>JAVJIX010000011.1:2002500-2410000 GCA_036785185.1 Paratrypauchen microcephalus | reverse complement strand
CCACCCCGAAATGTGTCCACTCCTCTTCAATGGCTGTGCGAAGTTGCTGGATATTAGTGGGAGCTGGTACACGCTGTCGTATACGCCGGTCAAGCACATCCCAAACATGCTCAATGGGTGACATGTCCGGTGAGTATGCTGGACATGCAAGAACTGGGACATTTTCAATGGCTTCCAAGATATTGTGGGAGCTGGTACAGATCCTTGCAACATGGGGCCGTGCATTAACTTGCTGAAACATGAGGTGATGTTCATGGATGTATGGCACAACAATGGGCCTCAGGATCTCATCACGGTATCTCTGTGCATTCAAAATGCCATCAATAAAATGCACCTGTGTTCTTCGTCCATAACAGCCTTTGAAGAGGAGTGGACCAACATTCCACAGGCCACAACTGACAATCTGATAAACTCTATGGGAAGAAGATGTGTTGCACTGCATGAGGCAAATGGTGGTCACACCAGATACTGACTGGTTCTGAGTCCCCAGACCCCCAATAAAGCAAAAAAAAATGCACATTTCGGGGTGGCCTTTTATTGTGGGCAGTCTGGGGTGCACCTGTGCACTGGTCATGATGTCGGATCGGCATCTTGATGTGGCGCACCTGTGAGGTGGGGTGGATTGTCTCGGCGGGGCAGAGGTGCTCGCTGTCACACATTTGGACAGATTTGTGAACAATGTTTGAGAGAAATGGTAGTGTTGTCTATCTGGAGTGAATTTTGGATCTTTGGGTCCATCTCAGGAAAAATGGGAGCAAAAACAAAAGTGTTGTGTTTATATTTTTGTTGAGTGTAGTATCCATGCTGTAACCTGGCACCGGCATTTTTCCTATGACTTCTGTCTTGGTTTGTTGTTGTGCACTGTTCTTGTAAAAGCAGACCATATCATGCACAAGCTGTGACTAATACTGACTTAGTCCTCTGCAACTGTTTCAAAATTTGGCAGCTTTATTTATGTTCCAGTACTTTTGCCTGAGAGAACAGACTGGCTTTATAGACTGAAAATGAAAAGCCTAAGCAAAAGTCTCCATGATGTCAAGCCAGAATAAATTATGTGGTTAGTCATCCTGTCGTCTCAGTCAAAGAAAAAAAGTCATAATTTAATCTGGACAGGGAGCTGCTAGGTGCTGTTTTGGGGCAGGTCCCGTCTGTCGTTGTACATAACAGCCCCAGGTGGGTAGAAGACCACTGCGGGCTCTTGAGAAACGCTGAGAGGCAGCTCCGCTTGGACCTGCGCCTCTTCCCCCGGCTTTGTGCTGGCGGTGATGGGCCTGATGTTTGTTGCGTTTGAAGATCTCATGCGCCAGAAGAGTTTCCTCAGCGCCTTTCTAAACTCCCTCCTCATTAGGCAATAAAGAATAGGATTCAGGCAGCTGTTGGAGTGCGCCAGACACACTGACAAGGGGAAAACGTAAACTTGTGTTGTATAATATTCATAACTAAAGTGCACCACGTTCAATTTGATAAGAATGCCCCATGCTGTTAAGGCTTGGTTAGGGAGCCAGCACAGGAAAAAGGACAAAACCACTATTTTCACAGACCTTGTGACTTTGGCTCGTCTCTTTGCGCTTGAGTTGTTGATATTTTGAGGTGTGATAAAACGTAGAAGGAGGAGATAGCATGCTGAAATGACACCAAGAGGAAAAACAAATCCGAGCAGCACTTTTTGTAAGTGATATAACCCCAACCAGAACTGCGCAGTGTCATTGTTGTCGGGGAACTTAACCAGACACAAGTCTTCATTGGAGATGGTGACTGTGGTGGAGTATACAGCGTGTGGCAGCGCGGCGGACACGGCAGCGAGCCAGATAAACACCGTGACGCAACGCGCGGACGGCCAGTGCGCACGCCGTCTCCTGCCCTTGAGCGCAGAGGCGAGGGAGCAGTACCGCGCCACGCTCATTGCCGTGAGGAAAAACACGCTGGCATACATGTTCATCGCTGTGACATACGACACTACTTTGCACATGACCTTACCGAAAAGCCACGTAAAATCCAGCGCGTTTTCCACCGCCCAGAACGGCAGCGTGAGCACGAACTGGAAGTCTGTCAGTGCCAAACTAGTAACAAACAGGTTTATAGAGGACTTCTTCCAAACCTGTTTAGACTTCATTAGGTACAGCACCAGTAAGTTCCCAACAAGCCCCAATGCGCACACCAAAGAGTACACGACCGAGATCATGATCCTCAACACAGCCGCTGCGTCCCCTGCCGCATCCACCTGGCTCGGATCTGGCAGCTGAAAGTAGTTCGAAAGTGACTGGTTGATGGTCGAGTTGAAAACACAAGTTAAGTTAAAAGAAGTGCAAATCCAGCTCGGATATCCTTCCGAAGTGTCCGCGCTGTCTTCAGGCATCTTTGCTCAACTCATTTCCACATGCATGCGATGGTAGACCTTCCGTTACGAATGGGGAAAAAAAAAAGTTCTCCAAGGCATGTACGGCAAAGCTTATGCTCATTTTTTGTTTGAAGATTCCTCAGCGCTTTCGTCTCCGTGCGACATCCCAGCAAATCTGACTCATCTGGCGCTGTCCCTGGTGCTGATTGTAAAACGCAAGAAGAAAATTAATTTTTCTCGAGCAGGAAAGCACAAAGATCTTGTTCCTAGCTGTAGACTGGGAAAGGAGGGGGATATGTGGCTCTTGGATTTTTAGAATAAATGTTCTTTAGCCTATGGGTTGAGTAACATTTGCTGTCTGACTAGTCTTGGCACAAACTAGCACTATATTCTACGTTTGGACGCACAGAAACTACAGCACTACAGCAGCACTACTCTAACACATTTTAATATTATGGCTCCAGGATGGTCTGTAAACCTACGTAAACTGAACGCGTCTTCTGAAGAAGTAAAGGATTATATGAATGCACCACATGGCCCATTTACATAAAAGAGATATTCTGTGAAAGTGAAGGAGACTATTGCCAGGCCTTAGGAACAGTGCTTTATATTGCAATAAAAATATTTTGGGTTGTGGGACAGTGGAGCTTATATGAAGACCTTCTATGACTCTGTGGTGGCATCAGCCATCCTGTACGGTGTGGTCTGCTGGAGCAGCAGTGTCACAGAGAGGGAGAAGAAGAGGCTGGACAAGGTCATCAAGAAGTCCAGCTCTGTCCTGGGCTGTCCTCTGGACTCGGTGCAGGAGGTGGGGGACAAGAGGGTCCTGGCTAAGGTCACCTCTATGCTGGACCATGAGTGTCACCCCCTGCAGGACGCTCTGTCTGCTCTGGAGAGCAGCATCAGTGACAGACTGATCCACCCTCGCTGTGTGAAGGAGAGGTTTCGCAGGTCTTTCCTTCCTGCTGCAGTCAGACTGTACAACGAACACTTAACATGTCATTCAACTTTATCTACACTACATTATTCAGCTATACTCTAGAGTCTATTTTTAGGTCTATTTTTAAATTATCCTAGGCCATTATTTATTTATTATATTGTTCTGTTGCATGCTACTTTTTCTGCTGTTCTTGATCTGTGCGTTGCAACACTGGAATTTCCCCACTGTGGGAATAATAAAGGCATATCTTATCTTATCTTAAAGCAGCTCAAAATGTAGAAAAACAAGTTAACAAAAAAGCCCTCACTGATTATGAGTGAGATGTGAATTGACGCAAGTAGGAGGTGACAGCAGAATGTGTTAAATCTGACCTTTTAAAAACGAACGCAGCTGTGCAGGAACAAATCTAGAATCACCTTTAAAGGCGTAACCAGTCATACAAAAGAAGTTAGAAAAATGAAAGCAAAAACTGATTTTTTGTACATTGGGTACCATGTAAATTATATACTTTGTTATTTCTTACATTTAAAACTTTTACATTTAAAATACTGCGATATTTACTTTGTTTTTTATAATGATAATAAGTACAATTGAAGAATATGATATTTCTTGGGTTTAGGTTATAAAATAGGTTAAAAGATTTTACATACTACTGTTGACGCTTTTCACAGTGTGGAGCTTATGGTGCTGCTAACCAACACACAGTTTCAGACTAAAGAATTTGAGCAATTTAAAAAGAAAGAATAAATGTTAATGTTGTGTTTTAAAGATCCCATGACATGGTACTTGTTGATGCTTTTATATGGCTCCTTAATGGTTCCCTAATACTGTAAATGAATCCTTCTTCAAAATCAACACTCAGTGCATGAGAAACAGAGATAAGATGAGAAAGAGTAATTTTTCTCTCTCTGAACACTCTATAATGGGCGTTGTTGCTTGAATGCAAATGAGGAGAAAAGAGCTGGCCTATAGTAGAGGGTGGGGGCGTGGCCAAACTCTCCGCTCTCAGCTCTGAGCTCTCAGCTGATCCATTTCCGTGTTTTTGCACGGGGGGAGAGATTTGAAGCGTTCCATTGAAAAATAAACACATTTCCACAGAAAATAAAATTAAACCACTGCTGTTCAAAGGTCCAGAGGCTCAGATAAAGGACTTCCGAGCCTAGAAACACCCGGACGTGCCTCCAGGCAAATAAAAAAACGCATTTCGCATTGCCTAGCGCATTCGCAGTCCAAACTCTCTGGGCGTGATTTACAGAGACGCCGAGTTCAGACAGACGGGGGTGGAACTGCATTTGCATTTCTTTTTTCGATCTGACGTCAATAAGGTGCCTTGTTCAAAATCGCCCGTTTGAGCTCCGATTTTTTGTAACGTAGAAAAGGATCGCAAATGCTCAGTTTAGACATTTCGCAACTTGGGGGGGGGGGGCTAAACAGGGTAGGGGAGCTCACATTAACGTTCAAAAACCTCAGAAAGTGAAAATTTCATGCCATGGGACCTTTAATAATCTTGTGTGTAGAATCCCTCAGTCATCCAGGTAGGATCCATGGCAGAAGGAGAAATTCAATTTGTCAACTGGACAAAAGTTTATTTGGTCGAAGATGTTTCACAGCTCATCCAAGCTGCTTCTTCAGTTCTGGTCAGATGCTGGAGGACACTGCCTATATCTGTCTGAAGGGAGGAGCTAACTACAATGAAATTACTATGAAACTACCACACCTATTTGTTTACAGTTTCTGTTAGTTAGGTAAGCCTATTAGATATGCAGTGGGAGTGGAGTGTGGGGTCTTGTTAGCATAATCATTCAGGGCCATAATGGGTGTTTTCACCCCTCTGGACCTGACCTGGCTGCCCTATTGTTTTCTTTGTTTGTTTATTTGATTTGTTTGTATTTGATTCAGTCTGCCGTACATCTCCACCTAAAAGCCACGGGCCACTCCTTTGAGGACAGTGAGGTACAGATCTTGGCCAGAGAAAAGAACTCGTTTGAGAGGGGAGTTAAAGAGGCTATTTTTGTCAAGAAAGAGAATCCTTCCTTAAAGCCCCAGTGTGTAGGATTCGTGGCGCATAGGTGGATGGTGCTATTGCACTTTCTGTTTTAGCTACGGCAGACCTCGAGGGTCACCCGGGCGCGCGCACGAGCCGCGCGCCGCTACTGTATAAATAAAACGCGGTCCCGTTTTTGTTTTTTTTCTCATGAAAACACACATTCCAGATCATGTACCATGACACTCTACACATCAAATGAAACCTTACAGTCTCCTCTTTTTGACTATGCAATTCATTTCCCTGCACAACAATCACTCCCCGAGCACATGGGGCTTTTATACGAAAACGCACAAAACGAGGTTAGCTTACCTTAGAATGCTTTGCACAGGTCAAACTCTGTATTTCACCATAAACTTGCTCTCAATTTGTCCGTAAGGATCCAGCGAATAAAATCCAGTAAAACAATTTAGTCCAAAACACGTGTTAGATCCATTACGACGTCTGATCCGGCAGCATGCTTGTGTTGTTTACCCAAAACCACGAGCCTTGCCGAAGGCGAAGGCGGAGCCCAAATGTCCTTCTGCGGCTCTCGTATTCAAAATGGCTGCCTCTGCATGGGGAAGATCCCCCTTTTATGTGACTATATCTAAGTCCAAAAGAATACTTTGATTTCATGATGGAAGTGAAAAGGCTTGGAAAACAATGTATTTTTGAATGGGTATCTTCAATTTCAGTAATTAACGGGTAAAAATCTTACACACTGTCCCTTTAAACAGAAATGGAGGTCTCACATATCATTTGTCTCCCATCTATAACTCTATCCTCAAACCTAAATCAACACAAACAAAGAAAACAATAGGGCTAGCCAGGTCAGATCCAGAGGGATGAAAACACCCATTATGGCCCTGAATGGCTATGCTAACAAGACCCCACACTCCACTCCCACTGCATATCTACTGGTGTGATAGTTTCAGGGTAATTTCATTGTAGTTAACTCCTCCCCGCAGACTGTTATAAGCAGTGTCCACCAGCGTCTGATCAGAACTGAAGAAGCAGCTTGGATGAGCTGCGAAACATATTTGACGAAATAAACTTTTGTCCAGTTGACAAATTGATTTTCTCCTTTTGCCTTTTAATAATCATGAACCATTATTGATTTCTATTTGATGTTGCTATAGTTTGAGTTTAAATGATTTCTTTTATTTCCTCTTGCGGGGTTCATTTTTATGAGGCTGTGTTTTGTCTCCTGGGTTTATGATTTACACTTTGCAACTTTGTTTTACTTTACAAAGTTACTGATTAGGCCAACAGTTTGTTTCGCAGTGAGCAACAAAGGGAAGATATAAGCCAATGTGGGATATAATGTGATCTGATTTACAGCATACAATCTACAGTATTTTCTTTTTCTCTGTGTAAATCAAAAACAGAAAAGGGCGCAAGACTTTCATTGATACGGTGTAATTTTCCTCATGCTTTGTTACCTAAACTTCATCATATGTCCCTGGCCTCCTCGTATATCAGTGAACACAATAGCAGCCTAATCTGTATTCAAAACATTCTTAAATGAGCCCCAAGGAGAAAATTACTCATTCACATTATGCTGGCCACTTTTATGGATTATTATCTGCATAGTGTGTTTTTCTTGCTGAATGTTGTATGTAAATCAATGATTATTAGTGTGTAAGATCCAACTAAAGGTGTACAAGACAGACAGATGGAATCTACTCTAGATTTTCTAGGTGAGATATTTCATTACTTCCACTTAATTTTCAAAGGCAGTCTTGAATCGTTTGCATGCCCTTAAGGTATTGGACTTAAGGTTCAGATAAATTAATATGATTGCTGTGCAAGCTGGTGGATGCTGTGTTCTGCCTTTCATTTAAAATGCAAAGGTTAACACTATAAAGGCATAGCTTCTTCTAGCTTAACACGCTCATATAGGGTGTATGTATATGGAAATGTAGGAGTATGCAAATCAAGTGTATGGCCATGTAATAAACATTAATAGTTCAGTGTGAAAATATGATCTTGAATTTAAATGTAGTCATTATAGTTTTCTCATGTCTGTTGTGATGTTTCAGACAAAGTGATGTTTTAGTAATACAAAACCTAACCAATCATCTTAGACGAACTGATTTCCACTGATTATATGACAAACACCATATATTACCATATTACCATATATATATATTATAATATATTATATTAATATATTACCATATATTAAGTTTTAGTTCAAATCAGCCTGTCTAATTTAATATGCTCCTTTGTTCTCTCAACATCAAATTAAAGGAAAAGTAACGTTTTTTTACAATCTGAGCCTTCTTTCGACAATAAAACAAGTAGTTTTACTCACCCATAGCAGTTTGGTGTCAATTGGAGCAGTATCACAGAACTTATGTTGAGCCGTTCTGTTCTACTAATGATCCCGTATCCGTTAGCGTGAGTGCTCGGGGCACTGATTTGCGGTGTCCAAATAACACAAACTTTAGCACTTTTCAAATCACAGAAGATCGCTGTGTCAGGGTAGACTTTTAGTAGATTCCAAAACGGCCTGAAACCCGATATCGCAACAGAAAAGTAAAGTTCAGAGCGGTGTTAGCTTCTTTCGGACTAGCGGTGTTTACAAAACAGCTGAGTTCACGCATGCGCACTGTCCTCTCTGATGACGTCATCAAATGAAACTATAGCTGGATATCGGGTTTCAGGCCGTTTTGGAATCCACTAAAAGTCTACCCTGACACAGCGATCTTCTGTGATTTGAAAAGTGCTAACGTTTGTGTTATTTGGACACCGCAAATCAGTGCCCCGAGCACTCACGCTAACGGATACGGGATCATTAGTAGAACAGAACGGCTCAACATAAGTTCTGCGATACTGCTCCAATTGACACCAAACTGCTATGGGTGAGTAAAACTACTTGTTTTATTGCCGAAAGAAGGCTCAGATTGTAAAAAAAAACAAAAACGTTAATTTTCCTTTAACATCCTGCCTTGCCAAGAACTTGGAGGTTTATTCAGTGGATAAATGTTCTTCTTTCCTTTTCAATCATAAAAAGCAAGAAAAAAAAAAAATCCTCCTGAGTATGGCTGTGTGGCTGTGAGTATGGCTGTGTGGCTGTGAGTATGGCTGTGTGGCTGTGAGTATGGCTGTGTGGCTGTGAGTATGGCTGTGTGGTGTTTGTAATATTCATCAATTGGCCCTGATTTGTGTCGTATGCTTAAAGAGATTGTGTTTTGCTGACCCCAAGTGGCATTTAAATAAACTACAAAAACTAAAACGCCTAATATTTCCATAGGTTTTAACAACCGCAAATAGAGCTTCATATGACAAGCCAGTGTGTGTGTGTGTGTGTGTGTGTGTGTGTGTGTGTGTGTGTGTGTGTGTGTGTGTGTGTGTGTGTGTGTGTGTGTGTGTGTGTGTGTGTACTCCAAGTTGGAAACTAGATATCTGAAGCTTGTGATCAGGTTACAGATTACTGATCAGCAGTTTTCCGGAAATGACTATTCCTAATCCAGCATTGCCCTTTGATATCTGCAGACTAGTTATCAAGTTTTGTGGACACGCCCATGAAACGGCATGGCTTTGAAGAATCCCGTACATCTGAAATAACTTTGACACATTTACTGATAAGAAAGAGTTAATTCATAATTACAAAACACTGTTATTTACAAGAGAGGACCTGATCTATAACTAAATTAAATTCCCCTTTCAGAACCTCTGCAGACAACCACAACTAGACTAACAAACTACAATGTAATACAATAAAATATGTACAATATTTCCATCACACCAGTTTTTGCACCTGCTGCTTGGCCAAACTGGCAAATTATGTCTAAACCTCATTCAGATTTCAGTATCAAAATGAGAGAGGTATTTTTACATTATTAGTTCAAAGCACAAAAGTCATTTGTCATTTGTTGCACAAAAGTCATCACAATGCCCAGCAAATGTCAGCTGACAGAATCATACACAGAACAGAAACATAAGAGAAAGTGAATGTAAGCAATACACACTCATTCAACCAGTAAGCTGTTATTTATTCGTCTCTTCCGAGTGACTTATAATATTGGTTTTCATACACAAACACGCAAATTAGCACCACACCCTTTTCAAAAAATAAATAAATAATAAATACAACTATTGCAGCTCATTGTAATGGAATGTGACACGATTTTATGCTGGAACTGATCAGTAATAATAATAAAAACAAATCGGATCAATGAATAAATACAAGCAACACTGTATTAACTTCAGGGATTAAAAAACAACAACAGTTTGGACAATCTCCCAGGAGCACTGGCTATTCCGGTCAACAGAGCCATCACATAAAGGGGTGGCTGTTTTAACCGGGAGCTTCTCCAAATCTCCTCTGCTCCAAACGAGAGGATCAAGTTTACCTAAGCAATCCTTCATCAATGTGTAGTCTGTGTACAGATGGCAGTTTATCATTGCTCTAGAAAAAAGTAACAAAGTATTTCTCATCTCTTTGCCGACTTTATATATGTGACATGGTGAACATAAAAATACTTGGTTTATCTTTTAAAATATTACACATGTACAGGGGCTGTATGCCCTCTCCTTTACATCCTCTACATTTCCAGTGGCTGTCATCAGAATTGTACAGGAATGGAAAGCATCTTCATCACAGAAGGATATTTCTATCAGCTGTTATCATCCACCAGCAGCTGGAGACACTCGTTTTTTTCCATTCCGTTTCTCTGGTTGAGCACAAAGGCACCACCAGGCAGAAATCAAGTCGGTCCATGTTATTCACAAATCTGAAGAGATGTTTTCCTCTGTGGATCTTCACAAATAATGTCGTTCAGGAAACATACGGTGATGTGTTCATTTCTTAAGGTGCATCTCTGCAAATGGCATTTATCCAATGTTTAGGCCCGTGCCATGGTCAGAGTATCATACTGAAGTGACAAAAGAGAGCAGCTGGCTCCAGAACAGACACATTCCTCTGCGAGCCACTAGTGGAGAGCGGACATCATCTCATTTCACACAGAGTTTGTTGTATGCGGTTGCTCTGGGGAGTCAGCTATTAATGCCGAGGTAACGTCCATGTGGAGTTTTTCTGTGCCATTTCTTGGCTCATTGCTGCACCTCCCTTTTTTATTACAGAGTTTTCCCCTCCGGCTGTGGATACAAAAACATAATTAAAGCTAGAAGAACTAAGGGGTAGCAAATGAAGTGTTACTGAAGTCATGCTTACTGGGAGAAGATACAAATAAAGACCACTAAAAGAATCAGTAGCACCAATCCCACGACGGCACAGATGATAATGATTTGTCTTCTCTCAGCTATGTGCTTATCAAAATCAATAAACTCACACCTGGATCCAACAAAACCAGGATGGCATCTGAGGAAAACAACACATGCATAGGAGAAATCTATATTCATTTGGATGCACAGTGTTTTATTATTTTATATTTAAACAAACCGGTGTTACCTGCAAGATACCATATCCATTTCTTTGATGTAACGGCACTCCCCATGGATACAGTAGAAAGTAAGTTTTTCTGGACATGCGGAGAAGTGCCCGTTCCACTGCCCCGCGTCTGTTTGGTTATAAAGAATACAAGTTCATCATATAGTGCATTCACAACAATCGTATTTTGCATATGACACAAGATCCAGTGTTTTTATTTCAAAGTCTGTCAGCTTCCTCCTGCCCCCTCACCAGTTTGTGTGACCTCATGTATAAATAGACTAGTGTAATGAGATACGTAGCGGAGATCTGGTGAATCATTCTCCAGGAACAGCCATGACTCAATATCCTCTTAGTTACTTAACATTTTCTTAATTAAGTAAATTGGAAGTCAGAAAATGAAAAAAAAGATGATTTATTATTTTCTTCTGCACGGTGAGTCATGAATAAAGAATGTTCTGACATTTTTAAGTGTTAGGACGCCACATAATCCTCCACATAAGCACTACTATCTTTATGACCAACTGGCATTAAAAAGTTCAAAACGAGCTTGTAAAAGTATACTCCCATTCAAGTGAGAGCAATCATGTGCAATGGCAGTGTGCAGTGAAACCAGATATCTAGTATTCGGCTAAATCCAAAGGGAAAATGACCCAGTTTCAGGAAAGGCAGTGAATGAACTTGGAAATTATTTGTGAACCTATCCAGTAATCTTTTCATGAGGCGTATATCAAAAATGTTTTGCTTGTTATATGATATGTAATGACAGCATACCACAACAAGTACTCATTATAAAAGCCTCAATAACAACGAAGCAGGTCAGAAACTAAAAAAGTGGAGTGTCACAGAGTCGTCAGTCGATCACTGATTTCCAAAACTCAAAGCTGATTAAAGATGATTGCTCATTCGTTCATTTCTTCATTAACGACAGTAAATCTTCAAAGCTTCGGTTTACAACACAGCTGTATACTGTATTCCCTTGATGTACCTGTGCAGTTGCTTCCGTTGCTATGGTGATTACACTCCGTTTTATTGGCAGTCGGCCCCTCAGTCGTATTCCAGAACGCCTCAGAGTATTTGCATAGGACCAAACCTGTGCCAGAAAAACTCCTCATGTTTAAGGTGACCAACATGTACGATGCATAGTTCAATTTCTCTGAGCACAATTTTGCAGGGACACAAAACAAACCGGAGTTTGACCAAAACTCACAAATCCCCTCCTCACTTGTTATACAGTGGGAAATAGAGCAGGTTTTTTGCTTTCTATTACTAATGTTATGCTACTTGTGTATTACAAGGCTGGTCTAGTTCTTACATCAGTTCAAGGTGCTGCTTAATTTAACTATTAACTAACACTAGCCCCGTCATTTGGTGACTATACTGAAGTGAAACACAACTGAAGGTAGTTTGGCTGTAAATGTGTGTAGAATCCCTCAGTCGTCCAGGTAGAATCCATGGCAGAAGGAGAAATTCAACTGGGCAAAAGTTTATTTGGTCGAATACGTTTCGCAACTCAGCCAAGCTAATCTAAAAACCAAAATAAATATAATATTGTCCAGTTGGCAAAGTGAATTTCTCATTTTGCTTTGGGTGTAAATATTTTAAATCTTCAACATGAAACAATGAAGCTCTAAAACCCAAATCTAGATGTTGCTTCTACTGATGACATTTAAAAACTTACCTGTCAATACACCCACATAAAACGTGTACACTTTGGCCATCTCCCCACTTCATCTAGGCATAAAAGTATGAGGTCATACACAGACAGCAGTGGGGTCCTCTCTTTTTAGTTCAGGGTCCACACGTCCACTCGTACAGCCCAGTGAAGTCAGAGTCAACAGGTGTGACGCATTATCCAGCACGCAGCAGTAACCAGAGTTTGCGCAGGACGCTTTTGCACTTATGAGAGCAGAAAAGACTGGCACTGAAACCTAACCCTGCTCTGAGGTCCCCGCCCACACCTTTAAAGGGAAACACAACCCGAGTCACCTGTTACACTGACAAAGAATCAAAGGCGGACTTGTCATTACAAAAGGAACCCGTCTGACAGCAAAAACTTCATTTATAAATATAGATGCTTATATGGGTCATTCTTTTATTTACAAAAATACAATACAAGAAGTGGACAGCTGCCCTAAGGAAGGGCCTTTCCCAAACGTCTCCCTTCTCCCTTCCCTATGCCCTAACACAGAGGTCTTCAACAGGGGGGTCGCGACCCCTAGGGGGGTCGCGGAGGTACTGCAGGGGGGTCGCGAAATCTTTTGATTTCACTTTAAAATAACATAATTTTATATTTAAATATTTTTAAAAACAATATATTTTTTAATTTTTCCCCAATCAATGTCTCCCTTCTCCCTCCACCCTCTTTGATGTCTTAAAATGCACAGCCACACTCTCCCTTACACTTGTTTTTTGGTTGAATCAGTGAACGATCTTAATAGGCCTGTGTTATATGCAAGTTGTGTTTGAAAACTGCAGTAGCACATCCACCCCGTAGGGCCTATCTGGCCCATCTTTAAAATAAAAAACATGATACAATACAGTATACAGTATTAACCCAGGGCTCTCAAGTTTTGAGCGGGGTCGTGCGTGAGACTGCGTAAATTCAGAGGAGCAGGGGGGGGTAGGGGCGCTTAATTTGCATGCGAAATGCCATGTCAATGCGTGAGACTTGAGAGCCCTGTATGTTTGTCTAAAGAGCAAACTTAAACTACAAAGCAACTAATGAGAGTTATATAAATGCAGTTATTACCTGATGGTTCTCAGTTTGTTTTATCATCTCCTCCTGTTCAGTCGCTGTCCTTATCACTGAGCGCGCACTGCACTGTCAACAGTCTGCCCAACAACAGAACAATCTATTTTCTGATTGGCTGAAAAGGGCGCGGCACCTGATATCTGAGATTTTTTTCCGGGGAGCGGGGGAGTTTTTTTCGCTGAAAACGCGTGGTGCCTCCATAAACTGAGCCACACAGACCGATTTTCTGGGCACAAAAAAATATATATATATCAGCATGAGAAATACCATGTGTGAACACGTCTAATTGCGTGTGTCACACTCTCAAAGCGTGAGACTTGAGAGCCCTGATTAACCTGTGTATTATTTCCTTGTATTGGATGTACCATAACAGAGTAGCAATGTTTATACATGACACTAAGCTCAATTTAATATAAAACACAATTCTATGCCGTATATGTAGTAGGGGTCCCTGGCCCAGTTCGCCATCTGTTTGGGAGTCCCTGGCCTGAAAAACATTGAAGACCCCTGCCCTAACACTTAGATCTGCGTGTTCCGAGGAAGAGGGGTCTATAAGGGTGGGCCCCACATGCGACACGCACCAAACAACCACAGTTCCACTTTGTTTAGGTATATGTAGAAACAAGCGTCATCATTTAGACTTTAGTCAGATCATCTAAGCATTTATAATTTAAATATAAAATACTGCAGACATGAAATGAGCATTTATTTGGGTTTGGAAAGTTTTGAAGCAAGGTGAACACATTTTTCTTTTTCTTTTTTATTCACTGGTGAGTTTCATGTCTGTAGCATGAAAATGATGATTACATTTTACTGTAACAGGGTCCAAATATTTGCACAGCACAAAATACTAAAACTACACAGAAGGTGGCGTTATAATACACTACTGAATATGTCTAACTGGAGCGAGTGAAGTGAAGTGCTGTGTGAAGGGACCTTCAAAGGGCTCTTCACAGCGGGTGTAGGGTGAGGGCCAGGGGAGCAGGGACTGATTTGGAAAAGGGCCCAGGACTGAGAGGAGGAGCCGCTGCCCTCTGTGACACTGGGCCATCTGACCATTGCATACACCAGGCAAAGCAACAGCTAGAGCCACTGCTGCCCCTCTGTGGCATCTGGTATTTCCAGTGGTCAACATCATTAAAATGTATTGAAAAAAATCAGTTGATATAATAGACGATAAAATATAGTTTAGTTAGGCCTATTAAAAAAAGTTATTAAAAGTCAGTTTTTACTTCAAGCATAATGGTAATGATTAAAGTCTCTTCCTTCTCTAGCGTGAGTGGTCACTTATTACTTAACATTGTTAAGTAATTTGAAACTTTTATTTGAAAGTAAAAGAGAGAGAGAGAGAAAAGAAAGACAGCCGTGAGGAGATCCTGGTTTTTAATTGACACAGGATCAGTAAGACTGAAGGCCTGAGACATGCTCTGCAGCCTACAGAGAAAAGAAGGCCCTGGATCCCAGGCAAGCATCACCCCACTAAAAAGAAGAGAATGCCCATTTACTTTATACTAAAATTGTATAAATATTATACATTATTACCATATTGACTACTACTTTTTTATTTAAATCTGATTGTACATATATATCTATTACCATTATCTTATGTATATAAGTGTGTCTCATCTGACACAGGTCTATTGCTCTTTGGCTGCTATTCTATCTATTTTTCTTCTTGTTCTTTCACCCTCTGTTTTTATATTGTATATTATATTTGATGAGTGAGCTACCGTACCCAAAGCAATTTCCCTTGTGGATCAATAAAGTTTGTCTAAGTCTAAGTCTAAGTTTTGACCTCAAGGTCAAAAGAATCCTTATAATGAATCTACTTACACCTGAATCTTACAAGATCCTCTGCAAAAATGGAGAAGTGACAGAAAATGTATCTGTAATTTAAATAGGAGCTGTCATTTTTACCTATGCAGTTAGGTTGCTCAAAATGTAGTGTGGCCCATATAATAATTACATAGTTTCCACAAAATTTGTATTTACATTACTGGATTAAATTAATGTTGGTAACAGTAGTTGTAGAAGATATATAAAAGGAGATATAAAACAAAAACTTATGGACGTTTGTCTTCATTCCTGATTCAAACAGGAAAGACCCAGTTTCCTCCCTTTAGCTTTGTGTTCTTAACTTGGGCGGAACTTCAGGAAGCAAGAATGCAGCAAGATTGCAAGGAGCAATTTAGAGCCTGGCTTAAACATCCGTTTTGTATCCAAGAAAACATCACTGCTACTCATTACTTGTATAATGAATAATAATAATAATAATAATAATAATAATAATAATAATAATAAAAGCAATAGGAAAATATTAAATGTTTTCACAGTGTCATTTAATATAAAAACAACAGTACAAAACAGATTTTTCTAAAAAAAAAAAAAAAAAAAGCAGTACAAAACATATCTATTGGGCTCCATGTTGTCATAGTCTTCTTTCTGTCTCTGTAAAAAGGTATACTCATGGTTATTCTAGAGTCAGTTTCATCCGAGCCCCAAAACAGCGCTGAACTACTGAACTAGACAGAAATACTGTATAACTTGAGCGAGCCTGACCTTGAGATGTGCTGTGGACTCAGATGCATCACACAATGGAGCATGAACGTGGTTCTCGGAAGGGGTTGCTGCCTGTGGGGACCCCCACCAGCAAAGCATCTTTGCCTGCGTTCTGCAAACAGAACTGCTGTAACTCTGCAGCTGCTTGAGACACCTGGCAACAGAAAGAAAAAAAAACAAACATCTAAAACGTGTCCCAGTTTGATTTGCTAAAAAGTATAAGCTGAAATAAATTGTGCAGAATATTCAAGGTCAAAACAATAAAGTATTAATGACAATGGTACAAAGGTTTCGATGGCCAAAAGTATAATGTACAAACATGTTAAAAAAGTATCTTCTGGATACAGTTGACTTATCAACACATCCAGAACTGAGATATTCCAATGAAGTGGCGATGCTGTAGCTACATCACAGTATACATCATGATAATTTAACACAAAAACAATGACAACAATATTATTATAACAATATTACTGGTTTATTACATAAGTTTACCTTGATCCTCTCCACACTGGCCTCTAACTTGAGTTGCTCTACCAGTCTCCTCATGCTTGATATATTGGAGCTAGAAGCCATGTTAATGTGAACTCCGAAGTTAAACTATTGGTGAACAGTGAAGTCAGTAGCCAGCAGTCGGAAAGCGCCACATGACCTCAGTCTGCTTGGAACAACAGCAGAGGAAATTATACATAAGCTCACTGACGCCCACAAGTGTTTCGTCAGAGGAAAAGACTAGGAGACCATATAATTCCAGACACTAGGTAAACACTGGTTCAAATAAAATGTTTGATAGCCTAAATATTGGTTGCTGATTATTCTTAATTACAAAAAGAGTGTAGGTGAGAACTGAGTTGGTTGACCCAAGATTTGCTTGTCACATTCACCATTCTCATGTGATGGGTGCATATGACAAAAAATTGAACTAAAATGAATAAGACAGAACAGAACAGAACAGAACAGAATAAGACACAGAGCAATAGAAGGTCTAATTTCTTACCTCAAACATTAACTGTCTCTCTTGTGTTGAAATTACAGTATATATTTTTTAAGATATAGGCCTAGCCTATTTTTTTTTTGTCTATCATCTCTGGTCTCCCCTACATAATGGCCAAGTTAGCCATGTTTTCACTTGGTGTATTTAGTTCCCAAGCACAGATCGTATAAAGAAGTGGACTAAGGGAGTGTGACCTGTAGTGTGGAATGCAGTCAAATGAAGCTCACAATGCTAACAGTTACAGAGGTTAATTTGGATCCAAGCTCCATATTAGGAATAGGAATTCATTAACGGACAAAATGGCAGCAGTTACGAAGAAATTTCTCAATGTAAAGTCAACTGGAGTCGATGGAGCCGGAAGTGCCTCCAGGAACACTTCCTATTTGGAACACAGCATCTAGCGAGTTAGCTCAAGATGATTATCAAATCAGAACATTTTTTAATGCTTGTCAGAATAGAAGATAAGATGTATAGGGCTTAAAAGAAAGTCCCATGTGGTCAGGATGTGCGGTGTCTGCTTTGCTCTTTCAGTTATGCTTCATGAGCCTCACAGTCTCCACTGACTCATGAATCAGCTCCTTCAACTCCATCTACTCTACCTCCTGTTTGCATCTTTGCTCCTGAGCGCCTCCTTTGCTTTGTTCATTTCTCGTACAGACATTGTGTGAATTTTTTAATCCAGGTGCATCTCTCAATCCAGCATCTGAAAGTTAATCTCAGATTTTCACTGGATTCAGGCTAGATTTCGATAAATTTGATTTCTCCTTGCACACAAAATTTGAGGCCAAAGATAATAAGCATCAGCTCTATGTTCCCAGACTTGTAGGGTTGGTTACAGTTGATTTAAGGATTTATAAATATCTTTCATAGACTATAAGAAAACAAGGCTGTGCGAGCGGGGAACAGACAATTCCAGCATTGGCCATTGGACGTCAACAATATAGGCTACATGGAGTGAACAATATTAAGATGTAATTATATTATAATAAGGTTAGGGTTAGGGTTAGGGTTAATTCTTCATATTTTCTTAATTGGCTAAATGTTAAGAACCTAGTTGATATATTCAATCTAAATATGTTTTTTTAATACATTTAATTTGTTTGTTGTTATTTATTTTACATTCGGTACCAGGTATGGCTCAGGTGTTTCTTCTCCTAGCAGAGGGGCCATGAGATGAAAAGCATATTAAATGTAAACCCCGTAAACGTACAGAATATCCTAAGGTGCGTAATGGAGCATTAAAGATCCCATGACATGGTACTTCTTGATGCTTTTATATGGCTCCTTAATGGTTCCCTAATACTGTAAATGAATCCTTCTTCAAAATCAACACTCAGTGCATGAGAAACAGAGATAAGATGAGAAAGAGTCATAAATATCTCTCTCAAACTCTTTATTCTGGGTGTTGTTGCTTGAATGCAAATGAGGAGAAAAGAGATGGCCAATAGTAGAGGGTGAGGGCGTGGCCAAACTCTCCGCTCAGAGCTCAGAGCCCACAGCTGATCCATTTCCTTGTTTTTGCACGGGGGAGAGATTTGAAGCGTTCCATTGAAAAATAAACACATTTCCACATAAAATAAAATTAAACCACTGCTGTTCAAAGGTCCAGAGGCTCAGATAAAGGACTTCCGAGCCTAGAAACACTCGGACGTGCCTCCAGGCAAATAAAAAAATGCATTTCGCATTGCCTAGCGCATTCGCAGTCCAAACTCTCTGGGCGTGATTTACAGAGACGCTGAGTACAGACAGACGGGGGTGGAACTGCATTTGCATTTCTTTTTTCGATCTGACATCAATAAGGTGCCTTGTTCAAACTCGCCCGTTTGAGCTCCGATTTTTTGTAACGCAGAAAACATCAACCTGCCGAGGGACTGAAGATGGAAATTAGCCACGTTGGCTATAATCTTTACATATTTACATTTTAAATGTTCATTAATATGTGCTGTCCCTTTACAAATAAATAAATACAAATACAAGGATCGCAAATGCTCAGTTTAGACATTTCACAACTTTTAACCATGGGGGGCTAAACAGGGTAGGGGAGCTCACATAAACGTTCAAAAACCTCAGAAAGTGAAAATTTCATGCCATGGGACCTTTAAAGTGTCCGTTCTGCTGCGCATGCGCGTCACACAGGCCCTGGAAGTGGCCGTGCTGCAGTCCACAGCACCACGTGGGGAGTGGAAGTGTACCTGCTCCCGGCTCTTCTTATTGGTCCGTGGGTGATTAACAGGATTGGCTGTAAGTAGCTTTAGATGATGTTGAAGTCGACGAGAAGCGTCCTAGAAGCAGAAAGTGCAAAGATAGTGGTAAACATGAGCTCCAGTTCCAGTTAAAGCTAGCGATCAGGTGAGCAGAACCCCGACACAAAAGTAAACAGACATGGACGTTTTTGCTGGAAGGAGCCTCCTGAATAAAGACGGTGATTTTATAGACCCCGAGGAAGCGCTGCGGAATAAAGTGGTGGGGATATATTTCTCTGCGGGCTGGTGTCCGCCCTGTAGAGACTTCACTCCTATTCTGTGTGACTTTTACACGGAACTGACTGAAGAACATGACCCTCCTGCTCAGTTTGAAATAGTTTTTATCTCTTCTGACAAGTCCACGGAGGATATGGTAGAGTATTACCATGATATGCACGGGGACTGGCTGGCTTTGCCTTGGACAGATAACTACAAACAGTAAGTCTGACTTAACAAGTAGGCTTTTTGTTATTTGTGTAATAGCCTAATTTACTAGGATGAAGCTTGACTATACCTGGCAGGAATTAGGTCGTGTACTAGCACATTCTCACACTTTAGTGTTTTATAAACCACTTATAGACAGGGCATCCAGAGAGCCTACTTTATGTAATAAAACATTACCATAAAATCTAATGTCAACTAATACATATCTCAGGATTTATGCATTTTAAGTCAGAGGGGATGTTTTTGCATGTTCACTTGTATTGTTAACATTCTTTTCCCTTTTTGTTTTGCAGTGAATTAAAGGAGCGTTACAAGATAACCGCAGTGCCCAAACTTGTGATTGTGAAAGAGAACGGTGATGTGATCACAGACAAGGGCAGAAAGCAAATCAGAGACAGAGGCCTGGCCTGTTTCCGGTCCTGGTTGGATGCTGCAGAAATCTTTGAAAACTTTAAGGGCTAGCCTATGTGGCTGTGCAACCAGTGTAGCCATGACAAACCCAAAAGAGCATTTTTATTAAATACTTTTACATTTTCAGTGCTATGCAATAAAGGCACATTTCAGGCACATTTACTGTACATATAACAAATATATATAGCAAAAAAAAATGTAATATCATACACAAGCTTTTTGGGTTGACATAGGTCAACAAACTGTATAATGAGAATAAGGTTAAACCCTCAGCAGAATGTAGATTGCTTTTTATATGTTTTTTAATCACTTTTCTATGTATTGTTGGGAAAATATAGCTATTAAAGCTACATCTTGTCTCTGTGTGTTTGTTTCTGGTGTTTAGGTAACAAGCCTCAGCTCCCTGCACAAACAAACCAATTCCCTTTGGGTGTATTGAGAAACTAACAACGGTTTCCAAGAGGCTTGCACATTTGCTCCTCCTGGGCTCTTTTTTTTTATTTTTTTATTTTTTTATTTTTTTTTACTTTGATCAAATTAATGAGATCTCCCATCAAATCCATTTTATACCATGTAGTTTTGGAGATATGCTACATTAGAATATAAATATTAAGCAGTGTTATATATCAAACTGAGTGTTTCAGTGATATTTTAGAACTATTGTTTTGCTCAGATCAAAAGGAAAAGTAATGCAGTAATTCAAGATTACTTTCTTGCTATTTGGTCATATTCAATTGGTCATTTTATTTAAAAGGTACTGTATGTAATGTCACAAGCATGAGCTATCTATCCTCAGATAAGGTAAACATGTTCAATCCAAATATTGCATTTGCTCTTAATTTGTTTTTAATTGCAAAAGACACTGGGCATGATAGCCTAGTTATTTGTTATACAGTAATTTGGTGTTTTGGTTGTCCAGACAATTATCCAATCCCAAGTAGAATGAGCCTGTCTGAGTCTCATTTGGGTTGCCAGTTACAGTGCATACATTAAACCCTCACTACCTAAACACCAGCACATTCAGACACTCATTAATTAGTGCTAGTGCAGCCTTTGCAGCTCAGTGAGCGAATCCTGAAGGTTATGAGCTTTCACATGAGACATGGCCATATACCGGCGGCACGGTGGCTGAGTGGGTAGCACTCACGCTTCACAGCAAGAAGGTTCCGGGTTCGATCCCCGGGTCACCCGAGCCTTTCTGTGTGCATGTTTGCATGTTCTCCCCGTGTCTGGGTGAGTTTCCTCCGGGCACTCCGGTTTCCCCCACCAACCCAAAACATGCACCGTAGGTACCTCCAGCTTTGGTCCTGACCAAGCCGAAGCAAGAAGATCATGGAGATGGTCCCCGGGCGCAGTAATGTGCTGCTCACTGCTCCTGATAACAGGATGGGTTAAATGCAGAACTGGAATTTCCCCACTGTGGGACTAATAAAGGCATAGCTTAAATAGTACCTTTTTCAAGCCAGTCAGGGCACGGCCTACATACATAGTTTACATACATAGTTAAACTGTTTATGTTGATTTTATCACTTGAAAAAATATGTGTATACAAATACATTTTGTACTGAAGTAGGAGTAGGTCTACAGATATTTTTATTAACTCAAGTCAACATTGTCAACAAAGTTTGATTAGTGAAGTTTGCAACTTTCTTTTATATAAACTCATGGGCTCGCCCTGTGAATCTTTGGAGATCCAAATTTAAGGCACTGCTATGCAAGATTTGTTTTACTGAGTCACTCAAAAAATTCATTTATTTAGTTACTGACTATTCAAATGATTTCAAGGATGAGTTGTAATTAGACGGCGTACCACGTGGAGTCGCTATTGTCAAACAATTCTCACTTTTCAAATACAATAATTTTGCTGGTTTGAGTTGCTGGCTGAAGCTATTTTTCTGAACTACTGCAACTGTGCTTTTCAGAGGAACATACACATGAAAACATTTGGCCTCTTTGAAGAATTATAATCTAAAGAACTGTTACAGTGTGCCTGTCCTCGTGGAGTTGATTAAACTAGAAAGAAAGAAAGAAAGCTATGCCTTTATTAGTCCCACAGTGGGGAAATTCCAGTTCTGCATTTGACCCATCCTGTTATCAGGAGCAGTGAGCAGCACATTACTGCGCCCAGGGACCATCTCCATGATCTTCTTGCTTCGGCTTGGTTAGGACCTAAGCTATGGTGCATGTTTTGGGTTGATGGGGGAGGAAACCTACCCAGACACGGGGAGAACATTCAAACTCCACACAGAAAGGCAGAAAGCCACCGTGCCGCCAGTCACTAATTTCAGTGGCCCCACAGTATGAGTGAGTTTTAGTCGGTTTAAAATCTGGTGCCCAATTTGGCTACCGTCCTTTGACCAATTAGACTAGATCAGGGTTATATTAATTTCTTGTAATGCAGTTGTCATTTTTAACAGGGTCACTTTAGATTAGAATGAATGTCTATGTTGACTTCACATTTGGACTCAAACTTCTTGTTAGAATGAAAGGCGGTAGTGTTAGCTGCTGTTGAAACGGTGTGTTGAATCAACTAACAAGGCAGTCTTTATTTGAGGAGGAGGAGGGGGCAGGAGGGTGGACTTGAGGCTGCTGGTTCAGTGTGAGTAAAGAGATCTGGAGACACACCGGGAAAATACTGCAAACCTTCAAAATAAAAGACAAGACTTACTACTTTGCATGGTTAAAGTCCGTCTGTTTTAATTTTTTTTCGCACTCTTTTAAGTCAGTCTAGCTTTTTGCTAAACACTAGACAGTGACATAGCCTAATGTTACGCCTAATTTCATTTTTTTGGTGTGTTTGGTGGAGGCGAATACTCCCTAGACAATACTCCCTATAACTGCATATAGCTGGTATTGTACATCTTGATTTGATATTGTAGTTTATATTTGACTACTACTTTTCTATTTAAATCTGATTTGTACATATACATTTATTATCTTTATTTTTATGTATATAATTATTATTTTATTATTAGGGGACAAGCACCGTAGGTGCTAGGCACCTATAGTGTTTGCTCTGCGTTGCCTAGCGAAGTTGCCTAGCAATCTTTCCTTTGATGTTCTGGTCTCCTGATTCTTATTATTATTATTCTATATTCTTCTCCACATGGGAGTCTATGGCAACCCCTAGAACCGTCTGGTAAAAAGTTGTGAAATTCTGCATGCACATTCCAGCCAGTCTCCTCATTACCCACAGCAATTTATAGGCCCCCACCCCCAACCGTCTAGTGGCACCAGCAGCTCAAAGTTGCAGGAATTTGTCAATTGCCTAGCAACGCACCTAGCAACCTTTGATCTGTCTTTGATGTGTCTGTTCTGACAGGGTCTAATCTAACCCTGTCAGAACAGACCCTGTCAGACTCTGTTAGACCCTGTCAGACTCTGTTAGACCCTGTCAGACTCTGTTAGACCCTGTCAGACCCTGTTAGACCCTGTCAGACTCTGTTAGACCCTGTCAGACCCTGTTAGACCCTGTCAGACTCTGTTAGACCCTGTTAGACCCTGTCAGACTCTGTTAGACCCTGTCAGACTCTGTTAGACCCTGTCAGACCCTGTCAGACTCTGTTAGACCCTGTCAGACCCTGTTAGACCCTGTCAGACTCTGTTAGACCCTGTCAGACCCTGTCAGACCCTGTTAGACCTGTCAGACTCTGTTAGACCCTGTCAGACCCTGTTAGACCTGTCAGACTCTGTTAGACCCTGTCAGACTCTGTTAGACCCTGTCAAACCCTGTTAGACCCTGTCAGACCCTGTCAGACCCTGTTAGATCCTGTCAGACTCTGTTAGACCCTGTCAGACCCTGTTAGACCCTGTCAGACCCTGTCAGACCCTGTTAGATCCTGTCAGACTCTGTTAGACCCTGTCAGACTCTGTTAGACCCTGTCAGACTCTGTTAGACCCTGTCAGACTCTGTTAGACTCTGTCAGACCCTGTTAGACCCTGTCAGACCCTGTCAGACTCTGTTAGACCCTGTCAGACCCTGTTAGACCTGTCAGACTCTGTTAGACCCTGTCAGACTCTGTTAGACTCTGTCAGACCCTGTTAGACCCTGTCAGACTCTGTTAGACCCTGTCAGACCCTGTTAGACCTGTCAGACTCTGTTAGACCCTGTCAGACCCTGTTAGACCCTGTCAGACCTGTCAGACTCTGTCAGACCTGTCAGACTCTGTCAGACCTGTCAGACTCTGTTAGACCCTGTCAGACTCTGTTAGACCCTGTCAGACCCTGTCAGACCCTGTCAGACCTGTCAGACTCTGTTAGACCCTGTCAGACTCTGTTAGACCCTGTCAGACTCTGTTAGACCCTGTCAGACTCTGTTAGACTCTGTCAGACCCTGTTAGACCCTGTCAGACCCTGTCAGACTCTGTTAGACCCTGTCAGACCCTGTTAGACCTGTCAGACTCTGTTAGACCCTGTCAGACTCTGTTAGACTCTGTCAGACCCTGTTAGACCCTGTCAGACTCTGTTAGACCCTGTCAGACCCTGTTAGACCTGTCAGACTCTGTTAGACCCTGTCAGACCCTGTTAGACCCTGTCAGACCCTGTCAGACCTGTCAGACTCTGTCAGACCTGTCAGACTCTGTTAGACCCTGTCAGACTCTGTTAGACCCTGTCAGACTCTGTTAGACCCTGTCAGACCCTGTCAGACTCTGTTAGACCCTGTCAGACTCTGTTAGACCCTGTCAGACCCTGTTAGACCCTGTCAGACCCTGCATGCGGCCTACATGCTGAGGCCTACATGAACCTTTGGTGCTTGGCCCCACATTGCTGCTTGCAGCTATATTTATAATTATTTTTTGTTTGTTTATTTCATTCATAAAGTAGGCCTATAAAAAGGCATTATCAGTGTGATAGCAATACAAAATATTCAATGAAAGGGAGCAGAAAGAAGAGTAATCTTATGTTATCTGCCCCCTCTTCCCTTTTCCAGACATTAACACCAATAGTGACTATAAAACATTTCATCAAAACATTCCATTTCAATCACAATTATTAATGAATTGTAAACAGAAAGATTCATTTTTAAGCACAACAATTTATTTTTCATTTTCATACCTACACGTTACACTAGATTTTATGTATTTTTTTATACCATTATTGTAATTGATTCTTTGATGTCTTTGTCAAGACTATTCCATAAATTTCTATTCCATAAACTCCTTTCACAGCGACGCTTTGCTCCAAGACCTCGGTTCTGAATCTGTTTTTTTTTTTTTAAAACATGTTCCTTTTAAATTGCAGTGGCTTGTTCTCATCTCAAAAAGTCTTTGAATATTTACAGGTAATACATGGTACTTTGCTTTATACATGACTTTGAGGATACTGAATTCAACAATATCACACATTTTCAACACTTTAGGTTTAACAAATAATGAATTGGAGAGTTGGATGCTCTCTATAATTCTCAAAACCCTTTTCTGTAAAATAAATAATTATGTCTCATCTGACACTGGTATATTGCTCTTTGGTTGCTATTCCATCTATTTCTTCATTTCCATCTTCCTTTTTTTCCCCTTTTTTTTCCCCCCTTTACCCTCTGTTATATATTATGTTATATCTGTTGAGTGAGCTACTGTACCCAAAACAAATTCCCTTGTGAATCAATCAAGATAGTCTAAGTCTAAGTCTAAGGTAGAAGCATGTGGTTTTATTGTGAAGCCGTCGCGTGCCGTCGCGTTACGCTGTGGTCACTCGCGCGCTTCACGCGCCACTCGAAACGCGCTCCGCCGCTCTCGCGCTCCACGAGTGGACACAAGGAGGACTGGGGACAGTGTGGGACTGTCGCATCAGGACTAAACAAAACGTGTTCTCACTTATGGGAATTGATCATGTGCACCTTACCGAACTAAAGGTAAGTTTGTATTTTTACTGTACGAATGTAGCTCTCATCGCTGGGATCATTTTTCATTCTCAGTAGGCTATATGTATAATTGAATTAACAATTTCTATTGATGCACAAGTTTAAATCATTGCAAGCTTCTAACAAGTCAATATTTAACAGTAATTTTCTATATACATCTAAATAAGATAAGATAAGATAAGCCTTTATTGATCTCACACAGGAGAAATTTACTCGCCACAGTAGCTCCAGGACATTTGGACAAGAGGGAAAAAGTGCATGCAGGCAGGGAGGGGATAAAGTAAGTAATAAATAATACAAATAGTAATACGTAACAATAATAATAATAATGGAAAATAGTAATAATGATAATAGTAACAACAAGCATCAACATGAAAAGGAGGATATTGCACGTCTGGCCTATATGTTAGAATTATACAGTCTGATAGTGGTGGGGATGAAGGATCTGCGGTAGCGCTCCTTCTTGCACTGGGGGTGTCTTAGTCGGCTGCTAAAGGAGCTGCTCAGCTCCTCAATAGTCCGGTGCAGAGGGTGAGAGGTGTCGTCCTTAATGGACATGAATTTGGCCAGTACCCTCCTCTCAGCCACCTCCTCTACAAAGTCCAGAGGACAGCCCAGGACAGAGCTGGCCCTCTGAGCTAGCCTAGTTTATCACAAAAAATGCCTTTAACAGTAATTTTCTATATACATCTAAATACCACAAGTGCTGCCTGCCTCTGCACAAAATAAACATGTAGGTAAATACCCTGCACAGTGAGAGCTGCTGAAGAAAAATGTTTTTAATCCTGCTTAGTGCCCTCACAAACAGCATGTTTGGTAAGCATGCTGCTGTTGGTGGTGGATTTGTTTTCCTCTGTTGGGAAAAATGGAACTAAAGATTAGGGGGATTCTGGTTGTTAAGCAAGAAGTGGAGAAAGAATCAGTGAAAAGCCATTACTGTGCAATGTATCTTATTATGTATTAACGTGGCGATGGATAGTGGTTTGTATACTGTCTTGGAGCTGGGATACCTCATTCTGTCAGTCTGTATTAGTCTGCGTTTGTGTGTGTTCTTACTCAGTAGGCTACTGTACGTGGAGCCTGCATGGACTCTCATGTTACATGGATCAGATTGCAGTATAACCCAGTACTTTTTTCTAACCATTCTGATGTAATGATTCCGCTTCTTATTAGCAAATTGCCTTGATGCTGTTCCAGTTGCTCCCTCTCATTTAGATAATAAGTCTTTATAAATGTCTTAACAAGCAGTTTTCAGTTGGACTAAAGGGTTCTTTTCTTTATTATTGTTTGGTGTTTGGTGGTATTTACAGTACAACATGAGTGGCTGAGTTTAGGATTAATGAAAAACATGTTCCTTCATTCTACTATAGAATATTTACATGTAGAATCACTCAGTTGTCCAGGTAGAATCCATGGCAAAAACCTAAATAGGTGTGATAGTTTCATAGTAATTTCATTATAGTTAGCTCCTCCCTTCAGACAGTTTTTAAGCAGTCTCCACCAGCACTCTAGCCAGAACTGAAGAAGCAGATTGGATGAGCTGCGAAACGTATTCGACCAAATAAACTTTTGTCCAGTTGACAAATTGAATTTCTCTTTTTGCTATAGAATATTTACCTTATTCATATGGTTTTAATGGGGCTGAAGATGGTTTTTGCCTTTACCACTAGAAGCATGCTGCAAACGACATAATTATCATGCCATTAAGTTTGGATAGAGAAAAAGCACAATATATGGATTAAAACCTGGAAATCTTAACATGCAAAATACAAAATAATGTATGTTATGTGTTTATGTTGTGTTCTTAATTAACCCTGTCTGAATGTAGAAAGATTCACCTATGGTAAATTGGACCTGTATGCATATACCTGATGAGATGGCTCTATGGAGAGCAGGCCATCCACTTGACCCATTTTCTCCCATGAGGATCAATGTACCCCAAATATGGAGTGGGGAGGCACTCTCAGGAGCAGTGAGAGAGAGCAAGAGGAGAACTGGCCAATGTTAAGGGGCTTTTCTTGTAGTGGAGAATACATGTTTTGTGAACCCCATCCAGATGGCACATTGACACGAAGGTTCCGGGGGAAAGCAGCCCCTAATGAATAGGAGGCAGATCACCTGAGGGGACACCGGACTTCAAAGACCACTTTTCTCTACAACCTTCAACTTGGTTTCCTGCTCAGTTGCTTATGTAATGCTAGCCTTAAAGGGACAGTGTGTAAGATTTTTACCTGTTAATTACTGAAATTGAAGATACCCATTCAAAAATACATTGTTTTCCTAGCCTTTTCACTTCCATCATGAAATCAAAGTATTCTTTTGGACTTAGATATAGTCACATAAAAGGGGGATCTTCCCCATATAGAGGCAGCCATTTTGAATACGAGAGCCACAGAAGGACATTTGGGCTCATCCTTCGCCTCGGCTCCTGCTAACAGCTGCTCAGCCGCGCTGCGTTTGGGAGTGAAGGACAGAAGGAGAGAAGGGGAAGGGGAGGGGGGAAGGGGGGAGCCTGTGTAAAGAAGCATGCTGCCGGATCACACATCGTAATGGATACAACACGTATTTTGGACTAAATTGTTTTACTGGATTTTATTCGCTGGATCCTTATGGACAGATTGAGACCAAGTTTATGATGAAATACAGAGTTTGACCTGTGCAAAGCCTTCAAAGGTAAGCTAAGTAAGCTAAGTTTTGTGCTTTTCTGTATAAAAGCCCCATGTGCTCGGGGAGTGATTGTTTTGCAGGGAAATGAATTGCATAGTCAAAAAGAGGAGACTGTAAGGTTTCATTTGATGTGTAGATTGTCATGAATCATGATCGGGATTGTGTGTTTTCATGCGAAAAGAAAAAAAAAAAGTGAACGGGGGACAGCGGTGTATACAGCGGTGCGCGGTTCGTGCGCGGGCACGCGCGATCTCGGCGGTACGTCGCGTCCGGGTGACCCTCGAGGTCTGCCATAGCCAAAAGAGGAAGTGGAATAGCTAGTAACCACCTATGCGCCACGAATCCTACACACTGTCCCTTTAAGTGATCTTTGGGATGAGCTGACAATGTAGAGATTTAACCAAAAAAAATCTGAATTTTGTACACTTTTTACCATTATCTAATGTCAGATGTCTTTGACTTCATGACATGCATGTCACTACAAATATAAATATTGAAAAGAGGTACAAGTCTACTTTGTGTTGTACTTGCATCAGGAGAGAAATTGGCTGAAAATAAACAAGGGCATCCAAAAGTTTAACATGGCTTTATATGTTCAAGTAATATATTAATATAGTTATATCAATCAATCAATTTAAATCAATCTCACAATTTGTGTTTGCATGCTCATCAGTCTTGTGATGTAAGTTAATGTTTGATGTAATAATATGGCACGAGTTGTGAGTTAAGGATTATTAGGGTCACAGTTTCGGTCAAGGGGAGTTTTATCCAACAAAATGCGAAACACACAAAATTACAATTTCCCTAAACGTCCCCCAAATAGCCTGATAAAAACACAAAACAATACTTGAAAAGGAAATCTGAAACTACTATTTTGTGACAAAAGTGACAATGTTGGGTGTGCCCCAGAGGCACACAAAGGGTACTACTGAACCAAAAAAAGGTTGCACTGACCCTGTTGGCATCATTTCACTTTTTTGAATGTCATTCTGCACCAGGTGCTGCATACATTATGGTTTGAGTGGCCTTCTGTAGTGATGCTTGAATACATTAAATGTCCTCCACATTTATCAGCGAGCAGAGGCCACCAGGTCACTTCTCCTTCTCAAACACCATAGACTTTGAAAGGTTAACATGAGCACACTGTACAACACAAAGGGGCATATACACAGTCTGACACTGGCAGTCTGACAGCACTCTGTGATTTCTGCTGCTTTAGTGTGACACTCCAAACATCCAGGGAACAGACAAGGAAAGAAAATCATGCTTTTGTGTTCCCCTTCTTCATATTTGTTTGACCTTTTATGTTAAAAGTGGTGTGACTGATATCTTGTTTTGGGGAGTAAAAATTCAATTTTTTTAGAAACTGTAAAAAAGTAGGATTTTACTTTTCAAACTCACTCAACTGTTGCATTATGACAAATTACAAAATTCTCACAACATTCAGACTGTTAGACATAGGGGTGCATTAGAGGGTTATGTGTTGCTTTGGATTGAGAGGAGAGTAATGAAAGCGGCAACATAAGTCTGTATGTGGTTATGTCACATGCAATGGTTGTATTTTACCATAAAAAGCCCAAATGAAGTAACTTCTGCTTACTCAACAATGTGTGCACTGAAATTTTTGGTCTTCTGCATTTAAAGATAAGCCTGATGCTTAAACGGCACAGAACAATATGGTCAAATGAGCGTCAAAATGATATTACTATACTATATTATTATAATTCTATAATTCTATAATGAAAACACTGCAAACTATGACCTTTGGTCTGTTAGGACATAAAGGGACATAGATAATTAGATGGAAGACACACCCTTACAAAAGCTAAACATGATAATTTTGTATCACAGCCCATGTTCTCCTGGGGGGCTTTGATGGTGAGATTGACTGGCTCCTTTATTTACTTTACAATAGTTATCAGTGCGCTGCATAGCCTCTGTATCCTCAGTGTGTTTTTGTTTTTCACTTTGGGCAAAAGACTCTGAAAGCAGCAATTTACAAAGAGACACAGTAGCAGTGATCCACATGAATAGTACTTGGTTTGTATGTTTTATATCAGTGCATGTGTTCTTATTAGACATGTAATTTATCACAGTGTAATGCAAATCTACATTTTCTTAAGTTTCTGAAGTTTAATGCCAATTAAATACATTGCCCTGGTTTCCATGAGGGCACATTTCATGGAACAGTAATTATAGTAATTATAGTTCATTATAGTATATCATAAAAGCCGGAAGCTGTTAAGTGATGTGATAAACAGCAGGAGGTACCCATGTGTGCTCGATCATATGAATATGAGTGTAATGAGTGTTTCTGGTGAACCAAAGGGCAGAAATTGCCACCACATAATTAACATTCAGACATAATTTGGAGAGGATATGTAGCTGCTAGATATCTTTGTAATTAAAGGGCTTTGTCATGTTGAATCTCTTTACTGTTTACTTCTATGGAGACCACATTTCCCTATAGAGAACTTGCCTCCAACAGTCGTCAGCCTGGAGGTCCGGCTGGAGGGATGCCTTTTTGTACCTGATAAAACCGTCTCTTAGACTTTGCACAGCCTAGCATTCACTTGTACCACATACTAATCCTTTCACTGGATACAGCTTGGAGCAGTGCTGTCAAAGAGCTGCCTGTGAGGGGAATGCGGCTGTATACAAAGATACATTCAGAGATATGTACAGTAATGCAAACACGACACATCTTTGCAGGGAGAGCTCATTTGAATCCAAATGTGTAGGAAAAAGCACTTGAGAAAAAGCACAAGCCATTTTCTTTATAATTGAGATTTCTAAACAGCAATTATTGCAATGCCAATAGCTAACATATCTAACATATTGAACAGCCACACACTTTTGGCCATATGTTGCTGTACACATATTATGTCAATCTCTATGCATTTTATTTGTCACAATTTGGGCAGTTGTTTTTGTCTTTTGCAAACTGAACCTCTGAGTATGTTACAGTAATTCAACCACTAAATTCTGCCTATGAACAAGCACAGACAGATTAGTCTAGTTAAAAGTTAAAATCTCATATTTCCATTGTGCTATATACATTACATGATTTTGTGGTGTTTATATAGCAGGACATTATGAACATGTCTTTACTAAGAGCTAAAATGAAGTGTAAACTAACCGAACATTGCCACACAATTTAAAACTGACATAAGCCCTGTGTTTTTTCTTGCTAACCTTGTTGTCTTTTCTACCCTCAGGTCTGCGGAAATACCTGTGCTGTCATCCACACATCTGCTTCATAATGGAACATAGCACGTTTCAAGCATCAATTGCAGCCATGTGTCATCATGTAGAAGAAGTAAAGCAGCACAAAGGCACACAGGAAGTACGAGCCATACCCTGTGAGTGAGAATCCATCATGAGTCAGAAAAAACATCTGCAGTCCTGTCTGGTACTGGATCATCTGAAAAATGGACCAAGCTTCTGACTACTGTGTGCGCTTAGAAAATGTGTAACTCTGGAAATGACCTAATTCAGGCAGAATGAGCTCATAGTGATAAGCGATTCGCCTCCACACTGTTGATGGAAAAGATTAGCACATGGGCTCATATTGTGACCCGAGTGTGTGACGTTACATGAGGCTTTGGAGAAGAAACTCAGACGGAGGACTTTCATGATAGAGGCAGAGATGTTGCGCCGTGGACTGCTGTCCTGGGTGTCTCGTGTTGGGGGCATCCTGGTGCTGCTCTGCTGTTCACTGTCACTCCTGTATGTGATGACCTGCAGCCCACCCCACTCTGATGACCCTCCCATGAGTCATGCTCTGCCCAGGGCGGCACACAGCCTTGCAAGCATGGGGGGCACACGACCAGGCGTCAGGACAGGGACTGGAGGGACTGGGGTTGTGGGAGCAGTACCCCCACAGAGTGGTGGTCCAGCAGGTGTGCAGTCTTACCAAGCACTTCTCACAGAACGAGAGGAGCAGCATCGATTTCACATCTCTTCTTTGAAAAAGCAGATAGCCCAACTGAAAGAGGCGCTGCAGGAGCGCAGTCAGCAGCTCAAAGGGGTGCAGGAGAGTCTGAAGAAGGGACTAACAGAGGGGCAGGAGGCGGGGGCCAGGTCAAATGGAGGAGGAGAGAGACAGGGGGCAAAAAGCCAGCAGACAGACATTCAGGAGTTTCTCAAAAGCCAGCTGTCCAAGGCAGAGGTGAGCAGTGGGAGCAGGTTCCCCAGTGAGTATGCAGTGGTGCCCTTTGAGAGCTTTACGCTGCAGAGGGTCTACCAGCTGGAGATGGGTCTGACGCGACACCCAGAGGAGAAGCCAGTCAGGCGGGACAAGAGGGATGAGCTTGTCGAGGTCCTAGAACTGGCTCTACAAAGTTTAAACACACCAGCTCAAGAAGAGGGGAAGACACAAAACAATAAAATCTACACACCATCAGACTTCATGGAGGGTGAGTCATCACAATACTATATATATATATATATATACTAGGCAAAAATAAAGTTGTTTATAGTAAAATGTTACAAAATAGACTTGAAGTTGTATTGACGGTTTGTTGCGTTGAACTACATGAAAGAAGGGCAGTTATTTGGTAATTTATCAGTCATCACAATGTTGTTGCTCCCTCTGTTTCATATCAGGCTTAGCCACAGCTGGTCCTCTCGGTGGGGCATCTCCTATACACTGGCATTTAGGAATGGGTTCATGTGCTCTTTGAAGGTCAGAATCAGATGAGTGAGTTTTTAACATGAGTAATGTTCACCTGGGTCAGCGGATGTGAGTCAAACGGTAGAGCATCTTGCCCCAAAATGCAAATGCACTTATGTGTGTGCATTTTATCAATACTTCATCATGTGGAGATCCTACTTAAATGCACTGTCTTGGTTTACATTTCAAGCTAATGGATACATCCTGAACATTAAGCTGACGAGATGGTCAAAATGTCACAGGGAGGGTCAAAGACACTGTATGTAAGTTGCAGCTCCTTCAGCAGTCGACTGAGGCACCCCCAGTGCAAGAAGGAGCGCTACCGCAGATCTTTCATCCCCACCACCATCAGACTGTATAACTCCACTGTATAGTCCAAACATGCAATATTGGTGCAATATTGGTTCCAATGTGCAATATCATTTTTTCAATACTCTCCCTGTCACTGTTTTATTATTATTACTTATTTGATTATTACGCCCATTCTTGCCTGCATGCACTTTTCTTTCTTGTTCAACTGTCCCTACCTGGAGCTACTGTGACAAGTAAATTTCTCCTGCGTGAGATCAATAAAGTGTTATCTTTTATCTCTTATGATATTTTGAAAATTGAATCACATCATACTGTATCTTTTGAGGAAATTGGTGCCTCGATTACAGGAAGCTGGCTGGTTTAACAGGACTCTCTTATCAGAGCAGGAATCTTATTTCCTCTGACTCGCTCACTCTTCTCACTCTCTCCTATCATTTTAACAGTCTCCATCTACACAATCTTAGCAATTAATCTCCACACTAAGCGTTTACTTTTACTGATCGTCCTCTGTGCATAGTGCATAAGTTTAGGGCTATTTCAATAAGTCACCATCCGTTACACTAGTATGCAACAGCTCTTTGTGCCAACAGGAAATCTGTTGTGAATGAGATGAAAAGCTTTTGCTGATAGTGTTGTCTTTTTTTGCCTTGCAGCAGTAGAGTGCATACAGGATGAGTCAGTCAGACCAATTAGAGAGCACACAGGATATTGCCAGAGCTATGACAAAGTGCATAATATGAGCTTAGATTCTAAGTCTGATCACAATGGATTGCAGGGATGGCATACAGGTGTGGGGGTCAATACTAAAAGAGTATCTGCTCATATTTACAGTTAGGCTTATTTTCCGTCCATCCACATATACAAAATAGCCTACTTTACACATTTATAAAAACATAACTATAACACCCACAGATCTAGAGTAAATCAGATCTCTGTTATCTGAAATGTGTAAAGTGTAATTCCTACTTTCTTGACAGATGATGGTGTATCTTTATGTGCAGGGATTACGCGCACAGAAAGGGACAAGGGGACACTGTATGAGCTGACTTTCAGAGGAGATGGGGCTCATGAGTTCAAGCGCCTGGTGCTGTTCCGGCCGTTTGGACCTCTCATGAAGGTGAAGAACGAGAGAGTGGATACAGTAAATACTCCCATAAACATCATCGTCCCTCTGTCCAGGCGTACTGACAAGTTCAAACAGTTCATGCAGAACTTCAGGTTAGAATAACTGTATACCTTTAAGCCTATATTAATGCATGTGTAGGTTATATATCTACTTGACTGACTAATGGAAAGTGTGTCTCATCTAAAACAAATTATTGTGTATTATTTTCTCTTATCCAATATCAACACACAACATACCATATAACAGACAATATATTTATAAATGTGTTTTGCTGAGTGAGACAAAAGGTCAGTGCATATTGTACAGAGTAACACCCTGATTCATATTAAAATAAATAAATGAAGAGATCAGAGCTGAACTCTGCGCTGTGCACTCTGTCATTACAAATGACAAACATAAGGAAGGATGTTTTCCAATCCTTCCTTATGTTCATGATTTATTGGACTATGGCCCCTGCTGGTGCTGGTCACAGCTCTTCTTGTGCTTTACATGCTAAATCCTGCTTAGTAGCAGTGTTACTGCACATTAAAATGGCCTCCTGTGTTGAGCGGCAGTAGCTCATATACACTTTGGCAAGATGTGGATGCACTTGAAAGACTTGGCCTGTTGCTGAGCAAACAGTTTTTACCTTGGCTATATTAAAAGCAGATGCAGAGTGCATCTACTCTGCAATGAGTAGGCCTTAGGGTTAGTGGTTGATAATATTCAAATGTGTGTCCTCTCTATCAAGGGATTATTTGACCATGAAATTTGAAAATACCAGCAGGCTACTATCTGCCTGAGAGTCATGCATTAGTACAAGCTCATTAACATATTCCCTAAAGATTTGTGTTGTGTGGTTCCTAAGTGTTAGAGTTTGGTGAAAGAAACATTTTCAGCAGGCATGTGTCACAAGTCACCATAAAGCTCTGAAAAGGCCTTCATGTTTTCAGTGAACCAATGTGTTTCAGTTCAGATGTTGTCAGTAGCTGTCTAATAATGCTTTATGCAAGTTTTTCCACTTTGTGTTACTACTTGTAATGTTCTTCACTGTGTGTCTTCAGGGAAGTCTGTGTGCGGCAGGACGGCCGCGTGCATCTGACTGTGGTGTATTTTGGCAACGATCAGATTAATGAAGTCCGCAGCATTCTGGAGAACACCTCCAGGTAGGTTTAAGGCATCATACATCAAATAGATTAAACCATATGATACTATCCTCTTATTGTTTAGCTTGTATTTTACCGGTACATTTTCAACAGTTTTCCAAGTTTGTAAAGATATAGAGTTACTTAATTGAGGCAGTTGCATTACAAAGATGTATTTGCTTCTTGTGCTGTGAGCTCTGGTTCTCACAGACCAAAGAGGGGCACCTACTGGCATGGCATCCTGCTGCCGCCATCCGTCTCTCCCATGAATAATGGAACAGTTGGAAGTGCTCTGAGGTTATGGCCACCTTCACAGATGATACAAATAAATGACAACACACTGAATAATGTGACTGACACATGTGTCGCCATATGGCCACTACGGCTCCCATGATCAGCTGATACCTTTGGCGCTACTCTTATCAGACTTGATGGTTGCTATAGCGATTGTTGTTTTTCTCAGGAGCTTTTGTCTGGATTCAGTGCATCAGTGTTGGTGTATTTTATGCACTCTCAAATATAAAAATAGAAATATAATTCAAAGTTTGACTTGGACTTTTTCTTTGAGTGATGTAAGAATTAAATAAAGACATTTGGAGTGTAAAGTTGATGGTATGCATTTTCACTGCTTTAGCATTAGCAGTGGCGTTCCTAGAGTGATTTGCGCCCTGGGCGAAAGCCACTCTTGAACGACCAAGGTACATTCTATACACATTACTGTACACATAAAAACAAATAATGAACACTATTGTGTATCATAAGTAACAGGAAGTAATAAGTGAGGAAGTGGCAAAAAAAAAGGCAAACCACTATAATTTGTCATAAATAACAAGGGCAAAAGAAGTAATAGGAAAACATCTAAAAGTTGGATTTCCTGGCCTTCCTGGATGCAAATTCGTCCACAATGTCTTCATATGAGCTTGGGGGAAAGACAAACATGCATCAACAATCACATCGGGGGAGTTTAACTAATACAACATCATCATCAAAGTCAAACTTGAAGACTAGTCGATAGCATACCTTTTTCTTTTGCTCACTTCTCCTCCTCTTCTTTCCATTTCTTTCGAAATTGAGCACCTGATGGCTTCAATCTTTTTCAGTCCATCACTGCGACTGTTTTGTCAGATACTGCACACCGTGCGCTACTCTGTCTTCATGTAACCATGAGCCAGCACAGCACCAGCCCCCCACCCCGGCCCCTGCACAAGGATCCGCGCGGATCTTTGCTCCGCACCTCCGCGCGCCCCCACCTCCGCGCGCCCGCGGGCCGCACGTTTTTTTTTTGTTTTTTTTCCCTTCGCGCCACCGCGGCACCCCCCCCCCCCGCGATGCCGCCCTGGGCAATTGCCCAGGTGGCCCCCGTCAAAGAACGCCCCTGAGCATTATAAATATTGTAGCTTATCTATATAATGCTGTGAATCACATGCAACCAACCCACACACTTGGCTAGGCACACGTGCAAAATTAGCACAGAAGCTGCATATTTGTTATTGATCATAAATGTTTAAATTAATGAAACATCCTTGTAAATGATCCAGAATTTAGCCTGGTGCTGCAAAAAATCTCATTAAGTATACAAATCTGATATAGTATGCATTTAATTTGTTGCTGAGGTTTAATTATTAGTCCATGGGCTGAATTTTGAACATTTTCAACACAAAGTGAATGTGCGATGTTCTGACTTTGAAGGCCAAATGCGTGAATTGCTTTTGACATGGACAAAAACACTTGAACTATAGACCTTCATCTAAAGTCAATACTGGCTCTGAGCAGTGACAGCATCATTACCTGTCAGCCTCACTCCTCTGCGGCCCTTTTAGAAACTCCACTTACCTGTGGGGTTTTATTTTGGTTTACAAACACGTCAAGTTGATAGAAAATCACATTAAATGACAAACCTCTATTTCATCTAACATAAGCATAGAAAGCAACATGACACTCCAAGCACCCATTAAACATCATCACAAATTATCTTAATAGTTTAACTGTAGATTATGTGAGTTAGAGTTAATTAGCCTTTGTTCACTCAGTCCTGCATTTTTGTCATTAATAGTCATAGTCATGTACCACAATTGTTAGTTAAAATTGAATCTGGTATGGTTCTTTCACATTAGACACATTTTCTTTGTTGTTTTCTTTGTTTTGTCATAACCATATATGATTACATTAATGAAGGTTATCTCTACCTGTTGAGAGGCAGGCTTGAATCGTCAATATTACCAAAAAATCGGAGCTCAAACGGGCGATTTTGAACAAGGCACCTTATTGACGTCAGATCGAAAAAAGAAATGCAAATGCAGTTCCACCCCCGTCTGTCTGTACTCAGCGTCTCTGTAAATCACGCCCAGAGAGTTTGGACCGCGAATGCGCTAGGCAATGCGAAATGCGTTTTTTAATTTGCCTGGAGGCACGTCCGAGTGTTTCTAGGCTCGGAAGTCCTTTATCTGAGCCTCTGGACCTTTGAACAGCAGTGGTTTAATTTTATTTTCTGTGGAAATGTGTTTATTTTTCAATGGAACGCTTCAAATCTCTCCCCCCGTGCAAAATCACGGAAATGGATCAGCTGATAGCGGAGAGCGGAGAGTTTGGCCACGCCCCCACCCTCTACTATAGGCTATCTCTTTTCTCCTCATTTGCATTCAAGCAACAACGCCCAGAATAAAGTGTTTGAGAGAGATATTTATGACTCTTTCTCATCTTATCTCTGTTTCTCATGCACTGAGTGTTGATTTTGAAGAAGGATTCATTTACAGTATTAGGGAACCATTAAGGAGCCATATAAAAGCATCAAGAAGTACCATGTCATGGGATCTTTAAAACCTGAAATGGACTAATGACAATTTCTAATGACAGTATCTAAATGCAGAAACTAAGTGGCATAGCCAATACATGGATGCTTAAAATAAGATTATTTTTTTTTGCTGCTGAACTTTTGACTGTATCACTTACACAGCCTTACATCAAAGCACCCTTTGGGATTGGTGTACATTTCTGAGTACACAAGAGTATATGTGTAGAAAGATGTCTGTGTAAAGTATGGGATGCTAAGTGTTTAAAGGTGTACCAATCCATACCTATAAAGAATTCATGTGAATCCAAGAAAAACATGTTGGCAGGGCTGACATGCAAAGATAAGAAGAAAGACAGGGCAGATTCATGAAGTTGAAAAGGATGTTCTCATTAAACATAACAGCTTCACAGCTTCTCTATTCTCTTTCTACCTATGCTATTGCAGCACTCTCTGACAAGTCTTTCATGTAATCATAATTTTCATTTCAACTCACGGGCAGGGCGACATTACGACATAACAGCATATAAAGTTGGATACTATCAAACAAATAGAGCCTTTATATAAAAGAAAATGATGATAATTAAATTTATGCTTTTCTTTTTTGAATTTCTAAAGGTATATGAACTAGAGTCATTGCTGCATTGTTAGAGAAATAAAGGTATAAGTGTTGAAGAGGTTGAGGTTATATGAGAATTATAAATATGGATAGAAATAACCAGTTTTCTATTTTTTTTATAATAAACAATTTGATATTCATTTTGCCAGAAAAGAACAAAACATGGCATTACATCAGTCACAAACCATGCATCAAAGAGGAAAAAAAACAATTATATTCAATTACAAAATGAGATCATTCCCCACAGACCTACTCCTAGTCATTTACAGTGGTGGGTGTTGTAATGGTTTGCCAAGTGGCACAAAAAAGAGTCTGAACTGCCCTATGAGGCCAGTTCCCATTAGTAAGATCCTTCATGTCTGTCTCTGTGGGACTGCTTAAGTTTAATGCCAGCGCAGGGGTTTGTACTGTTGCAGAGAATGCATAATTAATTTATAAAATTGTACAGAATTTTAAGAACTCTCAGTCATACAATACATGCTTTAGAAAATACTCATTTGTGATAGTTTTGAATGAAAATATAGCATAAGTTGGAGATTTCCGATTTGCTCTCAATACCTGCTTGTCCCAGTCTCATCTGACCTCAGAAGCTACGTGGATGGGAGACAACTGGGAATAGCAGGCGCCACTGTGAGGAAGAAGCTGTCGTGGAAACGTTGTGTTCGTAGATATTTCATTCACATTACCTAGCATGATGTAGTATTTGCCTCAAATGGAGGAGTTCAAATATCTCAGGGTCTTGTTCACAAGTGAGGGGAGGATGGAGCGTGAGATTGACAGGCGGATCGGTGTCTGCAGTGATGCAGTCGCTGTACCGGACCGTTGTGGTGAAGAGGGAGCTGAGCCAAAAGGCGAAGCTCTCAATTTACCGGTCAATCTACATTCCTACCCTCACCTATGATCATGAGCTCTGGGTAATGACGGAAAGGACAAGATCGCGGATATAAGCGACCGAAATGAGGTTCCTCCACAGAGTGGCTGGGCGCACCCTTAGAGATAGGGTGTGGAGCTCAGTCACACGGGAGGAGCTTGGGGTAGAGCCGCTGCTTCTCCACGTCGAGAGGAGCCAGCTAAGGTGGCTCGGGCATCTGTTCCGGATGCCCCCTGGACGCCTACCTCGGGAGGTGTTCTGGGCACGTCCCACCGGGAGGAGGCCCCGGGAAAGACCCAGGACACGCTGGAGGGACTATGTTTCCCAGCTGGCCTGAGAACGCCTTGGGGTCCCCCCGGAGGAGCTGGAGGAAGTGTCCGTGGTGAATGAGGTCTGGGAGTCCCTGCTTAGACTGTTGCCCCCGAGACCCAGCCCCGGATAAGCGGAAGAAAATGGATGGATGGATGGATGGCTGGATGGATGGATGGATACCTAGTATGAATGTGGTGTGAGTGTTAGTGGTCAGAGGGGCTGATGGTGTAGATTGACATTCTCACCTCAGGGCAGCTGTGGCTACAATAGGAACTTATACTATTACATAAGTGTGGAATGAATAATCCCATCTAAAGCACGTTAGGTGTCTTTAAAGGCTCTATATTAAGATTAAGATTAAGATTAAGCCTTTATTGGTCTCACACACAATGACACACAGTGACACACGGGAGAAATTTGACTTCTGCATTTGACCCATCCTTTTCAGGAGCAGTGAGCAGCCATCATTTTCGGCGCCCGGGGGGCAGTACCGTGAAGGGTCTTGCCCAAGGACCCACACTGGTTAGCTCATTGCCCGGGGGGGGATTTGAACCCACAACCCCCAGGGGGAAAGTCACTGACTTACCAGTTGAGCTAACCAGCCTATATAATCATACATGATTATTTTTTATTATCAAAATAAACAGTTGCTGTCAGATGATGTATTGTTTCCATAAAAAATAATACAGTTCTGATTTAGGGAGAAACCCTGCTTTGCACAGTGGGAGAAAAGCCTTGAGCAGAACTAAAAGGATCAGGTTGCTCCGTTAAGATGCTACTTGACTGCACTGCACTGCCTCATGCTTATGATGACAGTTTCCTATATGTTCACACCTATAATGTGGCAGCTAATGTGCTTAGAGTAAACAAATACACTTATTTGAAGACTCCTTGCTGGCGCTAGTGGCAATAAACAGGAAAATCTAATAATGAGGATAAATGAAGATGAAGAGCCGGATGGAATGTGTTGCCCTGATTATTGAAATAGCTAAGGCTCTTTGCGCAATTACTGGATGCTAAATCTGTTTTGTGTTCTTATGGAAGCATAGTCAATTATATTTGCTAGTAAATAAGATGAGTAATCAGGAAAATAGTGCAGCTGTAAAGTCTACTGAATAATTTATGAATGCCTTCCTCAAATTTGCACACAGACATTTTCACAGCGGGGAGTTGTAGTTACATTTTATAGGTTTATTAACATGCTGAGACGTGATGAGACCCCATGCTATTTTAAATACATTAACGTTTGCTTATCCATGTAACATTTTGTGGTCTTAAAGCCAACATTGTGTATTTAGCTGGGGTTCATGGTGACAATTTCGGAGACAAAAATGTGTTAATATGCAGATTGTGCGCCATCTGTGGTCAGTTCAGTGCCAGTGGGTGGGTCCAGCTCTCTGGGGAATCCTATTTGTATTTATAAACTGCTCACTAAATAGTTGTAGCTTTTGTTATGGTTGGAAAAAATAAAAGTAAGTACACATTACAATACTTGATATGCGGGTGCCTGTACTCTCAAGCAGTATTTTGAATATTTAAAAATAGAGAAGCAAAACAGCAGTCTTTCCAAAGCAGTTCAAGTGGTTAAATGCATACCAAACACACAGGGAATAATTTAATTTGCCTCGGAGCTAAGAACAGGCTAACCGTGTTTCCGGGTTCATCCTTCCTGTAACAAAGCCCTCTTGGTATGTCTGTCTGTTCTTGCCCACCTTTATCTAGCAGTTTCCATTCTAGCATTCACACCATAATAACAATAGGGGCTTCGTCTTGTTTGCTGTGTCCTAGATGCAGCTTTTCTCAGGGTGTTATGTCTGAAATATGTGTGTGTGTGTGTTGGTGTGAGTAGGCATTAGTCAGAGTAAGTTGTTATGGTTAAACTAGAAGCCACAGCTGTGTACATCTGGACACAGATGTTTCTCTTTACTAATGGTGTGACCCAGAATGACTTAGGTCTCGTTGTTCTGTCTGCTCTATTTATGCTCTCTATCACTAGCCTCATGCTGGGAGTTAAACATGTCTCCTCCTTATCAGTGTGATGTTTGTTAACTTTGGCTCAAGGGATCTTCTTTACTACATACTAATCTTTTAGTATGTCTCTTAAAATGTAGTCATCTTTGATTTGATCTTTACTTGTCCTGTGCATATCCAGGGCAAGTATTAACAATTGTCATTTTTTCCCCCTGCTCTCCCTTGTGACTTCCTCTCATTAGCGTAACGCTTTATCAACAAAGCTACTCTGCAAGAAACTAATAAACAACAATAACACGCAGTAATGTGCAGCCCACTGCTCCTGATGACAGGATGGGTTAAATGCAGAGGACCAATTTCGTTGTACTTGTGACAATGACAATAAATAAATATTCTGTTCTATTCTTCTTCTATTCAAATGTGTTTTTTTTTTTTCTTTTTCTTTTTCCTGACAGGGAAGTAAACTTTAAGAACTACACACTGCTGCACCTCAATGAGGAGTTTTCCAGAGGAAGAGGACTAGACTTTGGGGCCCGAGCCTGGAAAGGAGGCAATGTCCTGCTGTTCTTCTGTGATGTAGACATCTACTTCACTGCTGACTTCCTCAACACCTGCAGACTCAACACACAGCCTGGTATTCTGAACATACAAAGCAACATGTTTGACATAAAGTGGTTAAAAAAGGTCATAGCTATATGTCACTAAATGTGTTCTGTCTTCAGGTAAAAGGGTCTTCTACCCGGTGTTGTTCAGCCAGTACAACCCTGCTCTCATTTACGGAAGTACTGAACATGTCCCTCCAGTCGAGCAACAGCTGGTAACACAAATAAAATCTCTTTGAGTCTCACCTGTAAAAATAAATGTCGTAACCTGCAGTTTGCTTTAAGCTATTTCCTGGTTCATGTGCTAAATAGATGCAAAACCACTCAAATCTTTCCAAGTACAAGTGTGAAGCCCATTCATGGTTACTTTGGGCTTCTTTTTTAGGTGAGCAAATGCTCTACATCTTCAAGGTTAATGGTTCAATTCCCATCTAGTCACTAATACCACTGCTGTGTTCTTGCTGAAGCATGAATGAGTGTGAGTGAATGTTTTGCTATAGTTGGAGATGCTGTTGTTATCATTTATTATTTGTTATTATTTATTCTGCAGGTTATAAAGAAAGACACAGGCTTCTGGAGAGACTTTGGCTTTGGCATGACCTGTCAATACAGATCTGACTTCATCAACATAGGTAAATAGGAAGAATATTAACTGACAATGAAGTAAGGTATTGCAACAGTGCACCAACTCAGGGTGCATTTCTGTAGTAGTATAGCCATGTGTTTATTTTTACATTCATCACAAATGAAGGCATAGTGGTCTTATTTAAATCTGACCTGGGGAAAGGATTTAAATAAGATAACAAAAAAAGCATCAATAACAAAGTGTGAGGTGTATACAAAACTTGACAGGCTGATCACGCATGAAGACTCAGGCTTGAACATGCCTGCTCATATTGTGCTTGCTTACATACCATTAGTCCACGTCATCGCAAAACAACTCAGGAAACAAAAACTTGATTAAGATCACAGGCTACACTGTTTCATGGCATTCCTAAAAGAAATTAAACAATATTGCTTGAAGACTCTGTTTGCACACCAATATAAACTGTACACTAACTGGTCACATTAATAGGAACACCCATGCATTTGGATGAAAATATGTAAATGGACAAATATTCTGTGACAATTGTATTATATATCTTTTTTGTTTTGTTTTGTTTTTGCAATGCTAACAACAAGTTTAAAACTAAATTTTACAGTTTTGCTATAGAGTGACTTAAACCTAGGCTTTGACAAATTGTATTGATCCACAAGGGAAATTGCTTAGACACAGTAGGTCACACATCACAATATATTAAAATGACAAGAAGAAAAAAAAAGATATATAAATGGTAATAATAAATTCTAAATATTTAACAGAAATAGCAAGAGACTCGTGTCAAATAAGGCATAATTAAATGTATATGTATGAGTAAAAGTAAATAAAGATCAAAGAGATCAAGATCAAAGTCAAGATCAAAGTCGAGATCAAAGTCGAGATCAAAGTCGAGATCAAAGTCGAGATCAAAGTCAGCTTTATTGTCAATTCCGCCATATGTGTTCAACATACAGTGAATTGAAATTTCGTTTCTCTCTGGCCAGGTAGTGCAAAAAGACAGTGTACAAGATACAATATAAAGACAAAACAAAACAAAAACTATCTAAGAGAAAAATCTAAATCTAAAACTAAAATCTGAGATCTAAAATCTTAAAGCAGTGCAACATAATAAATAAATACCTATTTACAGATGTCCAAAAGTGTGCAGTGTGCATCAAAAATGTGCAATGGAAGATACAGCAGTGAGATGGTAATGTGCAATAGAATGTGCATGGAAGTTAATGATAAAAGGAGAAATTCAGTTTTTCAACTGGACAAAGTTTATTTGGAGTTAAAGCCCCAGTGTGTAGGATAAAATGTGCAACAGTAGTAATTTTAGTGCAATTCCAGTTGTAAATGTAAATGTAAATGTAAAATAGAAATAAGTAATAAAAAAATATCTCAGCAATATAAAAGAGGTCATAAGGAAGTGTGGGTAATAAATAATACATTACAGGTGCAGATATACAAATCAGATCTTTACAACAAATGTTTGCTTATGATATTTGCGTAACTGAAAGTGGGCTGAATTATTTAGACCAGTTAGATCAGTCCAGTGAATATAAATATTGCTGTTCTTTTAGGGGGATTCGACATTGACATCAAAGGATGGGGAGGCGAGGATGTCCACCTCTACAGAAAGTACCTCCATAGTAACCTGCTGGTGGTGCGTGCTCCATCACGTGGACTGTTCCATCTGTGGCACGAGAAGCACTGCGCCGATGAGCTGCCCCCAGACCAGTACCGTATGTGCATGCAGTCCAAGGCCATGAACGAAGCCTCGCACGGACAGCTGGGCATGCTCTTCTTTGGGCATGAGATTGAAGCCCACCTCCGTAAACAGAACCAGCAACAGAGCCCCAAAAAATCATGAAGACCTCCAGCACTACTAGTTTTATAATTGTATTGACTCTTTCCCACAAGAGTATGCTGTCACATAAAAACATTGTTACACAACGCCATGCTCACATATTTTACACCCCAAAAAATGTATGCTACAAATATTTACAACACAGTGCCCACGTTCTGTGAATCTCAAGAACTGAGCCATGTTGTGCTTTATGGTGACCAACAGTGCCACCTAGTGGACTAAACCGTGGCATGCAGCACGGTACTATATTTATATTTCTACATTTTGTTTGTATGTTTTATTTCATTGGAAAGTGTTACATAATGGTGGCTGATGTGGCTACTATTTGTATATTTTCTAAAGGTAGGAAACTAGTTAGACAGAATGTCATATGTTTTTTGTTTTATTGCTATTTGTTATAGCCTATTTCTTTCATTGTTACTTGTATATCTACATATCTAACCAAACAGAGACACGTCCAGCTCAGTGGCTATAAAAGGCTACATAAGATAATGTTTTTGAAAGGTGCAATAACAAAAAAAAAAAGAATTTCATGAATAAATGTACAAGCACTTCAGACTAGACATAGGCAAAAATATTGTTTTAGAGCCTAGAATAACCAAAGACATTAAAAGTGGCACTTTCTTTGTTATATTGATTATCATGAAGTAGGCTGTGCTGTATTTTATTTTTTCAAGTATGAGTTAAATAAAATGCTGACCTATATACACATCATATTTTATCTGAAAATGTAGGCCTATAACTAACTTTTAAACTAAAGTACAGTGGTACCTCACCTTACGAATGACCCAACAAACGAAAATTTCAAGTTACGAAACGCCTTCACGGTAAATTTTGGTCTCTAGATACGAAAGAAAATTCAAGTTACGAAACGTGAAATCTCAAAAATTCAAATAATGCGCGCTCAGTCACACACATTATACGCTTTTCTCAGACTGGATTTAAACTTTTCTCACATTTGTCTCGTTTAAACACTCAAACCTTCATAGATTTTCAACAAAATTATTAATAGTGAAGTGTAGGGGGAAGGGGCTGGGGGAGAAGACTGCGCTCTGACACGTGTGATAGCGCAGCATGACCCGGCGCGGAGCTGACAGCAGGTCTAGACCAAGGTCTAAACCAGGTCTAGACCAAGGTCTAAACCAGGTCTAGACCAAGGTCTAAACCAGGACTAAACCAGGACTAAACCAGGACTAAACCAGGACTAGACCAGGACTAAACCAGGACTAGACCAGGTGGATTAAAGCGCCGCGCGTGGGTCTATTTCCTGGTTCCGGCGCGGAGCTGACAGCAGGTCTAGACCAAGGTCTAAACCAGGTCTAGACCAAGGTCTAAACCAGGACTAAACCAGGACTAGACCAGGTGGATTAAAGCGCCGCGCGTGGGTCTATTTCCTGGTTTTGTTTCGAGTCACAGCTGAGGCGAGCCGCTGCTCGCATGCAAGAGCCGCGGTCTAGACCTGCTCTCCAGGGCCACTCCAGGCACGGAGCCCCAGACATCCAGGGACCCAGGGGGACACTGCCAGCCCGCCTTAAAGGCCTTAAAGCTGCACGCTGCCAGGGGAATCCCAGTTACGCACCGGGAAGGGAGTTCCCCTGTTGCACAACGTGGTGCGTGATTCGGCCATGTTCTTCCGCACTGAAAAATAGTTCCCACCCAAAATGACCAAGGCAAGCTCTCCGTGTTGATTTGCACATTTATTTGCACTCGATATGAATGCGCACTACACAGAAAGTAATTGGGAAAAGCATTGAGCAAATTAATTCCTTTTGGCCGAAATCTTTCTCTGGCGACGTTAGACTCCAGTCTAAGGCGGAGGAGCAGCAGCTCGCGCGGCGGTAAGTGGCGACAGACTCGGACAATGGCTGGGTGAGCAGGAAAACGCTTTCCATCACTTATTTTAGTCTCTGGACTGTGGGGAGATGCCCAAATTTGACCTGGGGGTGGCATATCCCTTTAAGAGCTCCCTAAGCGGGCATGGGTCCGGGGATTGTCCCGGTCACCGGCCTGGAGGTCTTGAAGAGGCCGACCTCACGGTTCTGTCCATGCCGCTCTGTGAGCACCTTACGCGGGCAGGTCTAGAGCAGCGGCTCGCCTCAGCTGTGACTCGAAACGAAACCAGGAAATAGAACCATGCACGGCGCTTTAATCCACCTGGTCTAGTCCTGGTTTAGTCCTGGTCTAGTCCTGGTTTAGACCTTGGTCTAGACTTGGTCTAGACCTGGTTTAGACCTTGGTCTAGACCTGCTGTCAGCTCCGCGCCGGGTCATGTGCGCTATCACATGTGTCAGAGCGCAGTCCCCCCCGCCACGCTTCACTATTAATAATTTTGTTGAAAATCTATGAAAGTTTGAGTGTTTAAACGAGAGACAAATGTGAGAAAAGGACGCAGAACACAATGTTACACTATAAAAAAAGTTACACTATAAAAAAAAACTTGGATCGGGGCCTTGGAACGAATCAGGCTTTTTCCATTGAAATAGCTACTCAACTTACGAATTTTTCACGTTACGAAACCACTTCTGGAACGAATTAATTTCGTAAGGTGAGGTACCACTGTAATGGGTACTTTTTTCTGTCTTGTTGTAGAACATAATAACATTTGCACCTGAAACATTTTTTTCTGAGCATAGCATAGCAGCATTTTATTGAAAATAGGTTATACTGTATATACAGTATTTTTCATTGAAGACTAGGTCAAACCCTGTAGACACAAACTCAACACCAGATGGAGCAACAGTACATTTTGAAATATAAAAATGTCGATCCACGTGTGGACATACAGTCAGTGGTGGTGACTGTGCAGATAAGGTGATATTCTAACAGCTAAATGTAAGTTTCGACATTTCAAAATTTATAAAGCAAACAAATTGTATAATTAAACTTTCCAAAGCATTTGTAAGTAATGTGAAATTTACACCAGTGCTCGACTAACATAGCCCCACGTAACAACGCAATGTGCTCAATTGTTTAATATACACATCGCGTGAAGAGTCCCTCAGTCGTCCAGGTAGAATCTATGATAAAAGAAGAAATTCAATTTGTCAACTGGACAAAGTTTGTTTGGTTGAAAACGTTTCGCCGCTCATCCGAGAGGCTTCGTCAGCTCTAATTAGAATGCTGGTAAGACACTTGCTTATATCTTGCTGCAGGGAGGAGCTAACTAGCTAACTACTTTCCGAAACTATCTCATTGGTTTCAGTCTTTTGTTTCTCTGGCGTCTAGATTAGCATACCTATTCAGAAAAACTACAGAGGATTTTCAGACAATATGAAATCCCAGTTTATTTCAAACCCACAAACACTTTAAGACAAAAACTCGTCCACCCAAAGGACAAAACACCGAGCCACAAACAAAGCAATGTGGTCTACTCCATTCAGTGTAGTGAAGACTGCAGTGAGCGCTATATTGGAGAAACAAAACAGCCACTTCACAAGAGGATGTACCAACACAGACGGGCGTGCCAGAGTGGACCGTCATCTGCCGTACATCTTCACCTAGAAGCCACGGGTCATTCATTTGAGGACAGTGAGGTTCAGATCTTAGCCAGGGAACAAAACTGGTTTGAGAGGGGAGTTAAAGAGGCTATTTTTGTCAAAAAAGAGAATCCTTCTCTGAACAGAAATGGTGGAGTCACATAATTTGTCTCCCATCTATAATTCCATTCTTAAGCCTAGATCAAGCAAACAGGGGAACAATAGGGCTAGCCAGGTCAGGGCCAGAGGTGTGAAAAACAGCTAGTTAGCTAGTTAGCTCCTCCCTGCAGCAAGATATAAGCAAGTGTCTTACCAGCATTCTAATTAGAGCTGACGAAGCCTCTCGGATGAGCGGCGAAACGTTTTCGACCAAACAAACTTTGTCCAGTTGACAAATTGAACTTCTCCTTTTATCAAGTCGTTGTAGGGATGAATAGGTATGCTAATCTAGACGCCAGAGAAACAAAAGACTGAAACCAATGAGATAGTTTCGGAAAGTAGTTAGCTAGTTAGCTCCTCCCTGCAGCAAGATATAAGCAAGTGTCTTACCAGCATTCTAATAAGAGCTGACGAAGCCTCTCGGATGAGCGGCGAAACGTTTTCAACCAAACATACTTTGTCCAGTTGACAAATTGAATTTCTTCTTTTATCTAATATACACATCGCGTATTTTTGCAGTCTTTAAGTTATTTAGAGACTTTTTATCCAAACAAATGTTTGCGGGTCAATTCATAAATCTACATTTTCCTGTGCGCATTGAATGCACCACGGGCTGTTTTTTTTTTCTTTTTTTCCATCGACGCTGAGCTTAAGTAGAAAACACGCCTCTTTCCACTCTGGATCTGCGGGGTATTGTCAGAGACAGGTGACGCTGTGGTTGTGAGGGCGAAATTATATTTTGGATAACATTTACATAACATTTACTGCCTTAATAATGACACGAATCCTGTGGAGGCGTGGACAGTACCTCATATCAACACCACATCAAGGAACTGAACGCAGTCTTCAGCGCATTTAGGGGCGCGTAACAACAGTTTTCAGGGCGTCGACGCTTTTTGGGAACTATCTGTCCTGGTTCATATCGACTACAGTCTGTTTACAGTCTGTTTACAGTCTGAGAAGAGGAACTGTCCCGTCCCTGTTCACCCGTGAGGGCCGCTCCACAGCCGTCATGTTCGAGACGAGGGGCATCCCCTTCGTGCTTTTAGATCTAGTCTGTCTGGTCTTGGGTATGTTGGACACTTTACATTTTAGATGTTGTTTTGGTTCTCTTGGTTTAATAAGAAATGCAAGGCCTATTCAGTATCACGTGAAGATAGACTACCTCAAGCAATGTAATAAGATTAATGTAAAAGAAATATTCATCATGTTTTTTTGATATACTCAATTAAAGTGGTGATGTAGAATAGCCTCTGCTACAGGCTACAGTTGCAAAGACATAAGCCTACTTATTCCATTCAGATATTTGTGCTAAAGATGGATTGGCTGTTTTATTAGGCTACCTGTTCTAACCAGTCATAAAAACCCTTGAGGCAGCTGCTGTGGATATACCATTGAGTCACTGAATGTGACCAGTATTTTATTGTGAGCAGTTGTAGTGAAGGCGGAAGTGTCAGGGTACAGGTTTGTAGCCTGATTGTCCTGAGTTCCAGTGGAACAAAACAGAGTGTGTCTGCTGTATGCCGGTGTCTGATGTCTAACCAGCTGTTGTCGACTGTCAAAGTGGCACAACTGACAGCTCGGCCAGTTGCTACAGCAGCAGGGACACAGTATGCCACATTGCCACAAGAATGAATAAATGATGTTGTTTAGATTACTCTGAAGGGTGCGTAGATGTCGGTCTGAACCTTTTGCAGTGTTTCCCTTTCAATGGACCTAATGTGCCAAAAGGTAATAGAAATGACAACGCCAATGCACTAAGACTATGGCCTGTCAAAACAATTACTATCTCTTATCAGTGCTTTATCTAAAGGCTTCTTATGTTCACAGTGCTGATCACATGATGACAGCTTTTAAGCCTGCCTTATGAAAACACATCAATTAGAGGAAGGAACCTGCTGAGCTATTTATTTGACTGACCTTTGGCTCTGTCTTTTGTGCCATGCGTTCTTTGACAAATGTCTTTCTTTACTTTTCATGTCTCCACTTACAGGGGGTTTGCCTTTAGCAGCCTTTAATCTGGGTAAAGTCCAGCCGTACCAAAGAGGCTTTTTCTGTAATGATGACAGCATCATGTACCCATTTCACGACAGCACTGTCACGTCTACAGTGCTCTACTCTGTGGGCTTCACTCTGCCCATTAGCTGTGTAAGTAGGGCTTTCTAAAAGCAAAAGTCATTAACATAATGCACTGACCTATGGAACAAACTCCAGCATCATTTTTAGACTTGACATTACTGGAAACTGGCATCATCAGTGAATCATTACGATAATAATACAATAATGATATAAAAGGAGCTGATGGAAATCTCAAAATTTCAAGCAGTTGTCATTTTCAACAAGCCACTGCCACTGGGAAAAGCCAGCAAATGAACCATATACTGTATAGCCTAATTGGTTAGGCTCTATGCTCTCTATGGTTTAAAGCACGTGTCCATTTTGATTTTCCTGTCTAATCTTTATTGAAGAAACACTATGTTTAGCTGCCATCATGTGTCATTTCTCTTTTAACTGATGTGAAGCAAGGTAACTTTATTTAGGCTATTACAATGTGCTTTCTTGAATGATTAATACCACTGAGGATCTCTATTTCTGGCATAAGAATGCATTTTGCTAATTCTGCACTGACTAATAATTTATCTGCTGCTGCAAAACTCTGCTGCCTTCAAAGGATCTGCCTGTGTGACCTTTAAAATGTGTCTGACCATTGAATGGCATTAATGGGTTAAAGGTAAATGCTTTTTAACCTGTCTTGTGCTTTTTGTCTCCTATTGCTTGTCTGCTAGCTGGACTTCCATTTGCAATACTCAATTTTCAGCAGCCTTTTCGGCGAGGCTTTTTCTGTAATGATGATTCAATCAAGTACCCCTATAAAGAGGACACCATTTCCCATCAGTTATTAGGGGGCCTTATGATTCCTGTTCTAATTATCACTGTAAGTGCCTCTGCTTTGTCTACTGCAAATCAAATGCTGTCTTTGTAACTCACATCTGTAGAAACAAAACACTATTGGTAAAATAAATTAAAGCAAAAATTTCAAGATCAACAATCTGAAAAAGTTTAAAAGTTCACACAGCTTCAGATGTGGAAACGGATACAAAAAGGAAGACTTTTGTTCATGTTCATGCAAATTCAGAAATAGTCAAGTGAAATGTAGAAGTATAAAAAGGCTCAAAAGAGAAATATAAAACTAGCTAAAAGAAATTCATACAAATGGATTGTGTATTGAATGTGGACTTTTTCCAGTAATGTCAAGTAGAGTTAAAACATTGGGACACTATTTTATGTAGTGTGTGCTGCATCCTGTAGTGGAAATATATTTTTTAAATATGAAATAGAGTGATATTTTTTTTCTCCCTGTTTCTCCCTCGTTACAGATGATCATTGGAGAGTGTCTTTTAGTTTATCACAAGAAACTCCAGTCCAAATCCTCCTTTGGTAGCTATGTTGCGTGTATTTACAAAGCTGTTGGGACTTTCCTTTTTGGTGCTGGTATGAGCCAGTCACTGACAGACATAGCCAAATATTCTATTGGCCGTCTCCGGCCACACTTTCTGGACATCTGCCGACCTGACTGGAAACAAATCAACTGCTCTCTAGGGACTTACATCGAAGACTACACCTGCACCGGAGACCCCCACAAGGTCCAAGAGGGCAGGTGAGTATTTCAGGACATTTGCCTCATAGTATCCTCAAGCAGCACAGTTAAAGAAGGCTGTATGACTCTTCTCAGTTTCTCCATTGATTTCTTGAATGAATTGTGATCATTCTGTTATCACTCCATTGCCAGATTGCATCAGTACTTAAGCTTTGAGTCTACCTTGGATGTGTATAATATGTTAATAACAGTAGGCACACTCTTCATAAATCCAGGCTCATAAAATGTGTCCACTGAAAATACAACATCAGCTCTCCCTGATGTGTGTCCTGTCAGTGGAATGCAAAGCTTGTTTTGATTTAGACCCGGTTTCTTATCTGCTCATGACAGAAGGAAGTCAAATGGGAGGGGAGGAAATCCACTCTCAGGTTATGAAGCAGACAAACCCATTGACAAGTGTAATTATAGAAGCACAAGCACATAGAGACTCATCTGTGTGCGCCAGGAGTATTTTTTTAGAGCATTTGCTTAGTGAAAAGTTTTCAGTCATAAATACTTTGTGGCGCCTTTCAATCACACACAATTGCATTCTTCTCCATTATCTTCTACATATTTACAGGGGGCAGCACTCTGTTAATATTTCTTGAATCTCACACACCAATATTGACAGTTACTTTTAAAGCGGGTGCTTTTCAAGCAGGACCGAATGCGCAAGCAGAGAACAGGCCTGTGTAGCCAGCACTAGATCAGCTTACAGTAATATGAGCTTTGATTAGCTAAGATTAAATTTCCTGGAGAACAACACAGCAGAGCAGACTGACCTACGTCAGTGGGCAGTGGCTCCAACATAGCCATAAAATTCATTTAGTTGTTGTTTGAAATATCAGTGAGGTTATCATCTTTTCCTTTTCCTTGCTTCAGTTTATGAAATGTGCCAGAATACTTTGGTCAAAAGAAGTTACTTTAAAAAATGATTAGTCTTTTGTTTTCATTACTTGGGCCCGATTACAAATAGTTTATTTTTATGTTGCAGGTTATCCTTTTACTCTGGCCACTCCTCTTTTTCCATGTACTGCATGTTGTTCCTGGCTGTAAGTATTCTAGTCTATCCAGACTTTTATGATTGTCTATAAATAATGAAACTCATGTTTCTTTTCACTTCTACAACAAATAACTTGAGTTTACAATTAATAGTCATTATATTAATACATATTACACTGTGGTGTAGCACAGTGTAGCAAGTTTTAGTCCAGTTATTAATTCAGAGGTGCCCTGTCCCTGAAGTTGTGAGAAAGATACTTCCCTGTCTGATTTGGCAGCTATTTATATTATTGCTCCTGAAATATGAAAAGGAAAATGAGGTTTAGATTAACCATGTGTCCTTATGCCTTGTTTAGATGTTGCAGCTTTTTTTTTTTTTTTTTAGAATTGACCATTTCTCTTTTGTTATTAGAATATATTATGTGTGAGCTACTGTGTCCAAATAATTTCAATAAAGTTAGTCTAAGTCTTAATGTGAATTTAGTCAATTATTCAAACATTATTTATATTTTGTGTATATTAATGTACATTTGTGTGCGTTTGTTGCAGCTTTATTTGCAGGCTCGACTTCAGTTTGAGTGGGCACGACTGCTCCGACCTACACTCCAGTTTTTCCTCATAGCAGCGTCTGTTTATACAGGACTATCCAGGGTATCAGATTATAAACACCACTGGAGCGATGTGCTGACTGGTCTCCTACAGGGGGCGCTCATGGCAATCCTAGTGGTAAGAGAAAGGTGTTGTTTTGATAGCCTTGGTCTGGGGTAACAAGTTAACGCTTTTACATTTATATTTGAAATTTTATGTTGCAGGTCTTTTTTGTGTCAGACTTCTTCAAGCCTGGTTTAGAAAATGACAAGAAACACAAAGACATCCTACACACAACCCTCCAAGAAACTGCAACCAATGGAAATCCCTTGGAAAGTCCAAACTAAGATGACGACGATATACCTCTGCTTTGTCCAAGCGCACACCCAAAATCCCTGCTCTCCAGCCTTGAAATCATATTTTCTCTTTGCATGGATTTCCCAAGACTCTGCTTCTTCAATAGTGACTGAGCTTGCTTGTAGAAGCAAAAGTTGACAAGGAATACTTCAGCAGGATGCAATTCCGATGGCAGAAACCTTGATCTTATAATACAGTGTATACTCAACCACTGCATTTATCTGCATGAACGCACTGAAGGGTAAAACCACTGCTAAGAGCAGCATTTCTGTGAATATATAAATGTAAGCACTAGGGCTTGAACCATTATTCACTCTGGTTTCCTTTTTGAATGCAACTAACCACATTGTGGTTTAACACTACATCTTTTGAATGTACTAAATGTTTTTTGTTGTATTTATTATATTTTACATAACTTATGACCCTGCATGCTATACTCAAAATATACTACAAATATATACTATGTGTAAATCCAAGTCTTTCATTGTGAGTTAAAGGAAAATTAATGTTTTTTTACAATCTGAGCTTTCTTTTGGCAATAAAACAAGTAGTTTTACTCACCCATAGCAGTTTGGTGTGAATTGGAGCAGTATTGCAGAAGTTATGTTGAGCCGTTCTGTTCTACTAATGATCCCGTATCCGTTAGCGTGAGTGCTCGGGGCATTACTTTGCAGTGTCCAAATAACACAAACTTTAGCACTTTTCAAATCACAGAAGATCGCTGTGTCAGGGTAGACTTTTAGTAGATTCCAAAACGGCCTGAAACCCGATATCCAGCTATAGTTTCATTTGATGACGTCATCAGAGAGGACAGTGCGCATGCGTGAACTCAGCTGTTTTGTAAACACCGCTAGTTCGAAAGAAGCTAACACCGCTCTGAACTTTACTTTTCTGTTGCGATATCGGGTTTCAGGCCGTTTTGGAATCCACTAAAAGTCTACCCTGACACAGCGATCTTCTGTGATTTGAAAAGTGCTAAAGTTTGTGTTATTTGGACACTGCAAATCAGTGCCCCGAGCACTCACGCTAACGGATACGGGATCATTAGCAGGGCTCTCAAGTTTTGAGCGGGGTCGTGCGTGTGACTGTAATTTCCTAGGACCGGGGGGGGGCGAGTGAACAATTTTTGGCGCTTGAATTGCGTGAGAAATGCCGTGTGAGCGTGTGAACACGTCGAATTGCGTCTTGAGAGCCCTGTTGGTCTAAAGAGCAAACTTAAACTACAAAGCAACTAATGAGAGTTATATAAATGAAGTTATTACCTGATGGTTCTCAGTTTGTTTTATCATCACCGCACTTTGTCAGTGCGCGCTGAGAGGGGCGGGGAGGAGGGAGCGGGACATTTTTAACGGATTCATGTAAGAGTCTGGTTAATGCACCGGGCCCGCGTCTCATCGCGTCTCACCATGGGCAGTTCGGCTCTGGGCCGCGCGTATTCCGCGCGTAAGCCGTCGGGGAGGACACGTTACGCACAGACGGAGACACCGGGACCGGAGTCGGTGCGTCTCAGAGGAGACGTGGCACCGGGACTGAGGCTCAGGACGTGCCCGGGGGGCGGCGAGCAGACGCGCCGTCCCCCCCTCCCCCTGTTCCCCCTGCTCGGGGGAGCAGGGGGAGGGGGCGGCGCTGAAAACGCGCGGAGCCTGCATAAACTAAGCCACACAGACCGATTTTCTGGGCACAAAAAACAAAAAACAAAAAAACACTAATCAGCGTGAGAAATGCCATGTGTGGCGTGTGCGCGTGTGAATACGTCGAATTGCGTGTGTCACACTCTCAGTGCGTGAGCCTTGAGAGCCCTGATTAGTAGAACAGAACGGCTCCAACATAACTTCTGCGATACTGCTCCAATTGACACCAAACTGCTATGGGTGAGTAAAACTACTTGTTTTATTGCCGAAAGAAGGCTCAGATTGTAAAAAAACGTTACTTTGCCTTTAAGGTTTAAAAACTACCATTTGGCTAGTTGGCCAGTGTTGATATCAAGCCCCGAGAGTAATTATGATAGCTTTGGTTTTTTTTTTTCAAATGGCGCCCAAGTCCACATGCTAATAATGTCTGGATTTAGCCTCCACATATTAAGAGCATTGCCTTAAGTTCAGGTTGTAATGTTATGTGCTGAACCAAGTGTTAAACATGCACAAAAAACTAATAATCTATGGTCCTAACTCAATGCCATGTTTCTCCATTACAAGTCTCCAAATAACATGTACCTTGCATTAAAACCACTATTACTTGAGATTCTCAAGTAATAGTGGTTTTAAATATTGTAGTTATTATCAATCATTCTCAAGTTGAGAATGATTGATAATAACTACAATATTTAAGGCTTTGAAAAGGCATTTTTCTTCGTGAGGCATCTAGTGTTGCCTTTACAGACTAAACTGCTGTCAGAACTTCAGGTGTTTATCAATACTAAATGTACATGTCAACAGGCACTTGTATGTGTAATGTATTAATGTATTCATACAGACATTGAAATTTAAAATATGTACAAAAAAAATGACAAAACAAAGCCATCATATTCTTTAACTTGACTGAACATTCGAAAATTGTGTTTGACAATTACAATTTTGTAGTTTTTAATAAAATGTTAAGTAAAAAAAAAACCTGCAAAACTAAGCATTTTACTGGACTAAAGCAAAGATTTAGAACTCAGAAGTTCATCCAGCTTAACTATAGATAAAGACTTGCAGCAAAGACGATGTCTCTTTTGATCTTAGTTATCCCTGGAGAAAACAGAAGGTGACAGACATTTCAAACAGGGATGCTAGGATTTGGAATGTTTTTAGTCCGTTAAGCTTTGTGATTAGTTTCCTACCTTCTGCAAATTTGTTTTCCAGTTCCGTGTTGCCAATGGCTTTCGCAGCAGAGCACATTTGTCTTAATACCTCCTCTAAACGGCGCATGCAGCGAATGATGCTCCCTAAAATACATAAGCTTAACATAAGAAAACATACGTTATTCAAGTAGGCTTAAACAGTATGAAGTTTACCCTCAAAAACATCAGTCATCTTGCAGATCTGTGCAAACGTCGCCCCATTGGCCCAAGCATACACAACATCCATCAGGTGCGGTTTGAACTGGTTCATGTAGGTCTCTTCATCCACCTCTAGCTTAGCATCAGCAGACACCTTAGCTATACGTTTTGCACACTCCTGTGAAAGTAATATGAATGAATACAAATAAACAACAAAACAATTAGCCAAAAAAATTGCCATCATACCTGCATTTGTCGCAGAGGTGCAGCCAGCTGTTCTGTTAATTTTGGCATCTCACTGGCCTAAAATATAATTCAAACATTCAGTAATCCCAAATGCAATCCACTTGCAGAAAACGTGTACGGTCATAAGATGAACTAGTGATTAAGCACAAATACAGTAGTAGCAAGTGCCAGACAAATGCAGTAATGCCTACTGTGCAGTTGTTGGATGAGAATGTGCATAGTGCAAGACAGAATTCAGTCTTACCATTCAGGAGAAATGGGAAAACTACTGCACATTACTGGTTGCCATTAATAGAAATTAATCTGCCAATATGCAAGAATCCTACAATAAAATATGGACTGCTCCTTTTATATAATTAGTTTGTGTGTTTACATTTTCTTGGAATACGAAGCAGGACAACAGTGCAGTGGCTTGTTCCACAGTTAGGTCATTGAAAAGTCCATTAAACACCATCTCTGTTAGAAGGAGCTCATCGGCACTGCAAACACAATTCATATATTTTTTTTAAATGCAACATGATTTTGTAAATGTAAAAAAAAAAAAAAAGTATAAAAGACCCTAAACATACCTGCTAATTTCACATGCGACCCTTCCCTTCATCTCTATGACATCAGAAGGACTGGCAAAACCAAGTCGTCTCAGGACCCTCTTTCTGCACTTAAGCTGGTCCATCTGCAGAACGGTGCGAGCCTTTTTCAACTCTCGCTTGGCCGTCCGAACGTCCGCTTCAATCTAATCATAAAATAAAGTTAATAATACAGTAATCCCTTGTTTATCGCGGGGGTTAGGTTCCAGAAATAGCCCGCAATAAGTGAAATCCGCGAAGTAGGACAACTATATATTTTACAATTATTATACATGTTTTAAGGCTGTAAACGCCTCACCACACACATTATACACCTTTCTCAGACTGGAATTAACATTTTCTCACATTTCCCTCAAACTTTCGTAGATTTTCATCAAAATGTATTAATAGAAGCGGGGTGGTGGTGGTGGTGGGGGGTGCGCTCGGACACGTGCACCGTCACGAAACAAGGCAAAGATTTAATCCCGGTTTAGACCTGGCCTAGTCCTGGTCTAGTCCCGGTTTTACAATTATTCTACATGTTTTAAGGTTAAAAACGCCACACACACACTTTCTTACATTTTTCTCTTGTTTAAACACTCAAAGTTTTGTAGATTTTAAACAAAATGTATTAATAGTGATACGTGGGGGGAGACACGGCCCCGGAAGCCCCGCCGGACGTGCGAGGAGCACCGCCACGTCCCTGGATGCGATGCAACGCGCACCAACCCCTTGGAGAAGCTCCACACGTGCACCCCTCATCGTGGACAAATCCGTGACAGAGAAACGTGACCAGCGCGACGCCGTGAGCATGATATAGAACCGCCGCGCTCCGACCGCGTGCTCTCAACCCGAGCCACAAAACAGCCGCACGAAACCAGCAAAGAGCGGTTTAGACCTGGTCTAGTCCCGGTTTAGTTCTGGTTTCGACCTGGTCTAGACCTGGTTTAGTTCTGGTCTAGACCTGGTTTAGTCCACGTTTAGTCCTGGTCTAGTCTCTTAGCCAATTAGGACGCAGGACACAATGTTACACTGTAAAAAAAAATGTTACACTATAAAAAAAATTGGAAAAAAAATTGAAAAAAAAAATCCGAGAAACAGCGAGGCCGCGAAAAGTGAACCACGATAGAGCGAGGGTTCAGTGTACTTCAAGAAAGCTTTAATAAAATAAATCAAAATAATTGTAAAAGTAAAAGAATTTGACATGTTTTCTGGTATTAGAAAGCCAAGTGAAAGGTATACCACTTTCCCACATGCACAACAGAATGTGCAAAGAAAGGCTGTGCTCTCATATCTATTTTTCAGAATCCATTTGCGTCTACACAATTGACAGCATAAGAATTAAAACAGAGTGGAAGGAGAGTGATGGATGGTGACAAAGTACTGAGTCAAATACAGTGACCCGATTTGTTTAACAAACGTAGGTGTGACATGACCATGAACTTCATACCGAGTGACTCCTTAATATGGAGTTTTTGTTTTTTTAATATACAAGGCATCTACATCTGTATCTAAATTTTGAGCATTTCTCCAGAGGTATGTACCTGTTTACACATGATCTAATCACCAGACGCCATGTTCCGGCAAATAATTCTACCTTTTCCTGTGTTTGTGTTGTGGCTTTCTGACATTTTATGACATTAACAATCTGGGGCTGGGTAACAAATTATTCAATAGTATTAATCTGATAAGGTAAAATGGTACAATGGTATAAAAACAATGTCTCACCAGAGCCTTTTTCTCACACAGAGAGTAGACAGACTCCAGCTTGGGGTCACTGTGCAGTGGGTGGGAGTACATGCGGTGCTCAAAAGCCTCCACTTTTTGAATCACTTTCTTTAAAGCGGGGTCCTTAATGCCCATGTCATCTATTGGATCAAGCAAAGGAACCCCATCTGGGAAACGCTTCTGGACCTCCTGAAGACAAAATATTTAATTAAATTAGGAAGTCGTTTAAAAGTGTGAATGAATGGTTTGAGCTCTTTCTGCATTATACCTGTATGGACTTGAGCATAAGTTGCCTGTTGTCAAAAGGCCTTAAATCTTTAGGGATGTAAAGTCGCACAGAGCTGATAGATGTAAGAAGGTGAAGCATCACTGGCACCACCTGAATGATACAGAGCTGTCAGAACACACCAGACTATTGTTTCACAGCCTATATATTTTATTGTCCTCACCTGCATCTCCCCGGTCTCACCCTGGGCAGCAGGTTTAGCCGCCTCAGTTGCAGAATCTTTGATACTGTCCTTACTACAGTGAAGCAAAACTTCCACCACATACAAAGGCTCTGATTCTGTAGTTGTCTGAAATTGTACCGTTTTTAAATAAATGACAATAATGGTTACCTTTTCCTTTACATTCGTGTGCTGCATTTACCTTTGTGTTAGATTTCTTGCAAAAGTTAACAACAACTCCCCAACCAAAATCAGCATCTTCATTTTTCACCTGTAAATAAACCCAGACAATAACTTGAAAGTATCCTGTAGAAAATTGTTATATTATACACCAATGCGTACTTACTTTGACTAGACGGCCAGGCTGTAAGAAGGGCAGGCAGTATTTAGGTTTGTGGATAAACTCTTGGATTTCTTTACTCAGTTTGGCCAACTGTTGTCTGATCTTAAAGTAACTAACAGCACTCTCTTCATTGGGAATCTCAATGGCATGGTACTGTTCTTCCAGCTTCATAATTTCTGCAAAAATATCATTTTAATGCAGTCCAATAAAACAGCAGCACAAAACAATGTTCCCTTACTTTCGACAACACCAGGCAAAGCTCTGTAGTGTTGGAACTGGTAGAAGGACTTCTCCAGCATGTACTCTGGGTTGATCTCCTCCACACGCAACAGGTTCAGAACCATGTTATAAGTCAGGTGGAAGGCACTGTTCAAAGGGTCTGCCGAGCCCTATGAGACGCCATGAAAATCAATATATAAAATAGAACAGTGGTACCTCACCTTACGAAATTAATTCGTTCCAGAAGTGTTTTTTTCGTAAGTTGAGTAGCTATTTCAATGGAAAAAGCCTGATTCGTTCCAAGGCCCCATTCCAAGTTTTTTATTGTAGTGCAACACTGTGTTCTGCGTCCTGATTGGCTAAGAGACTGTAGACCCAGGACTAAACCAGGTCTAACCAAGGTCTATACCTGGACTGGACCAGGACTAAACCTGGACTAAACCAGGACTGGACACCAGGATTAAAGCGCCGCGTGCGGGTCTATTTCCTGTTTTCGTGCTAGCTCTGCTATTAGCAGCAGCAGCAGCACCGGTGAACCTCACGAGTCACGGCTGAGGCGAGCAGCGAGGAGGGGAGGAGATGTGCTCCCCTCGGGACGGCAAGCAGTCCGAGCGCATGAACGAATGAATGCATGGTTTAATCCTGGTTTAGATCTGGTTTACACCTGGTCTAGAGGAGGGTGCTCGCAGCACCGCACCGGGTCATGCTGCGCTATCACACATGTGTCCGCGCGCAGTCCCCCCCACTTCACTATTAATGCATTTTGTTGAAAATCTATGAAAGTTTGAGTGTTTAAACGAGAGACAAATGTGAGAAAAGTTTAAATCCAGTCTGAGAAAAGCATATAATGTGTGTGGCTGAGCGCGCATTATTTGAATTTTTGAGATTTCGCATTTCGTAACTTGAATTTTCTTTCGTATCTTGAATTTTCTTTCGTATCTAGAGACCAAAATTTAATGTGAAGGCGTTTCGTAACTTGGAATTTTCATTTGTTGGGTCTTTCGTAAGGTGAGGTACCACTGTATTAGTAGGCAAGGGTTGCAGTTTATATTTTAAGCAAGATACCTTTATCAAACTGGTTTATTGCTATTACACAATCCGCTTAAGCACAGACAAAGGTGTTTTTGTCATTCGTGTTACCCTATGATCCCTTTAAACTTTTATTATAAACACAAATGAGTAAGTATGCACACACATTGTTGATAAGGCTCTCATTACAGGGAGTCCTCGAGTTACGACGTTGATCCGTTCTTAAGACGCGTCGTAACCCGAATTTCGTCGTAAACCGGATTTTGCCTTTGATCTTCCAACCAAAGCACCAATAACCTTTCCATCTCAATAATTAGACCACTACGATGCTTGTTTATCACTGCCGCTTTCATAGGAGCAGATCAGAGCCCACATCAGGTACTTCCGCCCACATTGGGCACACACACGAGGCTGTCTTCTTCTCCCTACAGCCACAACAGAGCGTATTCTTCCGCCGTGCGCCGCGCGCCGCGTGCGTTTGTTTACATCTTTTACCACGCTAAACCGTGTAAGACGGAATGACGCGTAATATATACATATTTTTTTTAATGGGGGCGCGTTCGTAACCACGAAACGTCGTAACCCGAGACCGTCGTAACCCGAGGACCCCCTGTACTGATAACTGGGTGTGGATGGAAAAAGTATGCACCTTAAGTAGTTGTTTGCCCACAGCTGGACTCATCTTCTCGTCTACCATAAATATAACAATCCCTCTCTCGTCCATTCCTCTTCTTCCTGCGCGACCAGACATCTGGATATATTCTCCTGATGTAATCTAGAGCATGTGGCAAAAAGCTTAAGTCAGGTTAAGTGGAAAAGAAAGGGCTTTTCCTTGATAGTATTCAAGTAATCCATTAACTATCAACAAGGTTATATTATCGCTACCCATGACCCTGATCATAAATGTTTTGTCCACTGAACTTTGAAGACTAAATTTTGATCTATACCTCTGCACTTGTCACAGTATTAACTGTTCATACAAAGACAGGTGCAGCAGGGATAGTGAGATTACGTTATAGTGCCTGCGTGGAGCTCTGACTGTCTAGGCCAACAGATGTTCATGATTTACTTCAGGGAAAGAGCCCTCCTCATCTTGATATTTGCATGCAATTCAGCTTATAAATATCAGCTCCACACAGCCCAAAGTATTTGTAAACAATCTGTTTATGTGGGAATTTGAGCTGGTGGGTTTTAGGGCCTTATAAAGGCCTGAACAAACTCCAAACACTTCATGCTGCCAAAATGCAACGTCAACGTGACACAAAAACAGATGTTATTGTGACATCTGAACAAAAAGATGAAAAGTTTTAAACCCCAATGAATACAGTGAGCTGGTGGTAAAAATACTGCTTAGAAAACGAAAAGATTGCTCATAGCTTCGGCCAGAACACGTAGCCCTTATGTTGATGTGTCCTTGTGTGGAAGACCGAGTTATCGTGATTGGTAGAGGTTGGAAAGACCGGATAGCTGCAGGAAGACAGCCATGTGTCCTTCAGACTGATTACTGATTAGCTGTCAATATGCAGCAAAAAATAGTGTTCTTACAAAACGATGATTTTTGCCATCAAATTTCCGTGCACTTGTAAACAACACAGTTCGAGCTGGCATGTTGATGCCCATTGCAAACGTTTCTGTGGCAAACAGGGCCTGAGGAGAGAAAAAAATGCATTAGTAGTGAGGAACACATTTTACATCGTCAACAACCAACCCCTCATCAGCTAGGTTTATTTTTCCAAAAATGCCTGACTAAAATGACCCTCAATTCAAGCTCAAGTTGTTTCAAAACCCTTTGGAATACAAACAAATGGCTGGGCTCTTTTTGAAGCTAAGGCTGTGTAGTTTTGGCCTCTGCTGTCTGTTTACTTTAATCATAAGTGGTAACAAGCTATACACAAAAAGAATATTAGGTCTGAAATCCTGCCTAGATCATTTTGGTAAATGTAAAAAAAACAAAAAAAAACAGCCTGACAAGGTAGAAAAGTACGTGCCTGTTCCCCATTAACTGTTCTCTGAAACTATGTGAAGGGATAGTCTTTAGGACTGGGGAAAAAGTTAGACTCAAACATATTTACCTTGAGAAGACCTTCAGAGAACAGGATCTCTATAGTTTCTTTGAGAATAGGCAACAGTCCACCGTGATGGATTCCAATGCCTCTCTTCAAAAGGGGTAGCACATGTTCCACCTATACAAAAAAAAAAAACAAGGAGACAACAAATGCAGTGTGAGTTGGCAAACAAGCAACAAAATATTTTAAAAGATGATTGGAAACCATCATTTGGCTATAACTGGTACCTGAGGGAGTTTCTTGTCCTCATCAGAGAGACAGTCTATTGCATTGTTAAACACTTCCTCCACAAGACGTTTTTCCTCATCTGAAACGAAAGATTTCAGGCATTTATTTTTTGTAAGTCTAAGTCTTTTGCACTCAAGTCCGAATGAAGTCCCGAGTCAAGAGTATCCAAGTGCCGAGTCAAGTCCGAAGTCAAAGCTCACAAGTCTCAAGTCGAGTCCAAAGTCCTAGCATTTTAGTTTCGAGTCATTTCGAGTCCCCTTTACAAAGAAATAAAATTTCTACAAATCTTGTTTCCGCATCATTTGTTGTGCAATTTGCCTTGGATGCGGTCGAATGAAAGCAACGTAGATCTACTGTGATTGGATGTTGTGCAAGCCGCGCGCACATGCTCTTTGCATACATTTTCGCAGATTCACAAGTACAACGAGTGCGGTCCTTATCAACATACTTTTAGAGTTTTTTTTTTTCATTGGACGTAGCAAGTCATCACAAGTCAAAAGGCCTAAGTCCAAGTGAAGTCACAAGTTATTGATATTGAAGTCCAAGTCGAGTTGCAAGTGTTTGTACATTTTGTCGAGTCGAGTCTAAAGTTATCAAATTCGTGACTCAAGTCTGACTTGAGTCGAAGTCACATAACTCGAGTCCACACCTCTGATTTTATATATATATATATATATATATATATATATATATATATATATATATATATATATTATATATATTATATATTTATATATTTATATATTTATATTTATATTACACATACATACTCAAAGGAGAAGTTCAATTTGTCAACTGGACAAAGTTTGTTTGGTTGAAAACGTTTCGCCGCTCATCCGAGAGGCTTCGTCAGCTCTGGTTATTGTACTGGTTAGACCCTGCTTATATCTAGCTGCCGGGAGGCGTGTCTGACAAAGACAAAAGCTCTGACAACGATCCCCCTAATCTGTCTCTTTGTTTTTCAAATTACTCTGACGGCTGTTTCGGCTGCGCTCACTGCAGTCTTCACTACTGTAGTGAAGACTGCAGTGAGCGCTACATTGGGGAAACAAAACAGCCACTTCACAAGAGGATGTACCAACACAGACGGGCGTGCCAGAGTGGACCGGCTTCTGCGGTACATCTTCACCTAGAAGCCACGGGCCATTCTTTTGAGGACAGTGAGGTTCAGATCTTAGCCAGGGAAAAGAACTGGTTTGAGAGGGGAGTTAAAGAGGCTATTTTTGTCAAAAAAGAGAATCCGTCATTAAACAGAAATGGGGGAGTGAGATATAACCTGTCTCCCATTTATAATGGGATTCTTAGACCAGTCAAACAGAGCCAGGGCAGAGGGGTGGAGAGGGTCTTTAGAGGTTGAATAGGGGGTCGAAACAGCCGTCAGAGTAATTTGAAAAACAAAGAGACAGATTAGGGGGATCGTTGTCAGAGCTTTTGTCTTTGTCAGACACGCCTCCCGGCAGCTAGATATAAGCAGGGTCTAACCAGTACAATAACCAGAGCTGACGAAGCCTCTCGGATGAGCGGCGAAACGTTTTCAACCAAACAAACTTTGTCCAGTTGACAAATTGAACTTCTCCTTTGATCATGGATTCTACCTGGACGACTGAGGGACTTTTCACGTACACATACATACAGACATACACATTGAGCATAATCCAAACATTTAAGTGCAAAACTGTTAAGCATACCTTTATTAAAGTCCAGCTTTGCTACTTGTAAAGCATAAGCCTCACACTCTTTTTTGCTGAAACTAAAAATGATGACGGGCTGGAAGTTTCTCTCCATGATCATTTTCACTATTTTGAATACACTGGATGGTCCTAATGAAAATACACATTTATGTCAATTAGATCATTATATAGTTAGCGCTGGTAGATTATAGACATGAAAGCAAATGCAAAGACAAACCTTTAGTTCCTCCTTTGCGTCCTCTGGGGTCCCACTTGCCTCCTGCACCACTGCCTCCTGAATCTCCAGCATCACGCAGAACCTGCATTGCGGTGTTAAAATTATCTTCCCTGAAGTCACCCTAAAAGACACAGATGTTTATCCAAACATGTGAAAAAAAGCTTAAAATAAATGTGTACTTCAGTCTCAAACCATAACAACTAAAACTGACTTACATTCTCATCAACTACAAGGTGGAGTCCATCGCCTCCTGCTGGAAAGATATAATGCTGCAGTGGAGTGGGACGGTAATCTGTATATATTACATGGCATGGCTAAAAATACAAAGGTTTACAGTTACTACACATTATGAATACATAAATAAAGCATGATTTTTGTTGAATCCTTTGGGTTATTACCTGCTTATGCAAGTAGCAAATCCATTCAGCAAACTGTCTGGCATTGGGAATTGTGGCTGACAAGAACACATAATGCACATTGTCTGGTAGAAGAATAATCGTTTCTTCCCACACAACACCACGTTCTAGGGAACACAAAAAACTATTGTTAACCTTTTCTTTAAAACACAACTAATGCATGCTGCTTATAATTTTTTTTATACTTTACCTGAATCTCTCATGTAGTGGATCTCATCAAAGACTACCCAAGCAACTTCCCTCATAATCTCGGAACCCCTGTACAACATGCTTCTCAAAATCTAGAAATAGAAAAATATCCAAAAATTAAACATCTTTCTTGGGATGTCTATGAGAGTTGAAAGCATTATTTACCTCTGTTGTCATGACAAGACAGGAGGCAGTGGGGTTGATTGTGACGTCACCAGTCATCAAACCTACATCCTGAAATTCTTCATACATTTCTCTGTATTTCTGATTGGACAAGGCTTTGATGGGACTTGTGAAGATCACCCTCTGTTTTTCTCTAAGCGCTAGTGCAATGGCATACCTGCAAAAGGGGACAAGAGGACGTATTGAAGTTTAACAGAACAAAACTATACAAGCATACAAAAATACTCACTCAGCACATACGGTCTTTCCAGCAGAGGTATGAGCAGACACAAGGACAGATTGGTTATTGTCAATACAAAGAATAGCCTCACGTTGAAAGGGGTCAAGTATGAAAGGGTATTCCTGCAAATCAAGACACAAAGACCAAATTAAGGCAAGGCAACAGTACAAGCTGGTCAGGAGGGCCAGCTCTGTCCTGAGCTGCCCTCTGGACTCAGTAGACGAGGTGGCTGAGAGGAGGGTGCTGGCCAAACTTGCATCCATCATAGGCGACACCTCCCACCCCCTGCACTGGACTGTAGAGGAGCTGAGCAGCTCCTTCAGCAGCCGACTGAGGCACCCTCAGTGCAAGGAGGAGTGCTACCACATATCCTTCATCCCCGCCGCCATCAGACTGTATAACTCTACTCTATAGTCCAAACGTGCAATATTTTCTATACTCCCTTGTTGACTTTTTTTTATTATTATTACCATTTGTCTGCATGCACTTTCTTTCAAAGTTTCTTTTGCACTAAACTGCCTGGAGCTAATGTGAAAGTTAATTTCTCCTGTGTGAGATCAATAAAGTCTCATCTTATCTTACAAACCAATGAGCCGTTCATAATGCCACCATACCTTTGCAGCTTTTCCAACTCTAGGTTTTAGGGGCTTATATTCATCACTGGCAGGAATAGCAACCTGCAAGAACAATAATTAGATTTAAGCATGTATACATTTTAAATCAAGTTGAAGTTTCCGTACGTCATGAGAGCATCCTTCAACAGTCTCAACTTGTTCCACCTTCACCTGAGGCATAAGTTCGGCAAGGCTGAAAAAAAGAAAGAAACCCAAGAAAAGAAACCGTTAAACCCAAGGACTGCACAAATGGACAGTGTCATACATTGATTCAGTTTGATTCAGTAGTTACTTGAGTTCAGTGGAAGAAACAGTTTCATGGCGTGGTTTCTTCCCAAACACTTCAGATGCGCAGTCTCCATCGGCTCCCCGCTTTCCCCCACAGGACGGACCTGCGTCATTTTCTGAACCAAATTTGTTTGACGATTTTCTGAAAATCAACAGATCAGTATAGTCAAGTCTCACGCATTGAGAGTGTGACGCACGCAATTCGACGTGTTCACACGCTCGCACATGGCATTTCTCACGCTGATTTCTTTTTTTTTTTGGTGCCCAGAAAATCGGTCTGTGTGGCTTAGTTTATGCAGGGTCCGCGCGTTTTCAGCGAAAAAAAACTCCCCCTGCCCCGGGCGCACGGTCCGAGCGGAGGCCAGAGCAGACGCGCCGTCCCCCGGGCACGTCCTGAGCCTCAGTCCCGGTGCCACGTCTCCTCTGAGACGCACCGACTCCGGTCCCGGTGTCTCCGTCTGTGCGTACCGTGTCCACCCCGACGGCTTACGCGCGGCCCAGAGCCGAATTGCCCATGGTGAGCCGCGGTGAGCCGCGGTTCTCCGCGGGCCCGGTGCATTAACCAGACTCTTACATGAATCCGTTAAAAATGTCCCGCTCCCCCCCGCCCCGGTCCCTCCTCCCCGCCCCTCTCAGCGCGCACTGACAAAGTGCGGTGATGATAAAACAAACTGAGAACCATCAGGTAATAACTTCATTTATATAACTCTCATTAGTTGCTTTGTAGTTTAAGTTTGCTCTTTAGACAAACAGGGCTCTCAACACGCAATTCGACGTGTTCACACGCTCACACGCTCCTCGGGAAAAATTGTTCACTCGCACCCCCCGTCCTCGGAAATTAGTCTCACGCACGACCCCGCTCAAAACTTGAGAGCCCTGCTATAGTACAGTACAAGAAATACATGGCACTTGTTCAGGCTTATCACTGATACGTCAGCTGAAAGTGAAAAATACAGAGAAACACGTGAAGCGGAGGTGTTAGCTTAAATTTGGTCAATATTGATATTTTGGTCCCTGTAATATAACAAGATGCGGAAATACGTTACCCGGTTTCAGATGCTGTTGATAAATGAGTCTTTTTGCTGGCATTTGTTTGTTGTTCGTCGTCAAACACACTGAATAACTCATCTCCAAAAGCGTCCGCCATGCTGCCCACTGTGTACCCACAATGCACCTGACTGCACAGGGGCTTCCGCTACGGTGGCCGCGTTGGCCCGAGCTCTGTAGGTCTATGCAACACGAGAGGTTTCTGCTGTTAGCTCCCACTTTTACGTAGTATCGCTCTGTCATATTTTCGTAGGAATTGTTGTTGATATTTGGTATTTGAAAAGTCTCTGCCGGAGGCGGTGGAGCCGATGGGCGGAAAGAAAAAGAAATCAGCGGCGGCAGCTGCTCCGGTGGCTTCCCCTGCAGCAGCAACATCCAGGACAGCTCCAGGGACAGAAGAGCAGAAGGGGAAGACATCCAGCAAACCCAGCAAACAAGCCCAGGACAACAAGTCAAAAGGTTTACAGTGTTATCTGAATGCAAACTATAAAGTGTCAAACAAACAACTGTCCATACTGCTCCAGATTATGATCTGATCTTTAGAGGCCAACTGTAAACAATGTCAGAATATTTTATGCCTTTAAAGGGGTTGAAGGTAGCTAGATTTAGAGCACATGTCACAACTAGATTTTTCTTTTTCTGCAGCTCCAAAAAACTATAGTCTTGCCAATGTAGCCCAAGTGGACACGGGGACCTCTGACAAGTCTGTTCTTAAAGTGAGTGGGTTTTTATTATTATTATTTATTTATTCATTCATTATTTATTTATTCATTCTTTCTTTCTTTAATATATAATATAACATTTGCATGTAAATATGCCAGACTTAGCCTGAGGGCTATTTTTCATCTGTAGTCCCTGCGCAGGTGTAAAGTGTCAACCTGCAGGAAGTAAAATAAAATAGAATAAAAACAAGGTTATTATTTACACTCTAAAATCATTCTTACATACAGTCGCATACAGCTCAATGCAATTGTATACAGTCATAAAGCCACATTCAGCCACATACATTCATTTTCAGCCACAAACACCACATACAGTGGTCTGTATGCAGTCACATACAGACTCATACAAACCCGTACAACAACAGTCAAACAACAGTAACACACAAGAGGCAGGATGGCAACAGGGGCATTGTATTATGGTTATTATCACACCTGCATCTTATTTATTTATGTTGCCAAATGAGATGTCATATCTTGTCATAACACAGGTTGCCATCCAAGGAGACCTTGAGAAAAAAATCATTAGACTGATAAATGACTTTAGGCAGGAGTCTGCAGACAATGGACCCATATCAGGCAGGCTTACAAGCAAGAAATTATTGGTAAGATTTGTCCAGATTCCCAAGATGATTGTAAGTAATAAGTATATTTCTATTAACCTCTTTCATTCATATAGGATCTTTATATAGCCCTGGAAAAGTTCAATTTTAAGAGGGAACATATTGAGGAGTCAATGAAGAGCAGTGTACTCTATGGAGGGGATCTACACTCTGCACTTGATTGGCTTTGCCTCAACCTGAAAGATGGTAGGTGAATATCTTTCAGTAAGTCCAACAGACATTGTGCCCATGTATTTTGCTTGGACATTGTTTTGCAGATGAGCTGCCAGGAGGCTTTTGCCAGCAAATGCAGGAGGAGAGTCAAAAGAACAGACCTAAGTTTCAGCTTCCGGTTCAACAAAAACCTTCAACAATTAGTATTAAAGCACCCCAGGACACAGCTAAAGAAGCCAATGTATGTTTTGATGGGCACAGTGGAAATACTATGTTAGATGACACATTATTGGACTAATGATGAATGTTGATATTGTGTGCTCTTTGGTGTTCATCAGGCTGAGAATGAAGCAGCTACTGTGAAAAACTGGATCCTGAGGTATGCAGAACAAAGCTCTGATGATGATGACGATGAGGAGGAGGAGGAAAAGGGAGACAAAAGCTTACATAACCCTGAGCTGGATGAAAAATTTGATCCTGTAAGTGTAACAAGCTGCCATTTGTATTTTCAACATTGTATCATGTACAAAATGAAGGACCATCGTTTCTAAGTTAGTTAGAGGCATCTTTGCCATTGATCTTCGTATCATCATTCACCACCTTGCCAAATACTTTTCTCTATACATCTCTATTTCACAATTTCTATGTTATGTATGCAGAATGATCGATATTTGGTCCTCACGGCTCAGCTATATGACACCAAAGAAATGGCTATAACTGCTAAGACTAAAGGAGACAAGTTGGGTCAAAGGACTGCACAGGACAGGATACGTGTCATACAACAGGGTCTGTATGTCTGTCATTAGACTTATGTAGCCTTGTGTAGTAAAGACTGAAATATAGTTTTATTTATTTCTAGAAATGAAGCAGCTTGAAGGCCACCCCATATTTAACCCTGCTATCAAAGTCAGAGATACACCCCAAAAAGAAAGCAAAGCTCCCTCATCCACTGAAGACAAAGAAGATTTAGGATTTAAATTGTTTGAAAAGGCAGAAAAAGAGCCCCCTACAGAAAAAGGTTTCCCTGTAAATCTATACCTCTATATTACTGTTATGCGAATGAATAAAGAACTTATCTTGTTGAGTCTTTTGCAGTCAAAAAGAAAGAGCCAAAAGATGTACGCAATTTTGATTACACGGCTCGAAGCTGGACGGGAAAATCTCCAAAGCAATTTCTTATCGATTGGGTCAGAAAGAACCTCCCCAAGAGCCCCCCACCTGCTTTTCACAAGGTTGCTGCTGGACGATACTGGAAATGCAGGTATTTATTCCTTCAGTTGTGTGAATGTTGATGGTGATCTCCTATCCTTATGTGAAAACTTATGTGAATGTGAATAGATGAAAGATTGTAAGAGTGAATGGTTTATGTGGTTTATGTGTCTTTATGTCATCGCTGTTTGGGGCTTACCAGGGCAGCCACTCTTAGAAATTAAAACAACAAATCTGTAAGAATAAAAATGTTTTCTTTTATTAGGGTACGAATTCAACGGCCGGATGACGTGCTTGAAGTTTGTCCAACTATTTTGACTGAGGACAGTATGCAGGCACAGCATCTAGCAGCAACGCTTGCACTGTACAACTTAGTGAAAGGGCAGGTAACGTTTCAACCCATCTACAGTATAGTTTGTCCTCACCCATTCTACCTTTAATAACACAAACCCATTTTGTTTAGTCAGTGCATCAGCTACTACCTCCAACCTACAGAGATGTGTGGATAGAGTGGAGGGACGGTGAACGACAGCAGCAGGAGGAGAGTCAAGTTGCCGCCAACAAACCCAGAGACCAATTTATATCGCAACTTCTCACCAAACTCAAACGGCAGCAAATCCAAGGAGCTGCATCACAGGCTTCATTGGCAACGGACAGGGAGGAAGACCAAGAGCCCGAGGAGTCATGGGAAAACTTGGCTGCCTTGGATTTAGAAGATACAGGAGATTGTCATAAGGGCAAAGGCGGCAAGAATGAAGGAGGAAGGAAAACCACTCCATCATTTGAAGCATCGAAAGAGCTATTTTTAAAGCTGAAGAAGTCACCACGGGCACAAAAATTACAGGTAAATATAACCCTTCTAATAGCATCTTATTTACTTTAAAGCTGTGGGTTCTCAAACTGTGGTATATGTCTCACTGAGGGTACAGATAATAAGTGGATTTCTTCGCTGTTTAAATATTGATAGTCAATTCAATCCACGTTTCTATCCTCCATTGGGTTAGTCCTTGTTTACATCTTGATAGTCCTATTTTTCACCAAGTACTCGGAAAATCAAATAATTTCTTTGGTGGTACTTTGTGAGAACCACTGCGTTAAAGCATTCTTAGAGTTGAGATGTTCTTATAGGCAGACCGGGAGCAGCTGCCTGTCTTTCAACACCGGCATCATATCATGGAGACATTGCAGCGCCATCCCATAGTGGTGATTGCTGGAGAAACGGGCAGTGGAAAGAGTACTCAGATCCCACAGTTTCTATTGGAGCATATGTTGACCGGGGGTAAAGAGCCACAGCCATGCAGCATAGTGGTAACACAGCCTCGAAGGGTATCTGCCATGAGTTTGGCCTGCAGAGTGAGTGAGGAACTGGGCTGTGAGGATGGGCCAGGATCTAAGGTAAAAGAACAATTATACACCAAAGCTGTACCATTTGAAAATAAAATGAGAAAACAAATTCACTGAAATTATTTGTTGTTTTTAGTCGTCGCTTTGTGGGTATCAGATCCGAATGGAGAACTTGTCTGGAGAGTGGACCCGCCTTCTTTACTGCACTACTGGGGTTTTATTGAGAAAACTTCAGCAGGACAGACTCCTTAGCTCACTGACACACATTATAGTGGACGAGGTATGTTTCAATATGTGCGTATATAATATATCAAAAATATTAAAGGAACACTTTGAAAACACATCAGATCTCAATGTGAAAAAATATGTTGGATAGCCATACAAATATGTATATGATTATCACTACTGGGAGTATGAGGCCATTCCTTAACATCCAGCACACATCCAGACGGGCCTTTGCAAAAAGATTTAATGTGTCTCTCAGCAACATGGAGGAGATTTCAAGAGACAGGCAGTTTCTCTAGGAGAGTTGGACAGGGCCATAGAAGGTCCTCAACCCATCAGCTGTACTCATATCTGCTCCTTTGTGCAAAGAGGAACATGTTGAGCACTGCCTGTGCCCTACAGAATGACCTCTAGCTGACCATTGGTGTGATTGTCTCTGCCCAAACAATCAGAAACAGACTTCATGAGGATGGCTTGAGGGCACCACATCCTGTAGTGGGCCCTGTGCATACAGCCCAGCACCATGGAGCTCCATTGGCATTTGCTAGACGACATCAGAATTGGCAAGTCTGCCACTGGTGCCCTGTGCTTTTCACAGATGAGAGCAGGTTCACCCTGAGAACCTGTGATAGACGTCTGGAAAGAGTCTGGAGAAGACACTATGCTGCCTGCAACATGGTTCAGCATGACCGCTTTGGTGGTGGGTCAGTGATGGTCTAGGGAGGCATATCCATGGATGAACGCCCAGATCTCTACCGGCTAGAAAACAGCGGTCTGACTGTCATTAGGTATCGGGATGAAATCCTTGAACCCATTGTCAGACCCTATGCTGATGCAGGAGTTCTGGGTTTCTCTTGATGAACGACAGAGTACACAGGCAGTACCTGGAGGATGAAGGAATTGAATGGCCCTTAATATAATTTGACTTAAACCCAATAGAGCACCTCTGGGACATTATGTTTAGGTCCATCAGATGCCGCCAGGTTGCCCTTAAACAGATCTGGGAGGACATTCCACAAGACGCCATCCATTGTCAAACATGCATACAAGTACGTGGGGGCCACACAAGATATTGAGAAGCATTTTGAGTTGCAGAAATTAAATTTTGGTAAAATGGACTAGCCTTCCACATCATTATTTCACTTTGAATTTCATGGTGTCTATAAAATTAAGCCCCCTGTAGGCTGAAAAATGTGTTTCCACTAAAAGAGGTGGCATTTTTTTGTTCCTAAGACATTGCCCTGTCCATATTTGTACAGATATCCAACTTTTTTTTTTCAACATTGAGATACCTTTAATTTTTTGTTGTGTAGTAATTTCACAGTTATTTATTTACTGCCCCTGCATTTCCCCGTCATTTGCCCAGGTTCATGAGCGCAGTGTTCAATCAGACTTCCTCTTGACAATTCTAAAGGATGTCGTTATGAGGAGGTCTGATTTGCAGCTTATTCTTATGAGTGCCACAGTCGACTCTCACAAATTCTCAAGCTATTTTAACCGTTGCCCAGTCATCACAATCCCTGGTAGGACTTTCCCAGTTGAGGTAAGAATCACATCATGGCTTCTGGTGACATTCTGACACATTCTGAATTATTGGCCAAACTAAGTTAATATTTGTTAGGTTTTTCACCTAGAAGACATTGTGGAGGAGACAGGATACATTCTTGAAAAGGACTCAGAGTACAGTCAAAAAATTCTGGAAGAGGAGGAGGAAGTCAGTATTTCAGTCACTCAAAAAGGGGGAAAGACATTACAGCACCAGGTAAAATTCATGTTGCTGTGAGCATGTTTTGTACGTAATGTAACTTTGTGTGTTTGTGTGTTAAGGAAGTGATTATAAATGACTCTCCTGGCTGGGACTTTGATCCAGACTTGGATCATTTCAGCAGCAGAACCAAACATGTTCTTCAATACATGAATCCCAATAAAATCAACATGGACTTGCTGATTGACCTTATGGACTATTTAGGTGCATCAGATGTTGAGCTTGTTTTGAATGTAAACTATTTATATGTCTATACAACTGATTTCCTTTTCTTTTGAACCCAAGATAAATCACCCCAGTTTGCTGAAGTAGATGGAGCTGTTCTAGTGTTTCTCCCAGGCATAGCCCACATACAGCAGCTTTATGACCTTCTTTTATCGGACAAGAGATTTGGAGACAAAAAACGGTAATCAAATGGCAATTATAAAATGTGTGCAATAATAATTTCTGAAAATGCACAAATCCCTCTAATGCTAATTCTGCTGTCATGATTTTTTAGGTACAAGATTGTGGCCATTCATTCCACCCTCTCATCCAAGGATCAAGCTGCTGCGTTTATAGTGCCTCCTGCTGGTGTTAGAAAGGTACTTCTGATTGCCTTGGATAAACATGGGCAAAACTAAGTGATAACGTCATTACTTTCTTATTTTAGATTGTGCTGTCAACAAACATTACAGAAACAGGTGTAACTATTCCAGATGTGGTCTTTGTCATTGACACCGGAAAAACCAAGGAGAACAAGTAAACTGCCTTTTATATTATTATTATTTATTATTATTATTATTATTATTATTATTATTATTATTATTAGTATTAGTATTAGTATTAGTATTATTATTATTAGGGGACAAGCACCGTAGGTGCTAGGCACCCTATAGCAGAGGTCTCTAGGGGTCGCGGAGGTACTGCAGGGGGGTCGCGAAATCTTTTGATTTCACTTTAAAATAATATAATTTTAATATTTTTAAAAACAATATATTTTTTCATTTTTCCCCAATCAATTTCTCCCTTCTCCCTCCACCCTCTTTGATGTCTTAAAATGCACAGCCACACTCTCCCTTGCACTTGTTTTTTGGTTGAATCAGTGAACGATCTTAATAGGCCTGTGTTATATGCAAGTTGTGTTTAAAAACTGCAGTAGCACATCCACCCCATAGGGCCTATCTGGCCCATCTTTAAAATAAAAAACATGAAAATACAGTATTAACCTGTGTATTATTTCCTTGTATTGGATGTACCATAACAGAGTGGCAATGTTTATACATGACACTAAGCTCAATTTAATATAAAACACAATTCTATGCCGTATATATAGTAGGGGGTCCCTGGCCCAGTTCACCATCTGTTTGGGGGTCCCTGGCCTGAAAAACGTTAAAGACCCCTGCCCTATCATGTTTGTACTGCGTTGCCTAGCGACGTTGCCTAGCGACGTTGCCTAGCGACGTTGCCTAGCAACCTTTTGATCTTTCCTTTGATGTGTCTGGTCTCCTGATTCTTATTATTTTATATTCTTTTCACCATGGGAGTCTATGGCAACCCCTAGAACCATCTGGTAAAAAGTTGTGAAATTTTGCATGCACATTCCAGCCAGTCTCCTCATTACCCACAGCAATTTATAGGCTCCCAGCCCCAACCGTCTAGTGGCACCAGCAGGTCAAAGTTGCAGGAATTTTCAGGAATTGCCTAGCAACGCACCTAGCAACCTTTGATCTATCTTTGATGTGTCTGTTCTGTCAGAACAGACCTTGTCAGACTCTGTTAGGCCCTGTCAGACCCTGTTAGACCCTGTTAGACTCTGTCAGACTCTGTTAGGCCCTGTCAGACCCTGTTAGACCCTGTTAGACCCTGTTAGACCCTGTTAGACCCTGTTAGACCCTGTTAAACCCTGTTAGACCCTGTTAAACCCTGTTAGACCCTGTTAAACCCTGTCAGACTCTGTTAGACCCTGTCAGACCCTGCATGTGGCCTACATGCTGAGGCCTACATGAACCTTCGGTGCTTGTCCCCACATTGCTGCTTGCAGCTATATTTATTATTATTATTTGAATTGAATTTCATAATGAGACTAATACTAATGCCTAGCCTTTTTTAGATATCATGAGAGCAGCCAAATGAGTTCTCTAGTTGAAACCTTTGTATCCAAAGCCAGCGCTCTCCAGAGGCAGGGCAGAGCAGGTCGTGTTCGGAATGGTTTTTGCTTCAGAATCTATCCAAAATACAGGTATTAGCCACAGCATGTCAAGCATACTATACATAATGTTAAAAAACGCTGTTATGGTGTTGTTTTTGCTTTAGGTTCCAAAGCTTCATGGATTATTCAATACCTGAAATACTTCGGGTCCCACTTGAGGAGCTCTGTCTGCATATTATGGTCCACTAGTTACTACTGAGTATTAAAAACTCAAGCTTGAAATCTACTGTTTGTCAAACTCGTGTTCTATTTTCTATTCCTCTCCTGTGTTTCCCTCTAAAGAAATGTCAGTACGGTTCTCCAGAGGACTTCTTGGGGCGAGCTCTGGACCCTCCACAACCTCAGTCAGTGAACAATGCTGTTAATCTGCTGAGGAAGATCGGGGCGTGTCTCCCCAACAGTCATGTGCTCACTCCCCTGGGACATCACCTTGCTAGTCTGCCTGTGAATGTCAAGATTGGGAAAATGCTTATCTATGGAGCCATTCTTGGCTGCCTAGAGCCAATTGTAAGTTTCACTTGAATATTATAATGCCTTTACTTTTAACAGCATGGTGAAGATGTATCTGTTAAAAAGAACTGTGGAATTCTTTTTAGGCTACCATTGCTGCAGCCATCACAGAAAAGTCTCCATTCTCTACACCGATAAACAGGAAAGAAGAAGCTAACCTGGCAAAGGCTGCACTTTCGTTGGCCAACTCCGACCACTTAACTCTATACAATGCTTACCTTGGGTAGTGCTTTAGTTTTTCTACATTTCTCACAGGAAGTGAATGTGCGTGTGAATGGGTTTGAGTTTGTAACTTTTGTTTTCTCTTTGCTGAAAATACATAGTTACAACATCAGATAGGTGAAATGATATTTTAAATTAGGAGGGAGTTAAAATCTAAACTTGGGCAGCATAATGTGCCTTGCCTTGGTCTGAACATGAAAAAGCTCACCTCACATTTGATAAACACCTGTGTGCCTCTTACAAATGTCTCTGCTAACTGTAATTTACTGGTGATTGTTGTGGGTGTTCCCCAGCTCACCTTGCAAAGCTGCTTAAACTGGCACCTTACACTTAAAGTTAAATTGTTAGTTTTGCAATTTTATGAAATGCAAGGCTGTTTTTTTTTGTTTGTTTGTTTTTTAGGTGGAAAAACTCACAAACGGAGGGGTACAAAGCAGAAATGTCCTACTGTAGAAAGTACTTCCTGAATCGCACAGCCCTGATTACACTAGAGGTAGCTTGCATTTCCACTTTCACTATGGAAAAAGGTACTCAAGTTAATGTAATTCACTTTTTTTTTCTAGAATGTGAAGCTTGAGCTGATGAAGATGATGGAGCAAGCTGGGTTTTGGTCATCTCGTTACTCTTCTCGCTTGAAACTTCATGCAGGCACTTTGTCTAAAGCTCAGATTTCCATCCTCAATGCGGCTCTTACAGCTGGTTTGTATGACAGTGTGGCCAAGGTTTTGTGCACGCCATCGGTGGATGTGCTGGAGCGTGTAGCTTGCACTGTGGAAACTCCACAAGGAAGGGCCCAAGTCCATCCGTCATCCGTCAACCGAAATCTACAGACATATGGCTGGCTGCTTTATCAGGAAAAGGTATATGCAAACTTTATACGCAAATATTGATCCTAAAATATCATATCACATTGGATACATTTACATGGCCAGAATCAGATAATCCAACAGTTAGAAATGCTGTGTTATCTACATAACATTTTTGTGATAAAACACCTAGTGGTGATGTGTCCATTAGTGGCTGGATTTTAAGGGAACTGTTTTATTTGAAAGTCAACATACAATACTTTTTAAATAACACAATCTTTAGCATTTCCTCTTTCATCTATGTCTACGTTGCATTTGATGATACATTTCCCTTTTTTGCATATTTTCAATAGTCCGATGACTCAAGATTTTTGGTGTGCATGTAAACAGAGCCACGGACTTATTCCTGGTTCTAGGTTCTGGTTTATCTAGTCGGGGCTAAAATGCTTTTTTGTTTGTTTTAAGGTTAAATACGCAAAGATCTATCTGAGGGACACAACTCTGATATCCCCCTTCCCAATGCTGCTGTTTGGAGGTGATATAGATATTCAGCACAGAGAACGACTGATTACGCTGGATGGATGGATGCACTTCCAGGTCAGAGGTCAAACAGTTGACGGAATCAGAGAGTGCTGATCCATATACAACTGGTTTTGATAACTCTCTGGTTATTAGGCTCCTGTGCGGATTGGTGTAATTTTTAAGCATCTGCGACGGCTTTTGGATGCTGTGCTTGAGAAAAAGATGGAGAATCCAAAGTTGAATTTGGAAGGTAAATACAACTATGACTTGTTTTACTTACAAGTATGCTTATTTTAATTACTTTGTTGTTGTACTACAGATGAGACGGCCATCCAGGTGCTTTTGGAGTTGATCAAATCAGAGCATGCACAGTGACCTCTGGAAAATGATTTGTTCATGCCAGCAATAATCTTTGACATTAATAATAATAGTTAACATTTTAAAGGAATGTAGAAAGAAAGCATAATGATGAATGAACGATTGAAAATAAATTTGTTTTATCATGTTTATTGGTACATTTTGTCAAACTGTTGATTGTTGAAAGGGTTATTTTGGGTGTATTATTTTAGGTTACAGTGACATGAAAATATTGTCTCTACAGACATAAATAAGACTAGCACCCACACTAGGCCCACAACCCTGAGATTAAAACAGTCCTGATCAAAATCTTAAGACCAGGTAAACATTTGTAGCATTTCTATTTTTTGCATGTTTCAAAATGACATAGTTTTATGTTCGGATTATCTTCTTAGAATAATTTAGTTCATCTATATCAATCAAATGGTAGGTAAGGACATGACGTACTAATGCGTAGCACCTGCATTGTACTATAGACTAAGTAACATTGTTATTTTGGACCATACTGCTCACTGTACATCAAAAACATGTAGGGGATGGATGGCAAAGTTTTACAAAAATGAGGATCAGTTCAGACTGGAAGAACTTCATGCATTATATGGGAAGCATTTCCTTAATTTAAGTTTTTTAATTAAATAAAAATATTTGCCTGAACAAAATTGTTGGAATGGATCTGTGGTTCCTTCTGCATTTGCCTTAGTTTAGCTTAGTTTATTTTATTTTAATTGTTTATTTATCAGGGACAGTGCACATAAAAACACTGAGCTACACAAAGAGGTCATATGTTTGTGCAGGTTGTAGCAGAATTACTGATTTCCACCTTAAGTCCCTGGACAGGTTGGTGTCTACATGTATATTCTGTCTGAATGTATATTAATACAATAATTCATCCAGTCAGTCAATAAGTAAAACTAGTCCCATTCAGTTTCAGTCATCGCATCCATACACTAGTTACATATTTGCAGTTCATGTTGCTGCATAGATACAGGACAAATTAATGCGTACAGGTTTGTTTGGTTAAAAGCCATTGTTTGGCGTTTCATAATTTGTACATGATACGGTTTCATGTGGGAGGGTGTTCCAGAGGCCTATGGCTCTGTATGAGAATGATGACTGACCAAAAGAGGTTCTGCATCTTGGAACACTCCACTCTCCTCTGGCTGTGGACTGTGTGGCTCAGCAGATCTTCTCTGAAGTGAGCACCACATCTTAAGATTTTGATCAGAACTGCACTATGCTTATATAACACAAAAATAAATAGTATGAGATGCAATGCTCTTTCAGTCACACACAAAGTTGTTTTTCACACATTTTAAACTGTCACACTAGTGTCTGATCACACTGTAGTCAACATCTTGCACAGTTGAATAGATTGGTCCGCCTGTAACAGACAAAATACTGACGTCAATACTTTTACAGTGGTTTAAAAAAAAAAATACTTGGACGTACCACTGGGACTTCCTGGAACTGGGAGTGCCTCTCTCCTTTAAATAAATAATCAGATTTAAAAAACAGAAATCAATAGCTTGCTTCAGTTAAATTAAGTCACTACCTATTGACTGGTGGAGGCATTTGAGGAGCAAGAGGTGTTGCAAGTGAAGCCCTCTGACCACTATAGAAATTTTCATACACAAGTGGTCCTGAGAAGAGGATTCACATTATTAATAAACTATAAACCAAAGAAAAAAAAAGACAAAAAACAGCCAGGTGTTTCTAAAATTCCTCATGCCTGGTGGTTTGTTTCCCGTTCGCCTGAGATTTACAAAGTGATCGATGTCTTCTTGAATGTTGCATTGTTCCAAAGACTTCCTAACTTCCTCATACACCTGTAAACACAAAAGGTAGTATAAAATGTAGTACTTAACTGAACAAATGCTTGTTATAATTACCTCATCGCTGGCAACACACTGCTGCGATAGTAGGTTTAAATGTGTCCAGACTGTGTTTCTGACAAAGTTTATTCTTTCTATTGCCTGCTTCTCAAGTATCTGTGGAATAAAATGTTCAATTAAAGGCAAAAGGAGAAATTCAATTTGTCAACTGGACAAAGTTTATTTGGTCGAATACGTTTCACAGCTCATCCAAGCTGCTTCTTCAGTTCTGACTAGAGTGCTGGTGGACACTGGTTTTAACTAGCTGCAGGGAGGAGCCCACCGTACATCTCCACCTAGAAGCCACAGGCCACTGGGCCACGGGCCAGTGAGGTACAGATCTTGGCCAGAGAAAAGAACAGGTTTGAGAGGGGAGTTAAAGAGGCTATTTTTGTCAAGAAAGAGAATCCTTCCTTGAACAGAAATGGAGGTCTCAGACATCATTTGTCTCCCATCTATAACTCTATCCTCAAACCTAAATCAGAACAAACAAAGAAAACAATAGGGCTAGCTGGGTCAGGTCCAGAGGTGTGAAAACACCCATTATGGCCCTGAATGGCTCTGCGAACAAGACCCCACACTCCCACTGCATATTGAATAGGCTCACCTAACTAATAGAAACTGAAAACAAAGAGGTATGATAGTTTCCTAGTAATTTCATTGTAGTTAGCTCTTCCCTTATTAGCCAGTTATAAGCAGAGGTGTGGACTCGAGTTATGTGACTTCGACTCGAGTCAGACTCAAGTCACGAATTTGATAACTTTAGACTCGACTCGACAAAATGTACAAACACTTGCAACTCGACTTGGACTTCAATATCAATAACTCGTGACTTCACTTGGACTTAGGCTTTTTGACTTGTGATGACTTGCTACGTCCAATGAAAAAAAAACTCTAAAAGTATGTTGATAAGGACCGCACTCGTTGTACTTGTGAATCTGTGAAAATATATGCAAAGAGCATGTGCGCGCGGCTTGCACAACATCCAATCACAGTAGATCTACGTTGCTTTCATTCGACCGCATCCAAGGCAAATTGCACAACAAATGATGCAGAAAAAAGCATCCACGCGCCAGTTTGCAAAATGATGCCGAAGGTGATTTCGTTTGGTTATAAAAACTACGAAGTTGTCAACAAAAAACGAACGGCAATATGCAGAACGTGCGGGTCAAAGATCACAGACGGAGCTTCCACAACGTCCAATTTTGTTCGGCACCTGAAGCTTTTCGAATGTTATTTGATATGGTGTAAAAAGGTAAAATGAATACAGATCTTGCAGACATTATATGATTTGTAGAAATTTTATTTCTTTGTAAAGGGGACTCGAAATGACTCGAAACTAAAATGCTAGGACTTTGGACTCGACTTGAGACTTGTGAGCTTTGACTTCGGACTTGACTCGGCACTTGGATACTCTTGACTCGGGACTTCACTTGGACTTCAGTGCAAAAGATTTAGACTTACTTGGGACTTGCCCAGCAATGACTTTGTCCCACCTCTGGAAGCAGTGTCCACCAGCACTCTAGCCAGAACTGAAGAAGCAGCTTGGATGAGCTGCAAAACGTCGACCAAATAAACTTTGTCCAGTTGACAAATTGAATTTCTCCTTTTGTCATGGATTCTACCTGGACGACTGAGGGATTCTTCATGTTCAATTATAATTAAGGTAATTTCAGTAAAAGATACAAATTATATAACTAAAAAGAAATACATTTATAAAGTAAAAATATTACTATTTCCAAATGTGATATTAGTGATCCTAGAAAAGTTACATTTTATTCTCACTGATAAAAACAGTACAAACACTCATTGTAATAAAACAAACTTTACCTCACATGCATTCATATGTTCCTTCAGCCACTCGTCTCTAATATTTCCCAGTGTGGAGACATTCTGCTGGTATGACCTATCTGGTTAACAACAATAATGTAATTAACAATCATATAGTATACAGAGTTACATCACTTTTTAGTAATAAACTTACCAGCTTCTTCTGAGTTCAGTTTGGCCTGCTGTGCTTTTGCATTAAACTTAAACAACGGTTAGTCAAATTAGTAATACAGTTCATTTACACGATTTCCAGAATTGAATAGCCTATAAATAAACCTGAAAGGAAAGTTTTAAAAAAGAGCTGACAGTACCTTCTCGATGTTCTTGGAGTTGTTGGTGTTTCGATACACGTTCTGATCTGCCTCCTCTTTATCTCTGCATTTTTGCTCATATGTTTTCTTTGACTACACAAAAAAGTTACTGTCATTCACAAACACATCCCTTCTATATAAAAACAATAATATACAAATGCCCATTGCTCATTAATTAGTTTTACTAAGAATTTTAATGATAGAATTTGACGATGTAATAATTCCAGGTAGACGGCAGGGGCCTACATAACGCTAGGGGTAATTGATCCACAACTGTTGGCCTTAAGATTGTTTGTTAGGGATTGGCTTTACAAACTTGTGCATTTTAATCATGCCTCTTAAAGGCAAATTAACGTTTTTTTTTACAATCTGAGCCTTCTTTCGGCAATAAAACAAGTAGTTTTACTCACCCATAGCAGTTTGGTGTCAATTGGAGCAGTATCGCAGAACTTATGTTGAGCCGTTCTGTTCTACTAATGATCCCGTATCCGTTAGTGTGAGTGCTCGGGGCACTGATTTGTGGTGTCCAAATAACACAAACTTTAGCACTTTTCAAATCATAGAAGCCCGATGTCTTAATGTAAGATATCGTTTGAAGCAAAAGTGGCCTGTAATCCGAGATTTAGCCATAGTTTCGAGTAGATGAGGACGCCAGTGCGCATGCGCGGACTGTGCTCTCAGCTCCCGGGACCCAAACATGAAACGCAAAGCTGTAAACTATGGATAAATCTCGGATTACAGGCCACTTTTGCTTCAAACGAAATCTTACATTAAGACATTGGGCTTCTATGATTTGAAAAGTGCTAAAGTTTGTGTTATTTGGAGACCGCAAAGTAATGCCCCGAGTACTCAGGCTACTCAACGGATACGCTACAACATAACTTTCACCAAACAGCTCCAAATGACAAGAAAGTGCTATGGGTGAGTCAAACGACTTGCTTTATTACCGAAAGAAGGCTCAGATTGTAAAATAATGTTACTTTTCCTTTAAGATACAATGATATTAACCAGGTCTGGACTGGGACAAAAAAATGGCTCTGGCATTTTTGGCTTAGACCGGCCCCTCATAATTAGTCCTGGTTTAGTCCTGGTTCAGACCTGATTTAGTCCTGATTTAGACCTGATTAGTCCTGGTTTAGTCCTGGTTCAGTCCTGATTTAGTCCTGGTTTAGTCCTGGTTCAGTCCTGATTTAGTCCTGGTTTAGTCCTGGTTCAATCCTGATTTAGTCCTGGTTTAGATCTGATTAGTCCTGGTTTAGTTCTCGTTCAATCCTGATTTAGTCCTGGTTCAGACCTGATTTAGTCCTGATTTAGACCTGATTAGTCCTGGTTTAATCCTGGTTTACTCCTGGTTCAGACCTGGTTTAGTCCTGGTTCAGACCTGGTTTAGTCCTGGTTCAGACCTGATGTAGTCCTGATTTAGTCCTGGTTTAGTCCTGGTTCAGTCTCTAAGTAAAAAAAAAAGGAAAAAAAAGAAGGGCATCGGCCCCTAGGACTGTCGGCCCACCGGGAAAATGCCCGGTATGCCCAATTACCAGTCCAGGCCTGATATTAACCACAAACCAGGTCAACAAAGGTAAATATTCTATTTAACCGGCTATCAGTGCTGCTACTGGTAACCAAATGCAGGAGATTATATTATATTATTTGAATCAGGCGCTTGCCCTGCTACTTACATCCAGTGTTTTCTTAAACTGTGAGGCCTTCTGTTTATGAAGAGCATCCATGTGTTGTTCTATCTGTCGCAACAAGGGTAGAAACATTAGCAAGAACCTAAACACTATTGTATTGAGCAATGTCAAAATAACACCTTTTTTCTGGCCTCCTTTTGTCTTTCTTTAAATTCCTCCAGCTTTTTTACCTCCTCTCTCATGCTGTGTGCCAGCTGCAAATGAGCGAGACTGACATTTTCCATTTCTGCAGAGTCAAATGATCCAAAACCATTCATAACTTAATAATTCATATGTTACTAAATACAAAAAAAGGGAAGTAAAGATAAAAGCGAAACTTACGCAATTTAAAAATGTCCAAGGATCTTTTTAAAGTGCTTGAAAACACACATTAAAAATATATACACATTATAATCCAATGCAATGTTGTGTTATTTATCTTAACACTATAAGGTGACCCCCCTACTCAGTTATTAACTAACTCCAACATCTTCCTCTTCCTTCTTTAAAAGCACATGCAAACTGAATATGCACTAAAACCACTCACACCTTGTGACTGTTAACACAAAAGGAACTAAACTTCATACTAGAAACATAATTATGTGTAACTCTATATAATTCATATGAATATGGTGAATGGCTTATTTAATAAGCAATGACTGCATTTACTGTCAGGAATGAAAGCCGGCAGTATCATGCAATAAAAGGAACAATGGCATTAAAAACAAACATACTTACTTCATTTCATTGTGACCACACACTTTCTTTGACAAACCAAGTAGGTCTTTAGCATATTTCTCTTCAATTGCAGCTCTAAAAGGAAACAATGCTGTATTTGCATTTGCAGATAACACATGATTTTTTTTTTATATATATACAATCTGAGCAAAGGTCAAATAGCTGTGCAAAAGTTAACTTCAGACTATGAAAATGTTGCAGTTTGTTACTTTGCAAATGTATCTTAGCTGAAAAAAAGACATTTCTTACCTGGCTTTCAGAAAGTCTTCCACCTCCTTACAAGTCCTTTTCCCCTCATTGTGATATTGAATAATGGCATCATATCCTGCTGTGCTGGTTAAATCGTTATTCTGCATAACATGAGAACTGTTCATTACACCAGTCTGTGTTCTACAAAAGCCACATTTCTGCTTGTGTTGTGGTGATGAAGGGTCAAATTGATGTTTTGACTTGCCAATCTATAATTTAGGTAAGCCCAAATACAATCAAGTCTAAATATGATGTATTGTCTTCTCCTATTATTAGGCCTAAATTAAAATTAAAAACGTAGAAATCAAAATAAGATGAACAGCAATAACGAAGAGAAACTAAGCCAAGCAGGGCTCAGCAACAGGTTTCAACAGGATAACCTCATAAATTCAGTAGAGTTGAGTTATAGACATACCAACAATAAACAAAACTCACCCAGAAATTATCTTTAAAATGAAGCTGTTTCATGTCTGCGAGTAAAAGCTCGAGACTCCGCGTGTTCGAGTCTGTCTCCTGCCCCAGAGCACTTCTGTAAACTTACTGCCCGTGTCAGAGCGTGGAGCGTGGGCTGACCAAAGGACACACGTCCACGCACGTCCATGCACGTACACACACACACGTCCACACACACACACACACGCACACATACACACACATACACGCACATACACATACACACACGCACACACACGCACACACACACACGCACACACACGCACACACACACACATACACACACACATACACACACACACACACACACTCTCACACGCACACACACACACACGCACACACACACGCACATACACACACACACACACACGCACATACACACACACACACGCACATACACACACACACACACTCTCACATGCGCACACACACACACGCACACACATGCACACACACACACACACACACACACACCCTCTCACACGCACACACGCACACACACGCACACACGCACATACACACACACACACTCTCACACACACACGCACATACACACACACACACACACACGCACATACACACACACACACACACACGCACACACACACACACACACACACACTCTCACACACACACACACACACGCACATACACACACTCTCACACACACACACGCACATACACACACACACACACTCACACACACACACACGCACATACACACACACGCACACACACACGCACATACACACTCTCACACACGCACGCCCGCGCACACACATACACACACTCTCTCACACACACGCACGCGCGCACGCACACACGCACATACACACACTCTCACACACGCGCGCGCGCAGACACATACACACACTCTCTCACACACACACGCACATACACACTCTCACACACGCCCGCACACACACACGCACACGCACATACACACACACAGTCTAACACACACACACGCACGCACGCGCACACACACACGTACACACACACACACACACACACACACAGTGAAGCTGCGATTTAGAAAAGGCTGACTGTGCTGCCATCTAGTGGTAATTAACGAGCATCTCTATAGACCTTTTATCGACAAAGAAACTTTTATCCTTGAGTTGAACGCCACTGTCATGTAGAATTTAAAATATAGTTATGTGTTGCCAAAATGCTGTAAAACTATAATATCAATAAGTATATGTAAATATGTAGAACAGTCCAGGCAAATGAACTGCTCCTGAAAGGATGGGTCAAATGCAGAAGTAAAGTTTCTCCTGTGTCACTGTGTGTCACTGTGTGTGAGAACAATAAAGGCTTAATCTTAATCTAATCTCTAAAATGAATAACATGAAAACAAGCCCTGAAATGTACATAGTGCACCTTCAAAATAATGTGATCACCTGACCTGGCAGCTCATAGGAACTCATAAAAGGATTTCCCCATCTCTGTTGTGTATAGTGGGCATGTCTCAGCTTGAAAACATGTGTCTAAACTTGGAAACGGTCTGTACTCTAGGCCTTTGCATATCAGGCTCAGATGAAAACAAACACATTTGACGTCAGTTGTAGTTATCTTATCACAACTAGATTAAAACAGGTACATGTTAAGCTCATATTGTTGTTGAATAGCGGACCTGTTATACAATATTATTTTCACTAACATGAAAAATAATGAGTCCTGAGCTCAAACTTAGTCACAAGAATGAAATGCAAATTCATTTCATTCTTTCTCAACCTACTTATACAAAGAAGGTATCTCTGAAAATGTTGTTGGTCCAGATGTGAACATACCACAGTCGTGAATCCTACTCCATTCAGTGTAGTGAAGACTGCAGTGAGCGCTATATTGGGGAAACCAAAGAGCCACTTCACAAGAGGATGTACCAACACATGTGTGTGTGTGCCAGAGTGGACCGTCATCTGCCGTACATCTTCACCTAGAAGCCACGGGCCATTCTTTTGAGGACAGTGAGGTTCAGATATTAGCCAGGGAAAAGAACTGGTTTGAGAGGGGAGTTAAAGAGGCGATTTTTGTCAAAAATGGTAAATGGTCACATCTTTATATAGCGCTTTTCCACCTTCAAGGCACCCAAAGCGCTTTACAACAAGGAACCAATCACCCATTCACACACACATTCACACACCAGTGTACGCAGACACTGGGGCGAGGAGGGTTAAGTGTCTTGCCCAAGGACACAACGGCAGCATTAATCTGTGGGAGCTGGAATCGTACCAACCAACCTGTGGGTCAGTGGATCTGACCGCTCAACCACTGATGTTTCTTATGTCAAGAGCGGGATTTGAACCGCCAACCTTTGGATCAGTGGACAAACGCTCTACCAACTGAGCTACTGCTAAAAGAGAATCTGTCGTTAAACAGAAATGGGGGAGTTAGACATAACTTGTCTCCCATTTATAATTCCATTCTTAAACCAAGTCAAAACAGACAAAGAAACATTAGGGCAGACAAGCCAGGGCAGAGGGGTGGAGAGGGTCGTTAGACGTTGAATAGGGGGGCGAAAATAGTCGCCAGAGTAATTTGAAAAACAAAGAGACACATTAGTGGGGATCGTTTTCAGAGCTTTTTCAGTGTAGGGAGCGCCTCCCGGCAGCTAGATATAAACAGTGTCTAACCAGCACAAGAACCAGAGCTGACGAAGCCTCTCGGATGAGCGGCGAAACGTTTTCAACCAAACAAACTTTGTCCAGTTGACAAATTGAACTTCTCCTTTTATCATACCAGTTGGTTGTAAGCCTTCACCTAGAGCCAGTTTATGTTTGTGTTAACATTTAAAATTATTACAAAACCTAGCTTTATGTTATGCTAAAATGTTGTTGACTATTGCATAGCCCTATATTAATAAGAGATTGTTAAAAGATACTGCTTTTATATAACAGCTACTCTTGGCAAAATAAGAGCAAATGGTACAACAAACAGGGCACTTAAAGTGGGAGGAACTTTGACTTTAGGGGATTCCTCATGCTGCGTCACACCTGTTATTTAAGATCACCTGCTCATAATAGTTCAGACCACAGGCACTGAGCAACGAGCAACAAAGAGAATACAGTTTGGATTACTGATTTTCTTGATATAGATATTCTACCATAAAAATGTCTGGCTGTGGTAAGTGTTATAATGTTGACTTTGTGAGAGATAAATGGTACAAATTAGGTGTCTAATCATATCTAATTTGCTGTCAGATCTGCCAGCCACCATTGTGCAATGTGCACTAGAGCTTCGTGAAGTTGGAGACACTCTTTACTGGAACTCTTGTAGAACTTTTAAACTAATACAACAATGTGACTCATCTCAAATTAACTTTCATGGGCACGGTGAAAAAAAAAACAAAAGCCAAGCCTACAAATACCACTGAAAGGCTCAAAGGACAGGTCTGGTTCAGATGTGGACTCTGTACTGGTGCTGGTATGAAGGATCTCCAGAAGACTGAGAACAGATCCCAGAGGACATGTAACCAGCCAGATGACGACTCGTGTGTTTCCTGGAAGACAAAATTTAAAATGCTTAAGTCACCAAAAATGAGGAAATGGAAACTAAGCAGAAGTTGGCTGAAGAACCCTATTTTATCAGAATCAATAGGGTTAAACAATATAGTTTACTATGTAGCTGCATTACATGTGGAGGATAATAAAAGGTTGGCGATTATGGAAAATATGCCAGATGCGTATTCAAGATTCATTTTGCAGTGTTTGGTTCACAGGGTGATTTTGATGTACTTTTCCTTTTTAAATGCCACATTAATTGTGACTATAATCTGTGTTTATATTTGGCGGACTCCTTGGTTCAGTCCTGGTTTTGATTAAGTTACAATAAACCCCCTAAAAAAATCCTAATGCTTGGGTTAGTTTTGTTTTGTGTGGTGCATACAACTAGACTAGACAGACTAATTTTACTATTCAATACTCATATTTAACAATTATAATTAAGAATTAACAAAAGTCTAGAATTTTTAAAAATTTTAAACAGTCAGAAAAATGTGTTCCTTGCATGTAATTGTCCCTGCGTTTTGGATGGAATTTTCTCTTAATGACATAGGCACAAATATTCCATTTTAGAACTCAACTTTTCCCACCAATGCCACTTAACTGATGTAAAACAATTATAAATTGATTTTATAATAGGTACTATCCCACCAAACCAAGTAGTAATTAGAAAAAGATGAAAATCTGTCATATGCGTTTCTAATCTTACATAAAGAATACACAACCACAACTGTGCAGAATTCAGGCACTTAAAGGATCCTTACTTTATTTTCTGTGATAATATAAAAGCATACAGAATTATAGAGGGTAGAGGAGAAGATCCCTTTCATTGAATTTCATTAGATCGTACACATAAAATGACTAATAATTACATACAAGCCTCTTTCGCTACATACGCTCTCTGTACCTCAGCCCTCAACCAAAAGCATGCATGCCTCTTGCTGTAAACAGACGGCAACATTTTTGTAGAAAAATACAGAACTTAATTATGTCAGAATCTGTGGTGTGCTGTCATCCATTACACTCTCACTGTCACTTGTACTTTTGAAAATGATATTATGTTGCAATGACCCGCTCATGAGGGAACTTTTTCAGTCTTGCATCTTCATTTGGGGGTCCAAGTAACCCTAAACACTTAAAACAACAGTAACACAAGCCTCAGGAACTAAATTTTGACATTAAAAAATTAGAAATTGAAAGCGGAAACATCTGAAAGACAAATGATTTATAATCTTGATTTCCCTCTACAATATGTTTTTAGCATCTTACAGAGATGTACGCAAGAAGGCAGTACTATGAAAACATTTGTTCATGTAAATTTGAAAATGGAAGTATATACTGTGCTGCCTGATGACTTGACACTAAGGTCATAAATTAAAGAATAGTGTTACATTATGACTGTTCTGGTTTGTGTCCCTTATAATGGCCATTTCATTTTATTAGTCCACAACGTTACCTGCTTGTCTGAATGAATAATCTCATTAAGATAACCATATCCAGTATAGAGAAAGTGAAAAGACCGCTGGTGCATCTTTAAATAGGTCATAGATGCATGCACGTTTTGAAACTCTCAAAGCTCAGAATATTAACATTTTTGACTATGGTGGGTCACAGTAAACCTTTAAATCTCATGTTTGGTGGACTGCCTGACACACAAATATATCTTTTCTACCGACTTAGCAGACTGCTTACTGTGCAAAATTGTCGACAAATTAAACTCAAGCACCGAGTTGCTAAACATTATAGAAAAAAAAAGAAAAGAAAAGAAAAACAAGTAACATGCAAGTTTGAAAAAGATTCTAAAAACTGAAAATTAAAATGGGTTAAATTTGAGGTTCACTTTCATTTTGGTCATACTGGTGTGACTCCATATCCAATCAGCTGGCTCAAAAAAAATCTGTTTTAAAGGATAAAGCATTTATCGGTCTGCTGCTGATAAACTGAGAAAGAAAGGATATTACATCAGTTGTATCTGCTGTATATCAAAAGTGACTAGGCATAGATTCATACACAATATGGAATGGAGAAATGGACAGAGGAGCTGCAACAGCACACAGAACAGGCGTTTACCGGTAACTTGATCCTTTCATAGACTTTGGGAAAGAAGAACGCAGTGTGCAGGAGTGTGGACAGACACCGTTTTGAGGGAGATACAATGTTTCCTTGGTATTAAAGGGAAACTTGGCCCCATATAAATCTTCATATTCACCAGGACCACTGCTGCCACAGGCTTTTGTCTTTGTCATTAAGAGGCTCATCAGTCTAAGTGTTGATTTGATGTTTGAAGCATATCCAGCCTCAGAGTGAAAAGATGTTGTGTCTATCGCAGTGTAAAGCAGCCAGTCACTGGTCTTTTCAGAAACAAAACAATTGTTACTTGGTGTAGCCCACCAATCAGATTACACTGGGTTAGCATGGACTACCACCCTAATATCATCCAGAATAGATGTACAAACAGACTCCCCAACCAAAAATAGATTGTCTTATTAAGTGAAGTCTGTCTCATTGAATGAAAGTCCTTCAACCAATTAAATATAAGAGACCATATTCTGTTCTCCAGAAGAACATTTTTCATTTAGTGAATGCAGCCACCACAGCCCACATCAGTTCGTTGGCACTGGGCTTGGTGCTCTCCTTTTCAGGCTCCAGCTCTAGCAGGGAGTGCACTCTCTTCATGGCCAGGTCGTACTGGTCGTCTTGGAGAGGGGCGAAGGCATTCTCCAGGACATCAGAGGAGTGGGCCAGAAGGATCAGAGCCAGAACACGCTTGTCCATCCGATGTGGGTCATTCACCCACTTCTCCAAGACAGAATCTTGAACTTTCTTCACAAGGCGCTGAGAGGCAAGAATAGAAAATGTTATTTTAAAAAAATACAAGAAATGCAACAAAAATGCACAATTTCTGAAGCACTACTCTTGCTCTGTTAGCACTTTACTTTTAAGTAGTAGCATTAGTTTGACTATGCAACTCTGCTTTTGAACCATATTTCAAATATTTTAATATGGATTATAAAATCCACAGTGTCAATATATCTATATACATCAAACGGCATGGAATCTGGAATCTTTCCATGCCAATTTATCAGTTTATTGTCAGTCCTTTTAGCATATAATGTACTAAAAGAATCTGTTATACAGGATCTTAAATTTTGGTTTTGAACAGAACAATGTAAGGGGGCATCTTAATTATTCCAATGATTTCATACAGATTTACATGCCATCATACCTGCTTAATTGTACTGTTAGTCAGAGGGTGTGTAGTCATGTCAAAAAGAAGAAAATTCTGTTTCTCTGTGGTTAAAACACCCTTTTCCACAAGGTTCTTTGCTAGACGCTCTCTCACATTTCGTAGCTGGTAGTGCAGCTTCAATGGATTCCAGGTCTCTCCTATAGAACACACATAGGAAATGCCGTAATAACACTCGTCTGTAATTGTGTATCTAAACGCATGACCACGTAATCTCACCACTGAGTAACTCTATCCAGCTCTGCACAGTCTCTGGAGGTTGGGTGTCTTTTATATGCTTCAAGGCCTCATCTAGAAGCACATCTCCTGTTGGAGCATCTGATTTACAGATTACCTACAAAGCAATAACTAGGATTACAGGTTTGGTCACAACATTACAAAGGCAGCCAATCATTTAGTTTCTATTGAATAACTGGTCCGGCAAAATAAACACGATGGTGTACATTTTCATTTGAGACAGGAGAGGCTCAACGCTGTTTTTTTAAATATAGTGACATGAAGCTCACTCACCTTTCTGGAGAGCAAGCCTTTTCGCCTCACCCCACAGGCCTCCAGCTGTAGCCGGCCTCTCAGGGCCAGTTCAACCAGCATACATCCCCTGAGGCCAGAGGAAATACAGTCGTTCCAAAAAGACGTGTAGCCCTGCAAAGAGGAAGAAAAAAAAAAACAAGGTACAGCCTGTTAGCTTAGCTGACGTGTATAGGAGCTAGACCTGCCTTACTTCCAGGAGTTGACGTTGCTCCTGTTCATTTGTTAAGTAAACTGTTAATGTTAACAAGTCTGTGTCTGTCATGCCATTTGGGAAAGTAATAGTTATTTTCTCCAAAGGTTATGCTGTGTAGGGACGTAAAAAAATAAACAGTGTAACATAAAAAAAGTGTTCATTTTAGTACTTTGCCACTGAGGTAAGAGGAGAGCGGAACCAACACATTGTCACATCAGGTGACAATTATAATTCTGTTTTTTAAATACTCGAACATTATTTGTTTAGTAAGTAGTTCGTGCTTTTCTGACACAGCTAAGTTAGCCAAATAAGATGGCACTGACCGGAACGGTGTGTATTATTTAACGCAGGTCTCACCTCTCGGTCCTTGAGGCCCAGCAGCAGCACTTCTTCCATCAGTGTGAGTCTGGTTTCCTTGGAGTCTCCCTTGTCGTCGTCTTCGTCGCCGCGGCGGGCCTCCTCCTCCTCGCCGTCTGAATCCTTCTCTTTCTCGGCCGCGGCGCTGCGAATGGCCTCGGTCCTCCGCTGGACGAGGCCCGAGGGCCTTTGCGAGAGAGAAGTCATGGCTCGCGTTGTTGTCAAACGATCAGATCAGGAGAAATGCGTGTACCTTGACCAAACAGAAAGCGACACAGCATGTAGTTAAGCTGATTGTTAAAGGTGAGATTTGTGAACGGAGACCGATCGGATAAAGACGGCTGTTAACGCTAAGCTCGTCTCGGCATTCCGTCTCTGCCCACTTCCTGATCAAACATGGAGGATCTCAAAGTGTGACGTCAAATGTTGACGGAGCCCTGAACGTACCTGCTGCGTTCACGACTCGTGGGTAATAACAAGATAGTTTACATTTACACTACAAACATGTGGTCAGCAGCACCCATAGAATAAAATACAATCAAAAACAGTTCCATCAATAATAATAATAATTATTATTATTAATTGATCTAAAAGGCTATACTGTATGGTGCTCTATATAATATGGTGGGAGGTCCGACACCTCCTTGTTCCTGTGGAGATGTTATTACTTTACCAGGAATGTTCAGCAGTATGAAATTAAACACTTCTATCTCCAGGCAGGCAAGAAGGTGATATACATTTTGTATGGAATGTGGAGCAACTTGTTCACACTGAAAAAAAAATCATTTTTAAGGTAATTTGTAACTTTAAGGTAACTATAAATAAAAACATGTGTAAATGAAGCATAGATATAGTTAATGAAAAGTTACATATTAAGATTGCTCTCGCCTCGTCTCTCCCCTTGTAAATGTAATAACAACTATGACCAGATGATGGCAGTGTTGCAGAAGGTAATCGGTTCTTCTCATTCAAGTTGGCACTTTCTTTTTTTTTTGTACAGGTAGAATAGAAGCACAGACAATTACAATAATAAGTTCATTTGTTGTCATCTTGTCAGCATATTGTCAACTGTTGTGCTGTAAGATTGAACCTCAGGCTGTAAGACCTCAGTGATGCCCAGGTCCAGACCTGGGAGAAGATACCCCACCATTCGTCAACTCATTAAGAACTTGATTCCATTTTTAGATGATGAATAAGGTACATTTAAATTATATGAACCAGAATAAAAATAAATTCTTTATGATAACATAACACAAAATGCCTCTCATAGCACTTTTAAGGATATCTTATGACTCTGAAATGAGATATCTGTGATTTCAAATAACATTATGTCATAACAATTTTTCTTCTGATTTCTGCTCATTGATCCAGGACCTCTGGTTCAGACATTCAGTCTGATCACTCCCTAGAGTGCAGAAGGAGACTGCTCTTGCAGCCATATTGAAGCCATTTGTGTCTCAGAAGATGGCAAATGTTTGACCCTTTACTCTTTACTCTGTATCACATAGGCCTACAACCCTTTAAAGGGACAGATGGACACCCAACTGAACTCAAATAAGTAAGGTCTGCAATTGACTGAAGTGTCTCTTATGACATTCTAACAGCAAAAACTGTTCAGAAAGGACAGACTATTGTGCAGGAATTAGTCTTTGTTTGCTTTCAAATAATTGTAATAAAAATAAATGTGATAATATTAATTAGATGTTGCATATACAATTGCTAAGACAGGAGTACATAAGTATCAAAAGCTTAAAAAAACTCCTTTTGCAAATACTTTTCTGATTATACTTGCATGCTTTTCTCCCTTTCTACTTCTTTCTCATAGATCATAGATATCTTTAACAATGGGACTTTGCCTGAGGTTCAAACAGCTGTATGCATGGACACATCAACACACACAATAAAGGCAAAAAATGTGGATAAACATTGTTCATCAAGGAACCCATTGAAGATTGTACACAAACCAGAGACTTGAGAGCTGAGTGAAAACTGGTTTATTTGCCAAGACAAGCTGCTGTATAAGTAAAGGTTGCTCATGCAGTACTTAGTAATTCTCACCAGATGGTTTCATGTGCTGCTTTGAGACTGGTCAAAGGGTATAGCACCATGCAGCCCTTACACCAAACATGAGAGCTCAGGTTTGTAATGCAGATGCAGAGTGAACACAATCAGGCAACTTAAAGACCTTGTGATCCTAATCATTATCTAGTTACTTGCGCAGTGGGGTGGGTTATGTGAAGGTTATAGACACACACTGAATCTCCCACTAAGGCTACACTTTCAGCTATCTTGTCTGGTATATTTTAATCTTCTAACATGTCTCTAACATGTTTATAACAAGAACAAGTAATAAGCTCATAATAAGCTCACATACACATGAGTATTCAATTAACCAATGATTCTCTCAACATGTTTGGCTCAAATGTCATGTGATCACAGTTCCTGGACTGCTCTGTTGTAAAGGTGCCATGTTTCAGAATATGTATGTTCTGTAATTTATGCAGCTTGTACTGGCTCACCAGTCCAGGCAATGGCTGCTTCAAAGTTGAAAATGTTTCCAAGTGGGAGCACTTGAATAATCAAGTCTGGTGACTTGCAATGTGTGTAAATGAATATAATCATCTTGTGTGAAATGTGCTGCTGTCTCAGATATCCTCTAATCACAATGGATGTATTTTGTGCCAAGGGCTGATGTCACATTTATTTATACACATTGCAAGTCTTTCAAACTGACTATATTTCAGGCTGTGATAGTTCTGCTTTTGAAGAAGTTAAAGAAGATGCTATTGTAAATCCTTTTTAGCAGGAAACACCAAGGATCAAAATGTGTGAATTTGCCTAGCATGTTTGTTTTGCATTATTAAAAGCTGCAACGCTGCTATTATCTGCAACAATCAGTGTTGGGAGTAACTCGTTACAAAAGTAATTAATTACTGTAATGCATTACTTTTTGGTGTAACGCAGTAATGTAACGCATTACAGGAAAGAAAATCGGTAATATATTACTCGTTACAATGCCAGTAATGCACATTACAATGCATTTTTAACCTGCTTTGTTTTTGTGGGTTTTGCGTTTTCTTCATACAAAGTTCGCGGATCACCGCGAGATCAGCGAATCTGATAAGTCCACGCAGAACATTACATTTCATACAAAGTTCCGCGAGATCAGCTAGTGATATAAAAGTCAGCGCAGACCATTCCATTTCCTTTTACTTCGTCTCGAACTGTCAGACTGACAAAGGATGACAGAACCAGAAGAATCGGATAGTGCTAGCTCCTTTTTAAGATGGGCATATGCCCACTACTTTCACTTCGTTCAAAATAAGGACTCCAAGAACATTTTAGTTAAATGCACACTGTGTGTGAATCCCAAACCTCTTTCCATGTCGAAATGCAGTACAAGCAATTTGACGAAGCACTTGCAGAGGTGCCATAGCACCACGAAATTATGGATGGCAGGTGAAAGTCATGACACATGAGAGATTTGCACTGTAGATGCCAAATCCTTATTTCCAGTCATTTTGGCGAGAGTAACTAAAGTAATGCAAAAGTAGTGTAATGCCTTACTTTTTATTTAGAGTAATATTGTAATGTAAGGCATTACTTTAAAATGACAGGAACAAGTAATAAGTAGTGCATTACAGTTTTTGAGTAACTTGCCCAACACTGGCAACAATGTGCCAAAACCTGCCGTTATCTAACTCCAATGGTGATCCGAGCTCTTGAGTGTATGCCAGTCTGCAAAGAAATGGCTGTAACTGATTCTCAGAACCTCTGTTGACAGAGTCAAAGGGTCAGGACCCTGTCATGGTCCTGTGTGGAGTGAAGGGAAGTTACAAGTCTCATCAGCATGACTAAAGGTGAGCATGCCTCAGGAGCATAAGTGGAGACCGTCCATCTGCCACATTGTTTGTTCCTCTTGAAAATATAACTGCCTCATAAAGCATACTTTTTTGCCACTTTTAGGCTTCTTTTCTCTCTACAAAAAATATGGACATGACAGAGAGACAACCCTCAGAGGTAAGAATGTAAGACATTACCTTTTGGGCTGCTGGTCTGCTTATTGTTACAGAAAGGACATGGTGAACTGTTATGATCAAAGTGCAACCTAAACCTACAGATCTGCTTTCTATCATGCCCCCTCCCCTGTGTTTCATCTTAGCGTTATTGAGAAATAACATTTACCATACTGATACAACCAAAGAGCTATTCTCATCATGTGAAAAATCATGTCTCAGTGATAATCAAACAATTCTTATTACCCACTGTTTAAAATGGCAAGATCTTATCAGAATGCCATGGAGTGAATATCTCCATATTTAGTTAATGTTTACTGAGAGATGTCAGTTATGAAGCACATAAACCATGCTGCTGTGTACACTGGAGATTCCAGTGAGCACTGACACAGAAGGAAGCTACGTGACCACAAGGCTCCTCATGCCTCTGATAAATAATTTGGCAGCACTAACCCAAAATCAGCCTTATATAATTTTAAGGCAAGAAAAATACATTTCTTCACACATTGTTCATTTATGTTGTTATATAACACCTGTGGATATAATTAAATTGGCATGTAACATAAGAAATCACGTGTTGTATGTTTGCGTCCTCAATGTGTATTTGAATAATAACAGTAACAGTATCACAACTGACTAAAAATTAACAAAATGGATTTTCTTTTCTATACAATACGTTATTTTATTCTGTAGCTCAGAACCATTATGCAGTATCAGTAAGAAGATAAATAAAAAGCAGTATTTAAATTTGATACATTGGAGACATGTTGTGTTCATCCTATTGTCTTCTGTGAGCTTGAACATTTGTCAAAATGAATACACTTTTCAAGTTTAAAGTGCAGGAAACAAATAGTAAACAAGATCAAAAACATGAAAGCTGCATGTTGCCTTTGCGTTTTTCCTGGACATAAAAGATGTCATCGGGTGAGTTGAGAATGAGGAATGAGGAAGGGGGACAGTGGGTGGGGAAGGGTCTGTGCTCTGACGGAAATACATGGAAAATAATCAGTCTTCCTGAGTCGGCCCTGATACATCTGCAGGGCTGAGGAGAGGAAGGACTTCTGTAAACTGTCTCTTCTCTCACAGTTCCTGATATTCAGTCCTGGACACATCTGGGAGTAACTTTCAAGTGGTTGCATTTTGTTTGTACCCTCTCACCGATGACGCAACCATCTTTGAAGCCATACTGATAATAGTGATGATATGATGTATATACGCACTTTTTGCAGCCCACAGCAAAGTAACAATCAACTTATTCGTAAACTGACCACTCGAAACTTACACGATACCACATGTGCACTTGCTCACGTACCGCCTTGATAAAAAGATGTGTATGAAAATGTGCCTGCCAATAGTATAAATGTATAAATATAATTAATTTACACAGAAATATTAGAGGAACCATCACAATCACAGCTACTGACAGGAGGAAGACAATATTCACGGGAATAAATGTATTTATAGATGTCATTATACAAAATAATAGATAAGCCAAAGGAAGGAAAAGCAAAGTCTATGATAAGAAGGACCATTAAGGAAATAGGGGCAGGTCATTAGGTGTACTATATATAAAGGCAATTTTACACGGACTGCATGTAGTGTCTTGGTGATATGCAATCTGAATAGCCATCATTATGTGGAAGCATTTTGCCCTGAATTTTGATATGGCTCATCATCAAAGCTTAGTACTTGATTATTATAATGGTCCTATTAAACTGGAACAAAACTGGCATCTTTTCGGACTGTTTATGGAAGAAGCTGAATAACTTTGTGCCACTTTAGCTGGATAATATGCACCGCTCTTCCCACAATTCTGTTAAAATGACGAGATCCATCCAGCTGTTTGGCCCCTGCAATTTGCACCACTTTTCAGCCCATCTGTAACTCTGCACTCTGCACATGGAGCTGAGGTGGGATTATCAGATTTACTGTCATTACAGCCAAGGGTCTCAACATATAGGCAAACTAGATGATCTTAAATGTCAGCGTTTGAAAAAATAAGCATTGAATATACTTCAAATTCAGTAGACCAATAAATGTATGGGCTAAGTTTTAAAATGGTGCAAAACAAAAATGTTAATGTGACATGAAAAAGACAGAATTTGAGTTCATATGTCAGGGGCGCTGCAAGACTTTGCTTATAAAGATGGACTATGGAACTTTCCTGCTGGAAGGTTTGCAACCTGCTTGTCTCCGTGGAGATGTAGGCCTAATTGCTTTGCCTGCGATGTTTCATAGTGTGGCACTTCAGTTCAGTTCAGTTCCATGTCTTTAAGTGATTACAAAAACGTATCAACAGGCACTTACTGTCAGTGGGGTCGCATCACTACAGAACTGACCGGTAATTCAGCCTGGTGGTGTCACCTGCTAGCCTCTATAGACAAAAATGTAATTTCATGTGCAACATTCCAAGTCTCACGCTTTGAGAGTGTGACACACGCAATTCGACGTGTTCACACGCTCACACGCCACACATGGTATTTCTCACGCTGACATTTTTTTAAGCAATTCAAAACTGTAGCCACTGTTCACAGCGCTTCTGTGCACAGAAAATCTGTAAGTTAATGCAGGCACCGCGTGTTTTCAGACTAAACCAGGTCTAAACCGGGACTAACCCGGCACTAAACCAGGACTAAACCAGGACTAAACCAGGTCTAAACCAGGTCTAAACCAGGACTAAGCCAAGACTAAGCCAGATCTAAACTGGGTCTAAACCAGGACTAAACCGGGACCAAACCAGGACTAAACCAGGACTTAACCAAAACTAAACCAGGTCTAAACCAAGACTAAGCCAAGACTAAACCAGATCTAAACCGGGTCTAAACCAGCACTAAACCAGGACTAAACCAGGTCTAAACTAGGACTAAACCAGGTCTAAACCAGGACTAAGCCAAGACTAAACCAGATCTAAACCGGGTCTAAACCAGCACTAAACCAGGACTAAACCAGGTCTAAACTAGGACTAAACCAGGTCTAAACCAGGACTAAGCCAAGACTAAACCAGATCTAAACCGGGTCTAAACCAGGACTAAACCTGGACTAAACCAAAACTAAACCAGGTCTAAACCAAGACTAAGCCAGGACTAAAACAGGTATAAAACAGGTCTAAACCAGGACTAAACCAGGACTAAACCAAGACTAAACCAAGACTTATTATCCTTCAAAACTTGAGAGCCCTGATTCCAATGCAATAACATCTCCAAGAGACAGACAGGTAGCGGAACTTCCATCCCCCTTTTTCTTAAAAACTATAATATTATTAGCGTCATTATTTGTATGAATATGATTTGATGTAGTGTGGTCATGTGCATTCTGTCCTTAGTTAGAACTTCCCCCCCGCCCCTGAGCCTCAGCCCTCCTCTCTCACACGCGGTGTCCCGCAGCTCTCACGAGTCCACGCAATGACTCGGGGCTCGTCCCACCGCGGAGTCTCCCCAAACAGTTGAGCGGCGGATGCTGCGGAGGGAGCGATGACTTGTAGAGTGGATTAAGTCTCTTAGCTTTGGTTTTGAAGGGAGATATCTGCTTTTGTTTTTCTTCAAAGAACGCAAAGTCACCGAAGCTGTTTAAGCCCAACCCGAACACATCCACTGCGTCAGGATGCTGGATGCGAGTTGGCGTTTCACTTTGACAACACTGCCTGTTGTTGGTAAGTCTAAACTAATCCTGCTTTAAAAATAACAGCTATGCATTTTTAATCAAGACAAGGTTTTTTTTTGGCAGCCCGCATAATTGAAAACTATGTGACTGTAGGCATGCAATATTTAGTCTATTTAAATGTCGGATGGTCTATTAAAACGTGACAGTGGCACCGGTGCAGCCCTCGTAAAGTGACCTCCAAACTTCCCCTGTGTTCTAGGACTGTTTAGGGGATAATTGTCTTTAGATTACGCAGAGCACGGATGGGGTTTTAATTGGAGGTGCATGTGCATAAAGTAGAAATCCATATTGAAACTGTCTGGTGATTAATTGTACAAACAATGTTTATGGTTTTAAAGACCGAAGATACTAATTGTACTGTTCAAAAGAAGAACTATAGGCTGCTGGGCAGTTAATAATAAGGAAACTCCATTATAATATAAAATCTCATAAAAGGGACTACAGATGGAAATGAGCATTTTTTGCTATAATCTGTCGTATTTACACTGCAATGTTGTAGCACTGTCCCTATTAAATAAAAGAATAAAACAAATAAAAGCAGATTTTATGTAATATGTTCCCTTTCAATTTACACTACAGTCCATTCATGTTTTGTGTCATACTAGAATTTAGCACATTTCTGATTGAATGTAAATATTGTTTGAACACCACCATAGAGAATATTTAGGCTATTTATTAACGAGATATAAGTCTATGCATTAATAATTATATTTATATATCTTTACACACTGACTTTGTACATTGTGCCTTGGACTTCAACACTATACAGCAGTATTGGGAAACCATGGCTCTTTAAATGAAGATTAAAAAACCTTCCTTGACTTCATGCGATGCAGGCTTGTGATGTTCATCACAAAATTGAGTGTGATAGGTGTTTTTTTTTTTGTTTTTTTGTTTTTCTTTTTACTGAAGCTGCAAAAGCTGACAACTTCTTATCACTAAATGTTTATTCTAACTTAGCCCAAAGTGACCCCAACTGGCCTCTTGTAAGCCCCTTTAATCAGGTGTCAAGAGCTCTTAACTAGAAACGAGAACTAGAAACAATTGTGCCGTTGTGGCTGGTGGTTAGGTAATTGGTTGTGGGTGTAGAAGTGGAAAAGAGGTTCCTTAGAATTTGAACAGAACTCCAAATACAGTCATTATAATTCCTCTCTTATCGTGACTTAGATTCATGAACTATAAGGTCTCATGGTAGCCAGGCCTATATATGATTATGTGATGATAAGGTAGCGAAACTTCACATTTATACTGCAAGATTCATTCTTGTTTGAGCCTTTTCATCCTAATATAGGGAAAAGAAAAAAAGGGCCCATTGTTTATGATTTCCCACGTATGATTTGTTTCCTCCTAACAATTTACTACAGTTCTGTTAAATCTTAATGGTGTATCCAGCTTTCTCCACCCAACATCGTTAAAATCTCATCATGAGCATCACCACCATTAGCCCTATACTTCCTGTCTGCTCCCATCCCTCTCCAGTGCCGTCCTGTATGACCTTTCAGAGCGTGACCTCAGCTGTTGTGTTACACTGGGGTCCACGAGGCCAGTCCAAGAAGATCCCATGTTACACGATGGTGGGCGCAGCTTCAGCCCTCCCTCAGAGGCTCACATGTGGTTCTAGTAGCGGCACCATTTAATCTCTGTAAATTCCTAACGGAGATGGGGCTACAGGTGGTTTGAGTTTTGGTGCGGCATTGGAGAAATGCGCATCTGGCTTTAATCAGAACATGTCAGGCTGCAGTGACCAAGCACATTAAAAACAAGAACAACATGAACACCTTAACACTAATGCGTAATGGTTATTTTAATGATTTAAAGGATTTTCATGAAATAGTGCAGAATGTTTATACTGCAAGTGAATAGGATTTTTATTGATTTATTGCTCAGTTAAAAAGAAGAAAAAAATATATAAAAACTACTTCAACAATTGCAATTCTGTGAACATAACACATGATGGATAATTAATGTGGGATGAAGAACATCATAGCATTAGGGCTGTAATCCTTTAGCCAATTAGTTGATTAATTGGTTGATGGCGTCAACTTTTGTACTGGTCAACTGATTCTTTTATTTTATTGGGGGTATATATATGCACAACAGCAGAGAGGAGAATGCATGGAGGGAGTTAGTTGGCGTTTTGGGAGTTACTAGACACTTTTCACCTGCACCTACACCTACACCCCTTTTAAAGGAAAAGTAATGTTTTTTTTACAATCTGAGCCTTCTTTCGGCAATAAAACAAGTAGTTTTACTCACCCATAGCAGTTTGATGTCAATTGGAGCAGTATCGCAGAAGTTATGTTGGAGCCGTTCTGTTCTACTAATGATCCCGTATCCGTTAGCGTGAGTGCTCGGGGCATTACTTTGCGCTCTCCAAATAACACAAACTTTAGCACTTTTCAAATCACAGAAGATCGCTGTGTCAGGGTAGACTTTTAGTGGATTCCAAAACGGCCTGAAACCCGATATCCAGCTATAGTTTCATTTGATGACGTCATCAGAGAGGACAGTGCGCATGCGTGAACTCAGCTGTTTTGTAAACACCGCTAGTCCGAAAGAAGCTAACACCGCTCTGAACTTTACTTTTCTGTTGCGATATCGGGTTTCAGGCCGTTTTGGAATCTACTAAAAGTCTACCCTGACACAGCGATCTTCTGTGATTTGAAAAGTGCTAAAGTTTGTGTTATTTGGACACCGCAAATCAGTGCCCCGAGCACTCACGCTAACGGATACGGGATCATTAGTAGAACAGAACGGCTCAACATAAGTTCTGCGATACTGCTCCAATTCACACCAAACTGCTATGGGTGAGTAAAACTACTTGTTTTATTGCCGAAAGAAGGCTCAGATTGTAAAAAAAGGTTAATTTTCCTTTAATTGATTAATCGATACACTGCAGGGCATGTCTGAAAATAAAATAAAAATCCTTAATAAGAATGAAGTGTTATGAAAAATGTTGTGATGAATGAAAATATTAAATTGAGATGTAATTAATGCATGTCCAATGTAAGTAAATGAAATATAAGAGTTATAGGAGATGAGCACACACTGACACTGACATTGACACTGAAATGGAAATCCATGTTTTACAGTTAGTCTTCCTTGTTTTTGCACTATTATGTTGCCATGGGATACGGGTGTAGATGGGTAGATGGAGATGCTTTATGAATGTTTGAACTTTAAAGGAATCTTGGAGTGCAGTCTGTCAAGTTTCAAAGCATTATTTAGGAATGCCTCAACTTTCTAACATTATCTCTGAAAGGAGGTATGCTGCTGCAGATGTCTGGACTTTTTGTTAATTCAGATAAAAGGCATAAGGCCAGTGAGATCCAAGCCTTTGGATCTTCAAGAGCTCAGCTAAATTTATGCACTTCAGGACAGTAGACACAAACTCGCCCTGGTCAGTTGTAAGTCCTCTTCTATTTCCTGTCCTACCTCATTCACATATTTTGAATCAACTCATCCCGGCCTTGTTTCAATCAGGTCAAATTAGCATAAACTGTCTGCTGGCATGGAGACACAGCTTCACTTAAATTAATAAAGTCGAGAATAGCTTCCTTCTCTTTTATGTTTAATGTTTTTATTTTTAGCATTCCTTCAACATCGTGTGAGAAATTGAAGTAAAAATAAATCCCCCAACCCTGTCTAAACAAATCTAACCTTGTGGTCTTCAGAATTGTAAAATGTAACAACATTCAGCACTGATCTGTCCTCTTTGGTAAATAGCTTTAACTGCTGGCCTTGTGATGTGGTGCAGATGTAGCATGTCTGGCTCTTCACACTTCTCAGTGTTAAATCAACACTTACCTCATGGTGTAGATTTCATATGTATTTAAGGTTTTAATCTGCGCTGATGCTATAAGGGACTTTGGTGTACCTACGACTGAGGGATTCTATACATATTATGCTGTTATATATTAGAAATATTGAGCTCATGCAAAAATTACAATGCATGAGAGTGGGATAGGAAGTACTCTGAACGTCTGAACCGAAAACCTTACCCCCAACATATAGTCAACAAGTTAAGGTTAAAAATGCTCTATATCATTTCAGTTTATTTTCCATTTGCATACTACTGGAAGTGAGGTGGAATAACAGTTATTAATGTCAGTGGTTGATGGGCATAGGTAGGTGTTTCTTCATATAAGTTCAAAATGAAACAATACTTCATAGATTCACAATGAGGCTTGTGTAACCGCAGAGGCCACCCACACGGAAACCTTCCTCATGTGTGCTCTCATTCAGGAAGACAGGACACACAGAATGTCTTTACATCAAACACCTTATTGAGAAACAAGTGAAAATGCAACATTCACAATAATAAGCAAACTGTTAAATAATCTTACTTTACTTCAACCCTAACGCAATTTCTACATCACACTTCTCATTTTTGCATGAGCCTGTAATGCGTGAGTCATAGATTTTCCTGTGTAGAAATCTCCACTTGCCATGTGTTGCCATGCACAGAACCTATATTTTATATAGCGATAGAGAGTAAGATCTCATTAAGTCAAAGAATACACATGTTTTCCATCAGTTCTCTTCATCAGTTGTCCCTAAGCCCTTTCTTTCAAACTTGATAATAATTGATACTGTGCACTGTAGGTGAAAATTAATGTTAATTTACTGGTTTTGGAAGGTATATTGAGTAGTCTACTGGTGGGCCATACCTATTACGGTGTACTGCACTGTGCATGTGTCTAAATAAATTAAATAATAAGTTCTTTGACACTGCTCTTAGGCTAGTGTGAAATCATACATATTTTAATCAATTTCTTGATTGGACCCATGTTCTGAACTGCACCCGATTTAACAAATTGTAACTTGGACCTCTCATTGACACATTGAACTACTGAATCTACCCTTCCACAATGTGCTGTCATATTGACATGCACCTTGAACACTGAGCCACTTGACCTCCATTTATTTACATTTACATGTCAAAGAATGAAGAAAAAGTATGAAGAAGGAGACAGCTGATTGTAGTAAAATAATCACGTGTACATCATAAGTGCATGCCACAGCAGCCTAAGGCTGCCTCTATGGTCAAATGTGCCTATGAGAGTGTTTCTTTTTTCAGACAGTCACAGGCAGCGCACAGTTGTTGCGAGAGTTCAGTGAAAATCTGACATGAACAGCAGAGAGGCAGAGGAGACGGAAGAGCAGACAGGCAAAAGGGGAAAGTGTGTGGAGAGAGGAGCTGGTGATGACTCATCAGGGAGACAGATCTAGCATCTTTCTGACAAACACTCTGGGGGAGGAGACAGGGTTTGTCTGGTTAGGGCCTGAACAGCAGCGAGAAGGGGAATCCAAGTGTAGAGTTCAGAGGTTATGGGAAGAGCAGAGAGCTAAAGCTGCTGATTTTTGGAGCACTGATGTGTTAAAAGATATGTTTGTGAATTGGTTCAGAGCAATCATATTTTCTGATACAAGAACAAAAAAAAAGACTTTATTGTGGAGCTGAGTTGAAAAAATAAAAATAAAACAATAACTTTTTTAAGCCACAGTGTATTTTTCTTTAGCTATAGCAATACCATCATTTTCTTGTTAATGCAATATTGTATTTGCCGATGTATTAAGGTGTGAGTAAATGACACTTGCTCATTCTAGGGATTCAGGTTTCACACAGAGATGGGTTAAATCCAAATTTTTACTTTTTTGTCATTTTTGTCATTTTCGCAAACAGGCCTCTTTGTTACACTGAAAAACAGAAAATAAACTGTGTAAAGCAGTGTGTCACTCTGCAAACACAAAAGCTCTCACATATTTGTACTTACTTCTAGATCTATAGATCTTGTGTAAATCCTCTATGTTTTTTTCTCAGTGCGTAGGTATAAATGTGTGTGTTCTGCATCTGTATACCAGGCCTGCCCCTCATTCACAGGCCAACCATCAGCCAAAGCCATCCATCAAACTGGCATCATACATCGAGCTACACGACCTGGGCCAATATCGGAACTTCCATGCTACTCAACATGGCAATTGTGTAGAAAGTTCATACTTCATTGTCTGTAATTCTTGTTTTAAGATATTCTGAATAAAAGATAAAAGATGGATAAAAGACAAAACATTTGTCTGTCTCTATTATGAAAATATATTATATTTTCATAATGGAGACAGACAAATCAGACCTTGAAATAATAATCAATTATTAATCATTGGGGCAATACCCACCTGTCTGTAGGCTTTACTCACACTTAAATCAGCATTACAGTGGTCCCTCCCTCTATCGCGGTTCACTGTTCGCGGCCTCGCTGTTTCGCAATTTTTTTTTAATTTTTTTTTTTTATAGTGTAAAATTTTTTTTATAGTGTAACATTTTTTTTATAGTGTAACATTGTGTTCTGCGTCCTGATTGGCTAAGAGACTGTAGACCTTTGCCGATTGATAGATGGGGGACGCGGGGGACCGGGACCAGACTGGACCTAGACCAGGACCAGACCGGGACTAGACCGGGATTAGACCAGGACTAGACCAGGACTAAAAGTGGACTAAACCAGGTCTAGACCAGAACTAAACCAGGTCTAAACCAGGTCTAAACCTGGACTGGTCCTGGCTGGTCCTGGACTAAACCAGGACTGGACCAGGTCTAGACCTGGACTAAACCGGGACTAGACCAGGTCTAAACCAGGATTAAACCACCATGTGCCGCTCTTTGCTGGTTTCGTGTGGCTGGTTTGTGGCTCGGGCTGAGAGGATGCGGTCCGGGTGCCGCAGTTCGATCTCGTGCTCGCAGCCCCGGTGTATGTGCGGCCTTGCGCCAGTCGTGCTGCTCTGTCACGGATTTGACCACGATGAGGGGTGCACGTGTCGCGCACTTCTCCGAGGGGTTGGTGCGAGTCGCGTCCCGGGATGTGGCAGTGCCGTTGGATGAGCGGGGTGCTTCCTGCGGATCCAGTGACTCATGTCTCCGCGCTCCTCGCGTGTCCGGCAGGGCTTCCGGAGCCGTGTCTGCCCCCACGCTTCACTATTAATACATTTTGTTGAAAATCTATGAAAGTTTGAGTGTTTATACGAGAGAGAAATGTGAGAAAAGGTTAATTCCAGTCTGAGAAAAGTGTATAATGTGTGTGGTGAGGCATTTACAGCCTTAAAACATGTAGAATAATGTAAAATATAAACTTGTCCTACTTCGCGGATTTCTCTTATTGCGGGTTATTTCTGGAACCTAACCCCTGCGATAAATGAGGGATTACTATATTTACTTTCTCTTTTAACAGAGCATATTTTTTTACAAAACAAAGAGGAAGCCACAGTTCTTCTTCCAGGCACATATCTTTGGACGAATTTGCCTTTAAAAAGGGTCTGTGTAATTTAGTCAGCAAGAAAAACAGGAACTGCTCTGTGCACACTGTTAGCTGATTGTCGCTTATGACCTTGCCTAGTTTTGTTAAATGAGACAAACCCCATAGTTTTCTGCCTTTCCTGTCTTGAGAAGGCCTGGAATAACAGCTGCAAAGCAAAACAGCAGGGAAAGTTCAGCTCTCCTGCATCCAGGGAGTGCGTGTTCCTCAGGGCACAACGTTTACTAAACATGCAAGTATGGATGCATCTGAGCAAGTATATACAATATATGAAATATAAATCAGAAGTAGCTTATCAAAGCAAGACATACTGTATGTCTTTGCACTTTTTGCAGAGTTATATAGGCAACTAAGGAACAACAATTTAAAAAAAAAAATTCTTGTGGGAGTTGACTGGATTTGAAGTTTTAGTGAAAATCTTGGTTTAGAGAATGTGAGCAGTGCTGTTGTTTTCAGAAGGGTCAAAGGAGGGCAGTCAAGGAGAGTGGAGCTCTATGCCTTAACTATCAATGTTGAGTGGAGCTGGATTGATTTGGTTGAATAGAGAAATACATTAATGGTATGTAGTTGTTTTAGAAAGCAGCATACTACATTGGCCTATTACTACTATCATACTCACAATATTATCATTAAGATAACCCATAAGCGTAATGGTGTTTTAATGGGTTGTGATTGTTAGAAATACAGAGTTTATCCATGTTCACTTGTGCTCCCTTTCTTCCTGTTACATTCATAACATGGATGATTATTTTCTCATGTCACTTATTGATTCTGAGGGAGGTCAGTCTTTGACCCTGGGTGTGTGTGTATATTTTTTAGTTCCTTTCGAGGTGTTTTAGCTGTCCCAGATGCACCCTTATCCCATCTGTTCCCTGAATAGTGATCAGCAATTTCAGGAGACAGAGGAAACTCAAGCTCAGTGTGTTTGGGCGATACGGCTAGAGGATTGCCAATCGGGCTTGCACTATAGAGTGAGTGAAATGCAGGGGGATGAATATTTGACAGATGCCTGAGGTGATGATGTCATGTGTGGTTTCTCATAGTAGGCCAGCAGGTTTTGTGAAGGAAAATGTTTCTCTTGAGAATACATTGGTAAGTACCAAATAGTGCAATCTGAAACCTCTGTGTAGTAGGGTTTCCATGTTCTGTGAATGAAATGAACAGGAAACGGGTGGAGGGATGAAGATAAATGAGAGGGTTATAGGATTTTTGCTAGACCGAAAGATAGAAGAGTCCATGCAATTGCACCATGCGATTCTAACTGTGTACTGGATGTTCACAATAGTGCTGTTCATTTGCTTTTAGTTTTAGAAAATATTATTTATCTGTGACTCGCTTGGCCTCACAAATGACTCACTCATTATGATTAGGAATATTTCATTTCTGCTCCCTTTTGTTTCTGGTTATACTAGGGAGTTGCCATGAAAATATGCAACACACAGCCAGTAATAATGAAGTTACTCACAAAGAGTCTGAGAGTCCACAGACCTCAAACTGTGGAGTTTCATTTGAATGTTGTAGAAAAAGGGATTAAAAAGAAATTGGAACTATGAGATTTTTTTGTTTACATGCAGCACATTATGAAGAGGTCAGGTCATACCCAATGCACCTGTAATGGAAATTTATATTGTGGAAAGTTTTCTCTCAATCTGTCTTTGTGTAAATTAATGTGATTTCTACCTGAGACCAGACCAGCATGTGTAAAGGCTCAGCAGACACAACTGTCTCCACCCTCAGGAAGCCCTTTGTTGTACTACGTGTCCTCAAATGTAAGTTAAGTCTGTGAAACAAAAGTCACCCTGCTTTGAACTTGTATTTCTGTATAAATACTCAGAGCTTAGATGCTTTGAGGGGGAGATGGAGAGAGGAGATTTGGGAGAGGTCACTGTCCATGTCTGCTGTGACAAGAATAAACCTTTGTATTCCAAAAAGTCATCGGGCTTCACAAATGGATTAATTATTTATCATCAAGAGATACATAATTGTTTCCAAAGCGCACCTTCTGACTCCTGAACTGATTTAAGACACTTTGCAGATTAACAATGTTCTCCACTGCCTGACTCAGATTTGTTTTCTTATCTTCATATTAATATTGTTCAAGTGATACTGAATGAGAAGCAGATGCAGTCCCAGTGCTCAGGTGTTGACTGAAGTCTGTGTTTACAGTATATTTGATGTTCTACAGGTGAGGCTGTGTTCCTTGTATTAGAAACATCAAACACTCACTGCCTGACCAGATGTTCCCCGAGGATTCTAAAATGTTTAAATTGAATTTAGATTTAATATCTGTGGGCTATGGGTGTGATTGCAGACTGTGTGGCTGATGTATACCCATAGTCAGTATTAGCGTCAGTGGGTTAGATCTCTGATCTGTTCTGTCCTGTTGAAACACTTGATATACAGTATGATATTGTTACTGTTTAAATATGATTTCTTTGGTTTTATTACATTTTCTCTGTACATAAGTACAGACACATCTGATTTTGCCAACATGCACAGTTGTCATAAAACTTTTAGCATTTTCGCATTTCACAGTATGTTTTCAATAACATGGGCCATTTTGAGTTATCATAAAAATCCAAAATGCAAAAATTCTTGTTTTGCTCTGTGTGTAACTATGAAACAATAATGGCTGCTTGCTCAACTCGTATATTACACAAAGTTGAATAAGCATATTTATGGAGATGGTTGCAGTTGGACAGTGGGTGTTTCCTTTCAAAATATAGTGTAATGAATTCAATTAGAAAAGATCACCTTGCTTGCGTTTCGGCTCAGTGATTTGTATTGATGCAGATGCTTGTGCGTGTCTGATTTGAGGGGGGCTATAATGAGGTTAATGGTAACAGGAAATGGAGATTCTTCTCAGACAGATGGAGTGGGGCAGCAGAGGAAGTGAACAAAACTCAGGGGTAATGTCTCTTGGCCGGAGATTCACTGTGACTCTGCAGTCCTGCTCCTCATTCTCACACTTCATCTACGTCACTGCTGCGAAACCTCTGGAGTGCATTCTCTCACAAAATATAAATTTAATTTATAAATAGTATGTGATGACAACGTGTTTTTTGAAACATGGATAAGCAAGGAAAACTAAAGCCTGTTTAAGACTGTATTTGACTTTTGTTTAGAAAGCACACTCTAAAATACTCTTCACATGAAGACATACAGAAATGAATTGTAATTTGACTTCCTAGTATGGTATGAAACTATAAATGTGCACAATCATTTTTCTGATGAGGCAGTCTGCTACCTGTTATTGCTTTGCTTTTTACATTCTATAACATTAAACTATATTTAATTTATTCAGTTACAGATGTTTTTACACATTATGTCACCTGCTTATCTCCATAGTGATAGATAAGTTCAATGCCATAATGTCTAAGATTCCAAGCAATACATCTCCATGGAGACAAACAGGTGGAGGACCCCAGAGAAGTTACACAGTGCATCTTTAAGTCAATTTTCCATCTGCAGATTTGAGTAGTTGGCATTTATGCATACTGGTTCTTTTTTGGCAAAGATTTTCCTGCAATCAATTTTTTTTTTTTAAAGGATCAACATTAAGGACTTAAACTTATCTCAAAATGTATCTAGTTACAAAGCCTGTGGTGGGCTCCTGGCTCGGTGTGTTCACTGCATTAATATCCAGAGGCATTATTTATGTCTCTAAATATGTAGCCTATTTATGCATGCCATCTTTAACCCCACTGATCTCTCCTCTTCTCTGTACTCCTTCATAAGAGCGTCAAATGAATAATTTATACTTGAGGAATTTTCTTGCACTGTGGAGATAAAGGATGTCATTGTTGTGGTAGCACAATAAGGCATGTCTGGATTTATATAGAGTCTGTGTGATATGCTCGGTGCAATGACCGACAGAGGCAGATAGGGGAGGATGTAGAGAGAAAAGCTCTTTGTCCTGGAGTTCAGATGAAACCCACAGCCAAAAGCTTCACAGTAATATCCCAAATTCCACTGGTGCCCTCCAAAATGACTTTGTGTGTTCACCATATCTCTGACATTTGAAAGTGTGCAAAGATGGAGACAAAATCTAAAGATACACTATGTAACTTTTGGTTGGGGCTCTAGCACCTGCTTGTTTCTATGGATATGGTGGTTTCATAGCTCAAATATACCTAGAGAAACAGGCATTCTGACTGTGAGCGGTGTTACCTCTTCACAGAACTGACCTCTACCTTGGTCTGGTTTGGTCTCCATGAAAATAAAAAGGTTTAATGCCATACTTTGAAACATTCCAGACAAAGCAATAACATCTCCATGGAGAAAAGCCGAACCATCCACCAGAAAAGTTACACAATGCACCTTTTATTGTGTATATTGTGCTGTTTTTATAGTTGTAGTTATTGTATAGTTAGTGTAGTTACAATTTAAATTATAATATTGTCATACTTTGGAGTATTTTAAAAGAATTCTTTCTGGAATAACTGATTTACTTTGTTTACTAGAACGTTCATATTCTTTGTAATGTCCTTTTCCTGTTTATCCCCAGCACTGCTTGCCTGTGTCCTGTGCTTCAATGTGGATGAGAAGAATGGCATGTCATTCACTGGAGGTTCACTGGAGGACATGTTCGGCTACACCGTCCAGCAGTTTGAGAACAGTGAGGGCAAATGGTGAGTATAAAGCCCTGTGCTTGTTTATTTTGTATACGCACATGTACAGAGAACATTACACACTATTACTGCAAATCTAATAAAATCTTAATGGTACAGCTCTGGAAAAAAAATAAGAGACCACAGCATTTTTTTCTGAAATCAGCATCTCTACATGTATTACAGCCATTCCATTCCAGCGTCTGTTGAATTCCAACACAAACACAAAGCTGAGCTACTTCAGTTCTTGCACCAGGAGTGGAATAAAGTCACCCAAGAACAATGTGAAAGACTTGTGGAGAGCATGCCAAGACGCATGAAAAAATAAGGGTTATTGCACCAAATATTGATTTCTGAACTCTTCTTAAAGGAAAAGTAACGTTTTTTACAATCTGAGCCTTATTTCGGTAATAAAACAAGTTGTTTTACTCACCCATATCACTTTGGTGTCATATGGAGCATTTCCGGAGATGTTTTAGATTAGCGTTAGGCTAACGCCGTTAGCCTAGCGCGACTTATAACCATAGCTTGGGGCATTACCCAAGCATGTAATATGCCCCGTGCGGGCTCCAAATAACACAAACTTTAGCACTTTTCAAATCATAGAAGCTCGATGTCTTTAGTCTACGATTTCGTTTGAATCAAAAGTGGCCTGTAATCCGAGATTTATCCATAGTTTACAGCTTTGCGTTCCATGTTTGGGTCCCGGGAGCTGAGAGCACACTCCGCGCATGCGCACTGGCGTCCTCATCTACTCGAAACTATGGCTAAATCTCGGATTACAGGCCACTTTTGACCAAACAAAATCGTAGACTAAAGACATTGAGCTTCTATGATTTGAAAAGTGCTAAAGTTTGTGTTATTTGGAGCCCGCACGGGGCATATTACATGCTCGGGGAATGCCCCGAGCTATGGCTATAAGTCGCGCTAGGCTAACGGCGTTAGCCTAAAGCTAATCTAAAACATCTCCGGAAATGCTCCATATGACACCAAAGTGCTATGGGTGAGTAAAACAACTTGTTTTATTACCGAAATAAGACTCAGATTGTAAAAAAACGTTACTTTTCCTTTAAGTATAAACATTAGTATTATGTTGTTTTAAAATGAATTTGATCTGAAACATGTATCTTTTTTGTTATTTTGACCATTTGTCATTTTCTGCAAATAAATGCTCTAAACGATAATATTTTGATTTGGAATTTGGGGGAAATGTTGTCAGTAGTTTATAGACTCAAACAAAAATGTTCCTTTTGCCCAAACACATACCTATAAGCAGTAAAATCAGAAAAACTGATAATTTTGCAGTGGTCTCTTATATTTTTTTTTCCAGAGCTGTATATCAGTATACGTTAACTTGCCAGTCTTGTCAAATATACTGTTGACAAAAGCTCTGAAAAAGACATGAGCATTGAAACACAAAATATAAAAATGCCATGAGTTGAAAACAGATATTTTGTAAAGTTATGTCTGACTTATGCCAAGAAATTAAATGTGATAACGTTTTTACCATTTTAATTTTTAATCCAAACTTTTTTGCAGCATTTTTATTATAAACAACATTAAATTCAGCATATTTTCAAAGCAACAGCTACAATACTATCAATATTTCAGTCATCTGCCCAAGTCTAATGTGAACTGTTAGCAAAATATTACAAATGGCTCGTTGGACAGCATATTATAAATGATAGTAAACCTAACTGTGTTCACTCAATTTGCTCAATTTTGTTTACTATAACAAATTGTGAAACTGCAGATAACACTGGTACTGATTTACTTTTTTACTATGATGAGAAATGCCAGCTGTCTGTCCACTGAGGGCTTGTACTTTTACAAGTTGACCTGTTCGCCTTAAAACTAGACACTAGAGTATCTACATCCCAGACTTGTAAACGTGCTGACATTGGCACATGGGGATTCTTACTATACTGGGCTAGGAACTTTGCACTTTAAAAGCCTGTGTTAAATAGTATTCGTTTGAGAAGGACCACAGTCTCTTTGCTTCACGTTGACCACAATTTGACATTTTTACTTATTTTGTTCTTTACGACCTCCAGATGATCTTCCCACATGGCTCTACCTGCACTAATAACCTTATCAAGCTCATATGAGATCAGTTAGCGTAACCCACTCACTGTCTGTCTGTAAGATCAGCTGGAATACCAAACGCAGCTCTACTACTCCAGATAAGGGCATTTTGTTCCAGGGAAGAAACGTATGAGCACTTAAAGTTGATAAAGTTTAGAAATTATTATGTTTTTTGTTTTTTTTTTGCATGAGGAATTTGGCAAAAGATGAAAGAAGATATCTAAAAGGACAGAAAAAGGGGTAGCTATATAACCGGAGGTGTGTTGTTGCCCTGAGAAAATAATGAACAGATAGAGGTGATGTAAAACTTGAGTCGCTATAACTAGAAAGTGGCTGATGGATCACAGATGTCTGCCCCCACAGCCCTGCCCTCCACCCCCACAAAGCCTCTCAGTCTCAGTGTTGCACTAAAAAATAGATATATGATGTGAAAATGCAGTACATATGTGGTAGGTTAGTCTTCTTAGTCCGAGCGTCATACGTGAATATTTTAAGTGAGTCTACTAAAATAATAAAAACACTATAACAATTGGTTTCCTTTTCTTTTAATGCATGTAAAAGTTCACTAAATCTAATTTTCAATAGGTTCTGGGGAGGGCTGTAGTCGACCAAATAAATTCCTGCTTGATAGGCCCTGTGCATCAAAGCAAAAGCTGTCAAAATGATTAGAATGTCTTGCAAAAACAACATCTTCAAAAGTGAAAATTATTTGAACTCCATGCTTTTCCTTTCTGCTGTGATCCATACAAATCATATTAATTGACTAAATGAGTACAAATGACTCGTCCTGGGGCCTTGTTCACCTCACAAATATAGTTTTATGTAATTATGTAACAAAAGCAGCGGTGGGATTATATTATTATGAGTTTCAGTAGAAGGGTTGTTGCATAATGTGAGCGAGTGCTTTGTAATTTGTCATGTAAAATTCTCATTCACATTTGTTTGTCATCAATGGAAGAGAAAAGCTCCTATCAAGGGAATGACACTGACTGAGTTGTTGAATAAATATAGCAATAGCACTCAGAACTAGATTAGAGCTTATGTTTGAGTTTTAGTGGTAGATATCAGTTATTGTGCTGTGATGTTTGATGTAGTTCCCCTGAGTCTCTCTTGTTGACCAAGGCCCATTAGATCTGAGGAATGTTAATAAGCACGAGTGTTTGGAAGAGGCAGATGACCGTCTGTTTTTAGCACACATTTGAGTGACACATTTGAGACGAACGTGTGTACATAGTCATGGACAGTTGTGAATGGTAACATATGTAGTCTATTTTGCTATTATTATGTTCTCAGTAAAGTCTTGGGAGTTGGGCAGTTAGAAGAAAGAAATATATTCACTGTGCAAAGGTTACACTGGTCACTGGTTTTTGGACTCCATCTGCTTCCAAGATAAAAGTGGCTAACTCTCATTTATATTGATAAGATGAACTGAAAATCAATTGATAACTGTGCTGGTTAACTAATGTATTCAAGATATGTAATGATATAATAATAATGCATATATTATATATACTGATATATGTTAAAGCTCTAGACATATTAAAATGAATGTATGGGAATGTGCAGACAGACTTTCAGATAGAACTGGTTGCTTGTAGACACACTGTACCTTCTGATAAACTACCGTTTTTGCCTTATTTTGCATACATTTCCTATTTTGACTAGGGATGCAAATTATCGATTAATTAATTAATTGATAGTTGATTGACCTTATCGATCGATTAACGATTAACTGATAAGCGGCATTTTTCACCTGAATTTTAGTGTTTCAATAGGGTCTTTAAGAATATAAGCTATAGTAACATAACACTGAGTCATAAATATATCATAGTATTATTATATTGTATATTCCTCAATTAATTATTCCTTAGTAAAAAGCAGACAAACGTATTGATTTTGAATAACAAAATACAGTAATCCCTCGCTCTATCGCGGTTCGCAGATTTTTTTATTTTTATTCTTTTTCCAATTTTTTTTATAGTGTAACATTGTGTTCTGTCCTCATTGGCTAAGAGACTAGACCAGGACTAAACGTGGACTAAACCAGAACTAAACCAGGTCTAGACCAGGTCTAAACCTGGACTGGACCTGGACTAAACCAGGACTCGACCAGGTCTAGACCTGGACTAAACCAGGATTAAACCACCACGTGCCGCTGCTGGTTTCGTGCGGCTGGCCCCGAGCCACAAACCAGCCGCACGAAACTCGGGGCCCGAGCCACAAACCAGCCACACGAAACCAGCAGCGGCAGACTGCGCATTCCGGGCGCCGTGGTTCGATCTCGCCTCGCGCGTACACTCGGGGCTGCTGAGCAGTGCCGTTGGCGCCTGCGGCCGGCTGTGAGTCGAGCGCAGCGCGGTTGCCTTGTTTCGTGACCACGTGGGTGCGCGTGTCCGTGATTAGCGATGAATTACAATTAATGCATTTTGTTCGACAATCTTAATCGACAATTAATTGCTGAGCACTAACGCCTGCCATAATATTAGTCTGAGCTCGCAGTTTCACTGATTGACTTGAAATTAATTACAAAGTTCTCATATGTCACAGTGAGAATTAATAAATCAGTTAAACATTTTATACTTATTTACATTATGTTTAATGTATGTTGTTTATAAATCACTGCAATGTACATGCACCATTTGTACCATTTGTCCATTTTGCAATGGCTACATATAGAATAAGGAATATTTAATGCAGGCAATTGTGGTGACTTAAACTGTGTAATTAAACCTGCTTTAATTAGGTGTGGTTAAGGTTCCTCAAGTGAGAGTGAAGCATTCTAGCCAACAACTCTACAAACATTGTTTTTGCTTGCTAAAATATTCATGTGCACATTTCCTCATTCAGGATTTTAATTGGGTCGCCATTGTCCGGACAGCCAGCCAGACGCACTGGAGATGTCTACAAATGTCCTGTTCATGAAGGAGAAAATAAATGTATCAAGCTAGAATTACCAAGTAAGTCAAACTTTTCACTCTATGTATACTTGTTTGTGTTTAACATCTCTACATTTGGCTGTCATTTACTCAGAGGAAGTCGGGCTCATCTCAGCAGGAAAGCAGCCAAATAAACAAGGCTTCCATAATTATATTTTAATTAAGAAGATAAGCACATGTCTACAGCCAGTCTCGGTCTCCATTACTACTGTCTATGTTTGTCTCAACAAATCTGCCAGTTTGTGTTTCACATGCTCACTGTGATTTTCAAATGAATACTTGTCAACAAAAGCGTTTACATCACTGTTCTATCAGCGAATAGGAGTCACTGTTCCTCTGCTTAATGAGCACTTACAGTAAGGCCTTAAAACAGTAGTTAGTAGCTCTTTGTTGTTATCTGGCATGAGTCAGATTGAAGAGCTCAAATCTTATATCGTCAAGTTTAGTCTGCACAAGCTCCACTGGGAGTAGCATAAGCCTGGCAGCTGGAGCCAGAGCTCTCAGCGAACAACAGGGAGGGGCACCCATGATGACAGCTATGTTACAATCAATGTAAAGCAGAACATGGACATTAACCAAAGGCATGAGTCAGCACCTTTGTAACCCTACAACATCAACACAATATAGGCACACACAATAAGCCAACCGTTTCTTCCACTAATGTAATTATGTATGTTTTATTTGCACACTTATTCAACTAAAACATTTGCCAAGCCACAATTGGTAGAGTGAAATCCATGGCCATAATTTACCAATTGTAAGTTGAGTAATGAGTAATAGGGGTTTCATATATTATGTAAATTAAACCAAAATAACTGCCATTTTTCTTTTTTAAATCCATGGTTATTTTTTGCTTCAGCTTACACACACACACGCACGCACACGCACACACACACATACACACACACACACACACACACACATACACACACACACACACACACACACATATGTATATATAAGAATGAATCAGGCTTAAAGGGATATGCCACCCCCAGGTCAAACTTGGGCATCTCCCCACAGTCCAGAGACTAAAATAAGTGATGGAAAGTGTTTTTCTGGTCACCCAGCCATTGTCCGAGTCTGTCAGCACTGACCGCCGCGCGCAGCTGCAGCTACTCTGCGTTAGACTGGAGTCTAACGTCGCCAGAGAAAGATTTCGGCCAAAAGGAATTAATTTGCTCGATGCTTTTCCCAATTACTTTCTGTGTAGTGCGCATTCATATCGAGTGCAAATAAATGTGCAAATCAACACGGAGAGCTTGACTTGGTCATTTTGGGTGGGAACTATTTTTCAGTGCGGAAAAAGACAGACGAAGCACACACCACGCTGCGTAACAGGGGAACTCCCTTCCTGGTGCGTAAGTGGGATTCCCCTGTTACGCAGCGTGGTGTGTGCTTCGGCTCTGTTTTTCCGCACTGAAAAATAGTTCCCACCCAAAATGACCAAGTCAAGCTCTCCGTGTTGATTTGCACATTTATTTGCACTCGATATGAATGCGCACTACACAGAAAGTAATTGGGAAACGCATCGAGCAAATAAAATTTGGCCGAAATCTTTCTCTGGCGACGTTAAACTCCAGTCTAACGCGGAGTAGCTGCAGATACCGCGGCGGTCAGTGCTGACAGACCTGGACAATGGCTGGGTGACCAGGAAAACGCTTTCCACCACTTATTTTAGTCTCTGGACTGTGGGGAGATGCCCAAGTTTAACCTGGGGGTGGCATATCCCTTTAAGGCTAATTGTGTAGTTATAATAAATAAGGCTAATTGTGTAGTTATAATAAACAAGCAGTTTTTTGGCCTCAGCTGAAGTCCAGATTGTCCGTCCAACTAAAACACTTGCAGACAGAAGCCGTTTTGTAAGCTAAGAGGTTTCCTTAAGGCAAAGAGAATAGTCAGATATGTTAGATTTGTTCAGCTTCATTGGAGGGGGTCACAGTTTACTGAGGACAAGACATCTATTATCTGCAGCAGCATTTAGCAGCATTCTGTCCAATGTGGGGTCACTGCATCATAAACCGCCAATTTGCCACTGTGTCTCCATGTTGCATATTTGACATGCTTACAGCAGGTTAAATTAAGGGCATTGAAGAGAGAAAAGGATTTTCCTTTAGACAAAGTGTGAGAAATGCGACTGTGAAGAAACCGATAAGGCTTTGAGGAAGATGATATGCCATGGTTATCTAGTACATACATCCTATCCTAACAGTAATCAACAATAAAGTATTTTAAATGTATTTTCTCTTTCTCTCTTTTTTTTTTTTTAAGTCATAACTTGTGTCTAATTGAAATCTGTGACAGTTAAACATCTGGGGATCCAATTGGGGGTTTGTAAAGAGCATGGTTAAAATAAAAATGTCATGTGATGTTGCAATCTTACATTTCCACACTGCTCTTAGAAAAGTAAGAAATCACAGTATTGCAGCAGCTCATATTTGAATAAAAGTGATTTATCTACATCTTCTCCTCTGGGAAAGCTTACACAAACTCACCCAGCTGTGGTTCCTCTGTGGTGTCCCGGGTTTATACTCTGTTTATTCATCCATATTTTTTTTATTGTAGAAAACACAACAGTTCCCAACCTAAATGAAGTCAAAGAGAACATGACCATGGGAACCACCCTAGTGACCAATCCCAATGGAGGATTTCTGGTACGTTGGAATTTGCACTTTGAAAAAATAAATGCACTTAAGCTGATATTTTCCATGCCAATAACAAAAGAAGAAGCAGAGCATGAGTATTTTTAGTATTTGCTGGACCTTTGGACTGAGTGAGCGTTTCCCACTGTGGTTATGAGAAAATATTGTACATGTGAACTCTCTATTGCATAAGTGTGTAGCCAAGATAGTGTTATTACTACATTACATCTCATGAAACAATCATTAATTAAATCTGACAGGCAACTGGGACACTATAATACCTAATATAATACATAATACCTATAATGTGACTTATCACTCAATTTCAAGATGTAAAAAAAATATATATATTGTATTTAAATTGTGTGCAGCTGTGTAGATCCAGTCCATAACAGTGGTAAGAATCTTTCAGCGCTATGGCAATGTTTATACCATTACTTAACACATCACAATTGCAAAACATCTTGGACAATTACTGAACCCACAACTGTGCCAAACAGTAATAAAGAAAACAATTTCCGTCATTTTTAACTTTCCCCTCAAGCTTTCCCCCTTGCAATAGAAGCCAAACAGAGGAAATTAAACCTTACATTTTCTTTCACTCAAGACATGTGCTTAATGCTTATAGCTCTAAAAATATACTCCCATATAATTATTTTTTATATTATTAGTTACTTTAGATGAAGTGTGGACACGTCTTAGATACAGGCACAGTACTATTTTTGATCGAGCACTGTACAGTGGTACCTCACCTTACGAAATTAATTCGTTCCAGAAGTGGTTTCGTAACGTGAAAAATTTGTAAGTTGAGTAGCTATTTCAATGGAAAAAGCCTGATTTGTTCCAAGGCCCCGATCTAAGTTTTTTTTTTTATAGTGTAACTTTTTTTATAGTGTAACATTGTGTTCTGTGTGTTTCTCACATTTGTCTCTCGTTTAAACACTCAAACTTTCATACATTTTCAACAAAATGTATTAACAGTGAAGTGTGGGGGGAAGGGGAAGGGGGGAGAAAACTGCGCTCTGACATGTGTGATAGCGCAGCATGACCCCGCGCGGAGCTGATAGCAGGTCTAGACCAAGGTCTAAACCTGGACTGGACCAGAACTAAACCTGGACTAAACCAGCGAGGAGGGGACTGCACGCAGTCTGAGCGCATGAATGCATGAACGAGACCCATGCAAGAGCCGCGGGCTCCTCCTGGTTTAGTCCAGGTTTAGTCCTGGTTTAGTCCAGACCACCGCGGCTCCTCCTGGTTTAGTCCAGGTTTAGTCCTGGTTTAGTCCAGACCACCGCGGCTCCTCTAGACCAGGTCTAGAGGAGGTCTAGAGGAGGTCTAGACCACCGCGGCTCTTGCATGGGTCTCGTTCATGCGCTCAGACTGCGTGCAGTCCCCTCCTCGCTGCTTTAATCCACCTGGTCTAGTCCTGGTCTAGTCCTGGTTTAGTCCTGGTTTAGTCCTGGTTTAGTCCTGGTTTAGTCCTGGTCCAGTCCAGGTTTAGACCTTGGTCTAGACCTGCTGTCAGCTCCGCGCCGGGTCATGTGCGCTATCACACACGTGTCAGAGCGCAGTCTTCTCCCCCCTTCCCCTTCCCCCCACACTTCACTATTAATAATTTTGTTGAAAATCTATGAAAGTTTGAGTGTTTAAACGAGAGACAAATGTGAGAAAAGTTTAATTCCAGTCTGAGAAAAGCGTATAATGTGTGTGGCTGAGCGCACATTATTTGAATTTTTGAGATTTTGCGTTTCGTAACTTGAATTTTCTTTCGTATCTAGAGACCAAAATTTACCGTGAAGGCGTTTCGTAACTTGAAATTTTCGTTTGTTGGGTCATTCGTAAGGTGAGGTACCACTGTACTATTAAAAGTCTGTTTCTTAAATATACATTTGTTCCTATATATATTGTTATTTCCTGTGTCTGTAGGCATGTGGGCCTCAGTATGGGTACATGTGCGGACAGCAACAGTACATCTCAGGTGTTTGTGCCAATGTCAGCTCTTCCTTCCAGATTCTGAACTCCATTGCCCCCGCAGTGCAAGGTAAAACACAGTGACAGCCCACTAATCACATGGTAGCAGGATGTGACGTCGGAAGTGCATATGAACTGTCTCAGGAATAGGAGATTAGGATCTTGGCAGTAGCTCCACCCAAAGACCCCCGACGTGACTGAGCATTGCAAAAGATTAGAGCATTCTTCTTAATGTAAACTTATGTGTGACCCCAGCTCGTCACACGGCCCAGCCCTGGTGCTCTGCTATATGCCCAAGTTTGGAGACAGTTTACTGGGACTGCTCTGTGTTTCCCTGAAAGGAAACAGTGCAGAGAGGAGCCCAGTGTAAACAGTCTATGCCTCTGCTGTCTTTCTTCCTCACATTCTTGTTATCGTCTGTGGATCACCCTCACATGTTTGTAAATGTTTGGTCCAAATCTCAAAATAGAAATAGAATAAATTATAGGTGAAAAAACAACAACCACATATAACTTAATAAATATAACTTTTCACTTTTCAGTTTTTAAAAACAGTTTTAATCATGCCATTAATCAGTATTGTTTGATTTCAGAGTGTGCTAAGGAGTTGGATATTGTAATTGTCTTGGACGGATCAAATAGTATCTACCCCTGGTCGAGTATAACTGAATTTCTGGTGCGCTTTCTTTCAAACATAGTTATTGGACCAAAACTTTCACAAGTAAGTTCTTGTTTAAATTTTTTTTAGTCTTTTAATAGCCTACATTAATATGAATGAGGCTGACAAAATGATTGAAAACCTAAAGTCCATTCACAGGTTCAAGTCTGCTGCATTTCTTTCTGCTTGTTGTTTATGGATTGGTTAGGAATTATCATGGTTACAATGATCGTCTTGAAGCACTTGCAGTTTTCCAGAGGGCAAGACTGGAAAACCTGCAGTTTTCCAGAGGGCAAGACTGGAAAACTGTCTCGCTGCTGATTCTGGTCACATCTTCCATCTGTGCTCAGTCTTCTGCCCAAGTACATTTATACATATGCCAACAGACACACCCACATCCTTTGCATAATATCAGATCAGGCCTGGACCGTAAAGAAAAGGCATTGAAATGGAATGGAAAAAGGCATTACATTTCTAATTTTGTTCTGTTTAATAACAAAACTAAAACTGTGTGTTTTTCCAGGTAGGCATTGTGTCTTATGGTGAGACAGTGACTCACAACGTTAACCTGAGTCAGTTTGACAACACTGAAGATCTGGTGGACTTTGTTAAAGAGCTTCCTCAGCAACAAGGCTTCAAGACCCTGACTTTTCTGGGTATTGACACGGCCAGGTAATTAACCGCAGACTGTGCTACTCCACTTGGCAATAGTTTTCTGGTCAGGCTTTGGGTTGGCTTTTATGCGAGGGAGGCTTTACCTCCCATTAACACTGAGCAAATTAAAATAATTGTGTAAACATATTAAGATATATTCTTTAAAAAACTTTTATTGATCCAACAATTGCAAACTAGTTTTATTTCAACAGCAGAAAAGAGCAGCATTACAAAATAGGCACTCATGAAACAAAAAATGATTTGTATAGTATGTGATCTGCATAATGTTTTTATATGTCTTTATATACTATTAGGAAGGAGGCGTTTATGCCTGAGCGCGGGGCTCGACCTGGAGTTAAGAAAGTCATGGTAACTGTGACGGACGGAGAGTCACATGACTTCTACAACATGAAGCAAGTCATCGCAGACTGTGAAGAAGATAATATTGAGAGGTTTGGTATTGCTGTAAGTGCATTCTAAATCTTGTTCGCTTATCCAACTGTAAAGCCAATTAGCCAAAATGAAGACTTATTGCACAGTAGTACAGATTTTGATAGAAATTTGATTGTCTATGTAGGTGTTGGGAGACTACAATCGACAGAACAAGAGTGCAGAAGAAGTGCTGAAGTTTATTAAGGAAATTGAATCAATCTCTAGTCCACCATTACATGACCATTTCTTCAATGTATCGGATGAGTTTGCTCTTCTGAGCATTGTGGAAGCTCTGGGAAGCAGGATCTTTGCATTGGAGGGTATATACAAATATAAATAGTTGTATATATGAATATTTGTATCCTGCTAACCCTAACCCTAACCTTAACTATGTCTAATAATGCTATTGTACATATGTTCACTTCCTTCTTCAGCTACAACTGGCAATTTCACCTCATCCTTTGAGATGGAGATGTCTCAAACTGGCTTCAGTGCTCACACGTCTAAAGTAAGTGATATGAAATATATATTTTAGATATATATTTTATCTGTATTGCTGCAAATGTCTCTATACATTTGTGTGTTTGTTTTATGTTTTATATATAATTTATGGATGGGATGCTTACATGATACAGATCCATTGGTGAGAATGTTGCTTTGAATAATTCTCTGGTGCAAAGAGAACACTGCTTTGTTATCTCTGGTGCATCTTCAGCCCTTGGTGATTCATTTTGGTTAGTAAAGTTAACGTTTGTAGACAGAGAGGCTCTCTGTGCTGCTGCTGTGCTCGGGTCTGGTGGCATGAGAAGTTCAGTGATGGAAACAGACACACGGGAGCAGAGGTTGAATCACATGCTTGTTTAGACAACATGCAAACTTCCTGCTCCTGATTCATGCTATTGTTGAATTACAGCTAATGCTACACTCATTCAACGCTAGACACAACACATCAAATCTGTTACAACTGAGGAAGTAACTTCACGCAATTTACTTTGACTAATGAACAGACATATATCCTCTGTGACCCTCCTTTTCCGTTTCGATAATCATGACATATATTTTTGTTAAATTGCGTGTTTCAGATCTTATTGCTTCAGTGGTTATTGTAGATTAATTTTCAATTTCAATTTGTGATTGTGCTGTATGTTGTATGTGTAATTCCCACAGGAAGGAGTGCTACTTGGTGCAGTGGGAGCCTATGACTGGAACGGGACAGTTGTGATGCAAACTCCTACGGGATCCATAGTTCCTGGGAAGAATAGTTTCTACAATGCTGAAACTGATGCAGGATATGAACAGCTGGCTGGATACATTGGTAGGCTCAACTCTGAACTCCAGCTCAAAATCTCCAGACATGTTTAAAGCTAAAAAAAAAAAAAAAAATGAAGACAACAAGCTAAATCTTCCATTAGAATATCTTCCATTAGATTTGAAAGAAACTGAAACTTTTGGTGAGTTATAGTGCATTTATAACATCTTAATATTGCCTCGTTTTATCAACATGTCACTACTGTATATTTAAACTCAGTCCTATCACAATTTTCATCCAAAGATGGAAAACACTCAAACACTTTTCATCCTCAGAAACTAAACATAAATTTGCAATTGTTGATTTCCGTTGATGTTGTGAACTGTCTGTTCTTTGTCTGTAGGGTATGATGTCCAGTCGGCCTCCACCTCTGATGGTGTCCTCTACATCACTGGAGCCCCTCGCTACAACCACACTGGGCGTGTTGTCATATATCGTTTGGATAAGGACAATAATGTTGTCATCTCACAGATACTCAGGGGAGAACAGGTCAGCAAGATGCAAAACTACAGAACTGATTGCAAATGTTCTGCCTTTTGTATCACTGAAGTGGTAGCGTTAAAAAAGCTGTCAAGTGCTTAATTTCCTGCAATAATTTATTAATCTTATAGATAATAAACTAAGATTGCCAGGTTTCCATGCAATTGTCTTATTAACATTGTCCAAATATCTTTGGTAGCATAACTGAATATCTCGTACTGTAGCACAGCCAATAAACCTTCAAACATCAGATAGGCTTCTTCTTTCCAAGGTCAATGCAAGAAATATTGGGCTTTAATGTCATGCAGTTTTACACATATTTTGCTGTTTTATTGTTTTACACTTGGGATCCTTCCTGAGACTGACATAACGACCTCCTTCTGTCTTGTTGTAACCCCTAAGTAGTGATGACTGAATAATTTTTGCTGAAATTGTTTGTTTTATTTGTCAACAGATTGGGTCCTATTTTGGCAGTGTTCTACAGACAGTGGATTTAGACAACGACAGCTACACTGATCTTCTGTTAGTCGGAGCTCCAATGTACATGGGCAGTGAAAAAGACGAGCAGGGTCAAGTGTATGTTTATAAGATCAATGAGGTAATTCTGAATAATTTAATAACACAGAATTGTTTGTAATTTTATAAATGAGGGTGGTCATGTATTTTTCTCTTTGCTCAATAATAGGATGGACATTTTGAATATGAGTTCACTTTAAAACCCATAAATCAGTCATGTTGTACTGCCCACTCTGATGTTTGCACCAACAAAAATGAACCTTGTGGGGCTCGATTTGGTACGGCCATTGCCGCAGTATCAGATCTCAACTTGGATGGCTTTAATGATGTAGCCATTGGGGCACCCCTGGAAAATGACCACAAAGGGGCTGTGTATATTTATCATGGTGATAGGGCCACTCTCAAGGAGAAATATGTTCAGGTAAGGGTCAGAATAAGAGAGTCAATTATAACAAGATGAATATGCTTCAAGTATTTGTGGTCTTTCAGAGAATTCCTGCAGGCGGAGATGGTGACAAAATAAAGTTTTTTGGTCAGTCTATACACGGAGTTATGGATCTTAATGGAGATGGAATCACTGATGTTACCATTGGAGGTCTGGGAGGAGTATCTTTGTTCTGGTGAGTAACATCACAGTAAAATACATTTACTCCAAAAATAGCACATTCCTTTAGTGAAAAACTGAATATTAAGCATCCGGTTTTTCATTGTCCAAGTCGGGTTTAGACAGCTGTTCTTGTCCCTTTGGGCTTGTAGGCTGGAGAGCAACAGCTTCTTAATGATCACTCCCTTAAAGCCCTTGCTAGATTGTTGGAGACAGGCTTCAAGACATCAGCCCACAAAGTTTTCAAACATCAGCCCACATGTTGTGATTTAGAGCCCCAGGCCTACCCTCTCCCACAGATTCTCCTGGCCAAAGCTGTGTGAAAACTCCATTTCCCATGAGGCCTAGAGTTGAAATGCTCTTCCCAGATTGTTGGCTGTAATTTGTGAATCTCACTATTTGGAGAGAAAGATATCTATTAGATACACGCACTTTTTATGACATGCTGTGAGAAAATAGAGATATAGTGTAGTTTTGTGCATCTGCATTAATTTAAATGAGTCTGCAACATGCTGACAAGTTTACTGAAAATTGACAGGTCCAGAGACGTGGCAGAGCTCCATGCCAACATGACCTTTGACCCTCCTAAAATTCGACTTCAGCAAGCTCAGTATCAATGTGAACATAACGGTCGCAAGTCAGTGTGTGTAACAACAGAAGTGTGTTTTGTCTACACAATCAAATCTGATAACAAGAAAAAAGTCGACAATGGTGAGTGACAAAACATCATTATTGTGACTTTATGTTTGTGTTTCACACGCTTTTTAATGTGTACTTTTATGGTGTATGCAACAGAGATTTTCTTTAATCTGACGGTTGATACTCTCCGGGCCAAAGCCAGGGCCTCGTTTCTTGACAAAGAGGGTAAAAGTGACCGGAGGATTAGACGCGAGTTCAACATTAGTGACGGAGAAAGAAAATGTTTACAGGAGACCTTTATGATGTCGGCAAGTACCATTTAATGAGGTCTTAGCTTGTTTAGTCTGACTCTAGCAGTTTGGCAACAGCAGTCCTTGACTTGACTTACTGTTCATTCAAAATAAATTAATGATCAGAAATACAAAACTTAAAGCGTTTTTCTTGGCCATTTGCCAGAAAGCAATGTTAAAGTCATGTGGAACTTGCAGGGGTAGTAACATCAACAATAAACGTAATATCAAGATCAAAGCTTGTTAAATGTGACCCTGTTGCAGTTGTGATGTGTTTGTCAGCATTTGGAATGTGTAAAGTAGTGCAAGGTCCTATTCCAGGCCCTCAAAATGGTAATGCATTTTTCTGATTAGCAGTCCGGGGACTCCAGAAGGAGTAACTAATCAGTGGGAACAGCTGCTGTACAGTGATGCTTCCATGAATACCTGCTCTGTTCATCAGGGTATCGGGGTAGTTTTATCTAACAAAGATTTAGTACTTGCTAGTTCTGCTGTCAAAACTGAACTAAACAGGGAGACTCAACAGTAAGGTCACATCACAACTTATTTTATTGTTATTCAGCTAAAAGTTTTTTGTGAATTCCAACTGCACTCAAGCCTATGTATAAATTGACTGGACTGGGTTTAATGCTGCACTACACAATGTTGCACCAGAGATTTTTGGTAACTCCTCCTTGTTATTGTTTTGTCTTAATCAGGCCAGACTCGATTTCAGGGAACCCCTGATGGTGTCTCTGGATTTTGGACTGGTTAATGAGGACAAGGGACCAGTACTGGATGAAAGCCTTCCTCGTGCTATCAACAAAACAGTAAGCTTGCTACTATACCACAAGTACAAAAACTCAAATAGCAAAAGTTATTTGTTGGAAACATACATTAAAAGATTCCCACTAATGGAACGTGCAACAGTTGACGTTCATCAGCCAACAGTTCTTTTGGGCAGTGTTAGTGTTTAGCTTCATATGGCATTCAAGTCTTCCCACACTCCTGCAGGCATCATTAACTAACACGATGTTTAAATTATAGCTGTGAGGGTGATGTGTCCTGAGAAGGTGGAGAAATATTTTATGGTTTACATGAGAACAAAGCCCTGACAGATAATACAATTTAAGCATTATAAGCTGTCAACATATAGATGTGAACTTGAAGCAGGCAGTGCAGAACAAGAAGCTATAGCAAAGTATGTTTTTGTTATTGAAAGGAAGAGAAGGGGACACAGAGCTAAAGGAAGTCATGAAACGGAAGCTTGCTTTTTTTTCTTACTGAGACATTGTGCTGTACGTGTTATTCAAGACTAGGGGTGTGCAAAATAATCATCATGACAATGCATCGCAATACTAACTTTCACAATATACTGCATCGATTCTTGATGCCAAAAATCGATTATTATTCATTAATAATTTAATATTTAATCATTTAATATTTAATATTAATAAATAAATACATTAATTATTAGTTTATTTTTTATAAATCCTATGCACTTTTTTCTTTGTGACAGGGTATTGTTTGTTATGATGGTAGCTACCTCCAAAATGGCAAATGTTTGAACATCATTTTTTTGTTTTAGAAAAAATCCTATGCACTTTTTTTGTTATTGTTTGTTATTGTTTATTTGTTTTTGTTATTCAATAAATTCAGTTATGAATTGAGTTGCTCAGAGTTCTGTATCAATTGAAGACACTACCCAGATACACAGCCACTGATATTTAAGTTATCCTCTTTTTTTTTGGTACATTTTCACTGAAGTACTGTATGTCGAATATATTGCAATGCATCGCAATAATTCAAGTATCGTGATGCATCGTGATAGTATCGCATCGTGGCATATGAATCGTGATTCAAATTGAATCGTGACTTCTTTGCCAATACCCACCCCTATTCAAGACTCTTTCAAATGTTAGACAAGTTGTTTAGTCCTATGGGAGATAACAGGAAAAGAAAGCAACTGAGAATATACACATGACACGACTATCATGTTTAATGTCTTTCAGATCCCATTAGTGGACTGTGGGAGTGACGAGAGATGCATCACTGATCTGTCACTCAAAGCAGAGCCAAGTTTAAAAACGTAAGTGGTACAGTAGTACTGCCAATATTGCAGTTTTTTTACGTCTTATTAAATGTGGTGCTTTACTGCCCCCCTCAGGTGGAGAGTGTTCATTACATAATGTGTTACTTTTGCCTCCTTTCCAGAATGCTTATCAAGGCAAACATGGAGAAGATAGATGTGAAAATCAGCATTAAAAACACCAAAGATAATGCATACAACACAAAACTTATTGTCAGCTTCACACCCAACATTAACTATGTTAAAGTTGAGGTAAGAGAATTGGATTGCTCTTAATTGTACATCTGGTTCATTTAAGGTTGATTGTATGTTGTATTTTTGTAGCCTGAAAAAGACTGCTCTTTGAACAACACAAAAGTAGAGTGCGCCGTTGGATACCCCTTTTTGGGAAGCAATGTGGAGGTTGGAAAGCCATTTTCCTCTACATTACCAGCATAGCAAGTGTATGCAAGCCCAGTGGTATATTTTTTTAAATGCATGTTTAAATTTCTCCTAGGAAAACCTGGAAGTGAAGTTTGAGGTGACTCCAGCACATATTCAAAATGAAATCCAAATCAATGTGACAGCAACAAGGTAATAGAGATGATGCTTTGTAAGAATTACTTTCTTAAGTTGTTATAATGTAATAATATATGTTTTGTTTTTGTCTCAGTGACAGTGAAGAGTTAGAATCTACCTTATATGACAACACAGCGCAGATTTCAATCCCTGTGAAGTACGAAGCTGGACTTATTTTCACTGTGTGAGTAGACTAACAATAACCACATTCAGAAAAAAATAAGATATGTGTATCACATCAAATAAATCATATAAAAAAAACACAATTGTTTCATGTACTGCAAGGGAAAATTTACAAGCATCAACACATACGTTAACCGCTCCATGTGCTTGAATTGAACCCTCAGGGACAAATAAAGTTGTTTGTGCTTCATCTCTTCAAACAATCAACTGTCTAGTAAAGGTTTCAATGGTCACACATTTCTGTCCATATGTGTAGGTGGCCAGTTGATGATCATATCATCGTTAAAGAGGGTGAACAATTTGCAGTCATGTTTAATGACACCAAAATGATTGGGGAGGAGGTCAACATCACATATAAAGTAAGTTATATGACAATAAGGAAAATTAAGAGGAAATTAATGTCTCAGTAACTCATTATAATGTTTAGGTGGAAAAAACAGGTGATATTGAAACTCCAGATCTTGATCTGAAAGTGATCTACCCTCATCGGTCTCCAATGAATAACCACTTGCTATACTTGACTCATATCAAAACCAGCCCGCAGGTATAAATTGTTGTTGCTGTTGAGAGAATATTTTGGCAAAATGATACCTCATATTGGCCACTTCATTTTCTTTAAAGGTTACCTGTAATGCAGAACACTTGATCAATCTTGAAAAGCTTAACCCAAACATTGTAAAACCAAACCCTAAAAAAGAAACTCTGGGAAACTTTGTGGTGGTAAGTATGCCTTTAGAAATATATATAAAATATATAGAAATAAGCCTTTGGGTGATATGTGTGTTTCTTACTTATGCTTATTTTTTCTTCACAGAGCTGTGAGAACCTGCCGTGTGCATCTTTTATTTGTGCCATTCCAGAGGCACAAACAAGTCAAGTCAATGTAACTTTCAGAGTTTGGAAACCTACGTTCATCACGGTGTGTTAAAACAGTGTGATGTTCTGATATAACATTTCATGATGACTCGTTACGATTGCAAAAATGCTGATGTTTATATTTTACAGGCTGAATTTTCCAATCTGCACATGCTCGTGAATGCTACACTGGGAGTTAAAAATACAGATCTGTTTGTGCTTAGTAGTAGTAGCAGAACAAGAAGTGTAAGTAAATAATTATTATCTCCCCCAGCTCTGCCTCAGTGCAGCTGTGGCTACAAAAGTATCTTACCACCACCAAGTGTGGACTGAATGAACAATGAACTGTAAAGCGCTTTGGGTGTCTTGAAAGGCGCTATATAAATGCTATGAATTAATTATGTGTTAATAGAATTGTTATCTATGTGTGCAATTAATAATAGATGTGTGTTTTTTGTGTATCAGGTGAAAATACAAATTTCCAAAGAGACTTTAGGAGGCATCCCTTTTTGGATTATCATCATTAGCATTCTGATAGGACTACTGATACTGGCACTTGTAATCTTTATCCTTTGGAAGGTAAAGAAAAGTCTAACACTGACTCAGTTTATATTGTTTCAATATACCATATCCAACAATGTAACCTTGCTCTTTCAGATGGGCTTCTTTAAACGAAAACAAAGAGAGTTTTCCAAGGAAGACATGATGGACTAATGTTGAATCCTGCCAGAAGTGAACACTTGACATATGACACCTGCTTTAGAAGCCATACGTCAAAGACTTAATGACAGTCGTTTAAAAGGCAACTCGAAAGACAGAAACTCAATGCACAACAATCAATGCTTGTTATAGGCTTCAGCAAAATACATGGTGCATTTCATCACAACTGGGACTGATCTTTGACCTGGGTGGGTCTGTTCAGAAATTCTTGTTTCAGTGGTTGAGGTTCTGTGACTCATTTCATGCAATAGAAACCAATTGTGTTTCTATGGAAAAGACTGTATTTCCCCCTTGCTTGTGCCTTTACAAGCACTTTGTCCAGTCCCCTGGGAGTTGCATCAACTTTGTTTAAAAAATAGCTCAGGTGCCTTGAGAGGAAAGGCAGAGAGTTTAAAGACTCTTATACATATGTCTTATACATATGATATCCAAAGGTTTATTTGCTTGACAATCTATGAACTTTGGCTCTGCTTGATTTAATCATGAGGAAAAACACTGTATTCATTTTGCCAGTTTGTGTTATTAGACAGTTTTTTTCTTTGTTTTTTACCTACAATGCCACTTGGCACATTGACCTCCATTTGCCTAACACTGCTTTAGCTCAATGATAAAGGTGCTTCATAAATCCTTTTATAGGCTTACTAGATGTATGCCAAAATTCAGATGATCCAAAGTTAAAATGTATATTTTTGTATGGAATTTGATGCAACTGTCATCACTTAAAACCACAGAACTTCCTTATGCTTTAAACATAAACCTTATTTTTATTGTAAATAGATGGATGCTTGTTGCTGTAAAGCCTTGTGTACAGAATTGTTTTGTTAATGTTTTTTTTTTTATTTAAAAAAAAAAGAAAGTATTTTTTCTAACTTTTTAGTGAACAGTGCTCAAAACTTGATTTTGCTCAGGTAAAGTATCACCGAGTAAAATTTCTGGTGGCGTGCCTCCATGCAGATGAAAAGTTAAAACCAAAGAAAATTCTCCTTAGAAAAAGATTTTCTATCATTCTGAGGAATGCTCCAGGCAAAGTGCAATAAGAAAAAATACTCTTATTAAATATATGCCTTTCTTTCTTTTTTTTTTTTTCTTTTTTTTTGGGGGGGGGGTGTTTTTTTTGGGGGGGGCTTATACGGTGTGGCTTTAAATGTATCGTCTGCACATTAGATGACAGATGTGAAATCAGCTCCCCCCTCTGTTCACCTGGCTATTGTTCAGGTGCACTTGTGTTCTCTGGTCTTCTTCTGCCAGGCCAAAGCTGGCATGCTGTGAGACAATAGTAACATAGGTTGCATCTAGTGGTCATATGTGAGAATATAACAGGGCAACTAATTTCAAAAGGTAGCTTTAACTTTGAAATTATATTTTTGGTTTGCCTCCAAAAATTTAAGTCTTCATAGTTCTAAAATGTCTGTTAATAACATTTTAGTTATTAATTTACGTGCACTAGGCTGCAGTTAATATGATATTAAGGTAACATTCACATATTCTTGAATGTGTTCAATGCTCAAAGCACTCTCAATCTCTGAGAAAAGAAACATTATTGTTTAATGTTAAATAATGTTTATTTTTGGTGATTAGTGGTTATGTTACCCCAGTTCTAGATCATCACCCTACATCCCACTATTGACCATTAAACCAAAAGAAAAAAAAAATGTAGGCACTACTGCCATAGGTAAATGCAGTTAAAGTTTCTGTTCACTGACACAGATAGAGCTAGTCAGGGATTGTTTTCACAAATAAAACAGACAAGGCTTGCTGTGAGAGTTGGATGCTCCACACCATCTACACTGCTGTGAAGTCTTCACTGTGATGCACTGGTTTGTTTCCTCATCAGCACAAAGTAAATTCTGTTATGTCAATATAATGTTTGAAAATAATTAAACAATTTATTACTCACTTTGTTATGTTTACTTAATATCTTGTAATAATGGCATATTGTTCAAATGTACGAAGGTACAATTGGTGAAAGGGATTCGTGTAACCGATAACTAACTAACTAATGAAGTGAAAATGCTTGTTTAGGTTTACTCCGCTCTATACGCCTGCGAGGCAAAACTGAGGGCAAAGTGCACAAGTGTGCTTTACAATGGCTTTTATGTAGAAGTGCGCCGCCTAGTGTCCACTGAGTCTGGGAGGGGAGCTGTGCTGAAGCTACTGTAATATTGAGCTACTGGGGCTCCATCTTGCATGAAAAAGAAACGAAGGTGAAGGTGTTTGAGTTTGGTGCCTGAAAAACTGTATCGTCCTCCGATCTTCGCGCTGGGGAGCCCAAGGAGGGGCTGTGCCGCAGTTTATAGGATGTCCCGACATGAAGGTAAGTCCATAAATAGGTCCATAACTTCTCTTTTGGTAGCTACATTTCCTCGGAAGCTAGCACTTAGCTTGCTTGCTACGTGCACATTCAAGTGAGTTGGTTGTTGCGCCTTTCACACATTATTTACGGACATCTTTTCAATAAACACAGCTCCAGTCCGTCTCCTACTTATGTCTGTCCCAGTTACTTGACATGGTGATTTCCCTAAATTGTAAAATATAAAGTTACTCGTGACAGTTATACGGCAGCACAAAGCTTAGCATGTAGCTTTCGCTGTGTGTTGCATTACCTTGCTTTCGCCGTACAGTATGCTAATAGGCTAATGATGCTAACATAGGGAGGTGTAGTTGTGCAACCTTAAACTGTTTCTAGTGACTTTCACTAGTGCGAAAAACACACTTTTCACAGATTTGTTTGTTTTCTAAATACATGGATGTATGGGGCGCGTTAGCTTTGATGTGCTGTTTCTGTTATTGGTGAATGCACTGTCATCAAGAAAACGACCCAAAAGTGTGGGCCTCTGGATGTGGTCATAAAGTATACCACCACCACCAACCATGTCATTCAGTAAATCAGCTGTCTGCCAAAGTGCACAGTAGAAGGCAGAAATATTAGAATTTGCGTGTGTTGTGTATGAATATTTTTGAAGATGGCAATGACTGACAACACGAGACTATCTTGATTGATTTGTTTCAGATACAAGACAGAAATCTCCATTATGATTTTTTTTTTTTTTTACTAAAAAAGATCTAAATTTATGAATATTATGAATATAATAAAATTTTACTTGGAGTTTGAGCTGTTTATTACATGCTGTTTGTGTAATTACACAGTGACACAAGCTCTAAAATTTACTTATATAAAGTTAATATTTATAGTGGCTTTACTGAATAATATTGCAGCTATTTTATAACTATAACTTTTCAGATTTATTGTATAAGTGAGTTTAAGGTACAGTATATAACTTTGTGGAAGTGGCATGTCACCTGCATTATTCCATGGAAATAGAATATGAAGACCACACATCAGAATATTCTCCATGGTCATAGATACATCAAACTGTAAAAGATTATAACCAACAACATTTCCATGAAAACACAAGCACAAGGAGTTCCTCCTCTGAGCCAAATAAGAGTCAGATTTGTGGAGATGCAAATCCACTGAGTATGGGTTCCTGTTTTTTGACATACAGAAGTAAAGATGGTTAGATTTTTATATTTTAGTAGCTTTTTGCTTAAACGTTACATACTGTGACTTCAATACATCTAAAATCTGTTGTAAGTTGTACAGTATACTCAAGTTATTTATTATGTCCACCTATTTAATGTGTAATCGGTTGTGTTAATGAGTTTGGCATTGTCAATTTTATCATATGAACACCTCTTCTCTGCAGGTGTTAGCTGTGATGCGTGTTTAAAAGGGAACTTTAGGGGAAGACGGTTCAAGTGTTTAATTTGCTACGACTATGATCTATGCGCATCTTGCTACGAAAGTGGAGCCACAACGACGAGACACACTACAGAGCATCCCATGCAGTGTATATTAACAAGGGTAGACTATGGTAAGGATTGCTTATGGATATATACTATTTTAGTAACTACTATTTTAGTATTATTAGTGCGGCAAAATACATATTATTTTTGCTTCTTTTGATATTGTTTCTTTAAAGATTTAGAGTGATGTTATAGTGATGGTGCATTCTTTTTTTCAACAGATCTGTACTATGGAGGCGATACATTTTCAGTAGAACAACCTCAGTCATTCACCTGTCCTTACTGTGGGAAGATGGGCTTCACAGAGACGTCTTTACAGGAGCATGTCACTGCAGAACATGCAGAAACATCCACTGAAGTGGCAAGTATCAGTATAAACCTCTGGTTTATCTTCACTTATCTTTCAGCTTGTGCATTATTGGATTATCACACTATAATCATACCGTAATCTATAATCACACTATAACCATAGGAGGAATTTATATAAATAGTATATTTTTAAATTTTTATTTTGATGAAACTGTTACGTCATAAGCATTGGAAATTTGTAAATTTTGTGTTATATTATAGCTTATTGGTCTTCTACTTTATTTTATTCTATGTTATTTGTTGCATGTTAAGTGTTTGTTTACATTCCGCTCGAAGTACCGAATCAATTTCCTAATGTTGTGAACCTGTTCACTCATATGGCAATAAAACCTTTCTTATTCTGATTGGAAGATATTGCAGTAGGAAAATATGATTCATGCATATTTGATTCAGTATATGTTATTTTCCTCACAGTCAAGAAATGCATATTTTCTTTCCTTATAGATCTGTCCAATATGTGCAGCATTACCTGGTGGTGACCCTAATCATGTTACAGATGACTTTACAGCTCACCTCACACTTGAACACAGAGCGCCAAGAGATTTAATATCCTTTACTATTAAGATGGAAATAAATCAGTGAAAATTCAACTGTATATGCAAAACTTTTAGTTTTGTTTTCTCCTTAACATTTGTTTACGATGAGTCCAGTAGTGTGCGGCATGTACGTAGGATGTTTCACCCAGGACGAGGGTTAGGTGGTCCAAGAGCACGACGGACAAATATGCACTTTACTAGCGGTTCCACGGGAGGCCTCTCCTCTTCATCATCACAGAGCTCAACCTACACACCTAGTAACAGGGAGGCAATGGACCCAATAGCAGGTGGGAATTATTACTCTGGTCTGTAGATTGTACTTATTACTTTGACACTTTGAGACTTAACTGTTTGTGTTTGGTATAGAGTTGTTGTCTCAGCTGTCTGGTGTACGGCGTGCAGCAGGGGGCCAAATAAACTCCTCGGGACCTTCGGCGTCCCAGCTTCAGCAGCTACAGATGCAGCTGCAGTTGGAGCGGCAACAGGCTCAAGCAGCCAGACAGCAGGTGGAATCTGGTCGCCATGCCACACGTCGTGGCAACAACCCAGGAAACACTGGCACCGCCATCGCTCCCCCCAGCACAACAGCCACCAGCACGGTCAATGTGGGTGACAGCAACCCCTCATCGTCATCGCACAGCTCCCAGTTTTTATTAGCTCGGTGAGTACTGTCCACTGCTTCATAATAAACAGCCACAATATTGTAAGAGGATCTTAATGGGAAATCAGCAATATAATCGTAATTATGCATCTTTCATGCTATTTCACAGGTTGAATGAACCGAAAATGTCGGAAACTGAGCGGCAGTCTTTTGAAGGGGAGCGTGCCGACCGCAGTCTGTTTGTCCAAGAATTGCTGTTGTCCACTCTGATGCACGAAGAAAGTTCCTCCTCTGATGAAGACGAGCGGCGAGACTTCGCTGACTTCGGAGCCATGGGCTGTGTGGATATCATGCCTTTAGATGTTGCGTTGGAGAACCTCCAGCTCAGAGAGAGCAACTCTATGGGGAAGGAGCCTCCGCCACCTCCTCTTTGATGTCCAGGCATCAAGTAGACTGTGTCCACTCTGCTGCAACTGCCAGTGATGGGCAGCCACAGCAGCAGGCCGCTCTGTCCTTATCCCTGTTCAACCCCTGATTTTCTGAGTTTGTTTTGGTGATTGTAATTTCGGGCCTGTCACCAATTTTGTTACATTGTAAGCAAAATAAATGAGAGCAAGTGGGATAAATGTGCGAGTGCGCTATAGCAACTGAGCGAATGAAAGAAGAGAAATCTAAATATATATAAATATATATTAAATATATATATGAAGTTGATAATCAGTTTTCAAACATTTTTCTTTATCAGGTTTTTGTTGCAGGCAGCTGTTGCAGACCTTTGCTTCCTGTGACATACATATAGCTCTCCTAAATACTCCATATTAAAAAACTGAAGAGGACAGAAATTCCTCTACCGAAGCTGCTGTGTGTGTTCATGACTATTACTAAATAAAAAGTGCTTGGTTGGGTTACAGTAAGTACTGCATGCATTTATTTACAGGGTGCATGACATCTAATGACCTTGTCATAAAAGGAAAAAAAATACAAAAGTGGTTCTAAAACAATTATTACAATGTTAATTCAATAATTTACATGAGAAAAGACAAAATAAAATATGACAATTATATATATTTTTTTTAGAATTAAGGCATTTTATGTATTCCGCAGTAGTGTCTTGTGAAATACAGCAATGTGGCAGCATCCAGTTGGCCATTTTCTGTCGTATTGTAACTGGTGTAATCATAGACTGCTACCTACTCCTTACTACATATCAGATAAACCATATATTTTTCTGTTACTGTTTTTAAGTAGCTGTAAAACAGTTCGTCATATGAGTATGCTTGAGTCCACTGCTCCTTTGGGTTGCTTCATGCCCAGAGTCCTGACACATGCATTCACTGGCATGATATTTCTGTTAAGATACTGCAGACGATTGTCAAGAGGAGACTGTTTATGCTTATTATGAGCAATTTCTCTTTATTCTCTGATTCTTTAGAGCCTTGAAATGAATACCACCTCCATGCCTACATCTATCCTCTATGTAAATGGAGATGTAAATTCAATTTGTGCATTAACTTAATGATTCAAGACATGGGCACACGTTTTTTAACTGTAATTTTAGATCAAAATAAATATAAACTGCACAATGCTTTTGCAACAAAGATGCTGTTCCATGTGGGCTTTTCTTTTACTCTGTTAGGATGATGAATTCTTCACAATGTATACGCTTGTAAAAATATAATCTTAAGTAACAAGATCCATAAAAAAATGCAAATTCTAATGGTGTGCCCTGGACCGCATAATACACTGCTCTGTACACTCAAAGAAGGTAAGTTGCGTTCAAGAGGAAATGAGATAAGAGTTGTTTTGGCGGCCTCTGATGGTGAAAAAGCAGACTGCATAACCATACTTGATACTTACACGTCTGTAGTAGACTGTGTGAGGAGGTATTTTGGGCAGCTGTCCTTGTCACTTCTCAGAGGTTATTGTTAGAAACAAATGGTCCTCTTTTATAACATGAAAAGTAAACTTGATCTTTCCTTTATAAGAACACCACAGTGCTGCAGTTGTGCTGAAATTGTACACGATCTGTTTACTAACTATCTGGTAACTAACTTAATACTCCAAAGTGTACTCAAGGAAAAGACATTTTTTGTTAATGTTTCCAGCGAGAAACCAACCTTTTCAACAGAAGAGAAACTAGTTTGATGTCTTGAAAGAACAAACATTTGCCAACAATATTCTTAGACAAGGGATAGTTAGACAAACCACCTTTATTAAATGCACGGTATCACAAGGAACAATTCCATTACTTGTGGATAAGCTACTCACAGGATGCACAAAGCATTGAATTGATTGATAGATCTGGCTGATTAAAGCAGGATTAAATCTGCCAGGAGAGCTCACGCACACACACACACACGCACACACACACACACACACACACAGGCATTCAGTGGAAATGCACACTGACTACATTTCACACACTGTATTCACAGAGTAGGTCAGCTCCGTTGACTGCACAGGACTGAAATGTCTCCTTTTTCCACCAGATATTTACAAAAACAAACACACAAACAAAAAACCTCTGCCCAAGAAAACATTCCAAAGCTTTTTCACAACCCCAGTCCATTACATTCAAAATTATATACTATTCATGATGCAAAGTCACAGTTGTTCATTTGAAAAATCAAAATAGACTACAGTCAGTCAGGCTTCAGTGAAGGGAGTATGTCAGAGATGATCTTATTGTTTTTAGAAGTCTCTGATTTCCCTAAAAACAACCACCTTCTCCTCCTTTCTTAAACTTGGAGCCACTTCATCACAAGTTGAGATTGTTTTTGTTTATTTTCTTCTTATCTTTGAACAAAGCATTTTCAGAAAGTCCTTTAGTGGATGAAATTTTGTCAAAAAGATTGTTTTCCACTGGTATTATTACGAACAAGCACAAATTAAGTATACAATGCTGTAATAAAATCTTATTTACAAGTAGTACTGTATGCATGTATTACCAGTGGCCCATAACATGTAATCTTCCATATATGTCACACAGATTAAACATCTGCTTCAAACAGATTATACTATGTTAAACATCACCTACTGTGCATATAGACAAGTATCAGAACTGTACAAAGTGGACACCATTTTATATACAGTAGACATCAGACTATTGTATAATTGACAACATAAACTGGGTAAAATGGGAATTAAAGACCAAATCTGAGTATTTTATCCTTTTTTTTTTCTTTTTTTTTGAAGATGGGAAGTGTCTTGAGCATTGGGAAGTTTGGTCTTCTACAAAGTGCATTTTTACAGAACAGATAATGATGTTTTTGTATGTGGAGGACAATTTTAAATCAGGCGAATCCATGGAAGAAATAAGTTAACTACATAAATACAATTCTGTAACCTTTTATTACAGATACAATGCTCTGCTTTGGAGGGCCCATCAGTGCAAAGGTGCTTCAAATGTCTAATAAATCTACTATATTGTTTATTATTTGTCATAAATTATTATCTACACTTTCAACATCTCCATTTCTAACATTTTATGCAAATGCTATACAGTATATTGTTACTCAGCCAGTTCCTCAGAGGTCGGTAGATAGATGTATAATAAATATGGGCCACTGAACAACTGAGATTTGCTAAATGACATTGCTGGTGAAAATTAAAACTAACTGCGCTCATCTTCAAAGATAGGCACAGCTCAACAAGTCCTCATTTGTGTGTTTTAGATACATGAAATCACCATGGAGAAGAGACAACAGATCATAATGGTTAAAATAAAAAATGAATGAAAAACATCTACACTGAAACCCTTTTCAGTCCATTAAAAAGTGCTTGCTGACAGTATTGGCAAAGCAAAAAGTCTCTCCTCAATGTTGTGTCTACACATTTTCCATCATCAATGAAATGCCTTTCCCTCTAGTTGTTGTGTAATATTAATAATTGAATAATGAGTGAACTAAAATGCTTGGATTCAACAGAGCTTTTACAGAAACACACAAGTGCCAACAGTTGATTGTAGTTTGATTTCATTTTTAAAACGTGTCTGAAAATATTGTCATTGAAAAAAAGAAAAAAAAAAATCAAAATAACTTTAAATTTAAGGCCTTTCTCTATGTAAAGAGGACATAGACATTTACAATTACATTTACAGCTTGAGACTGTACACGTATTCTCCCACAAGCACCATACATAGGCTACAATAGCTCTTGTCTCTGTTTCGCTCCAACCGACATTAAACAGAGCTCGCAGACACACACGCGCACACCCACACGCACATGCACACACACACAGGTACATACAATGTCCTGTGATGCTTCAGCCCAGTATGTCCAGGTAGACAGGTGAGGCCTTAGCCAGACTTTGCAACAGCGTGTGGATCTCCCTAATGTTTAGTCTCATATAGGGCTCTCTCTGCCAGCAGCCCAGCATCAAATCATACACCTCCTTGGGACATGTCCGGGGCCGCTGCAGAACACGGCCCTGGGTGATGCACTCGATTACCTGCAGCCAAGAACCACAATCAGTCACAATCAATGTACGGTAATGTATATACATTACATACATACAGCAATGTTTGGTTTCCATGGCTCTCGGGGCAACATTGCATTTATTTAAAGGAGAGTGAACCTAAACCTTAACCTTAACCTATTTTAACCTATATCTGAACTTTGAATCATGTTGGTTGTTAATTTATCCATCCATTTTCTCTTATCCAGGGCCGGGTCACAGGGCAACAGTCTAAGCAGGGACTCCCAGATTTCCTTCACCCCGGACACTTCCTCCACCTCCTCCGGGGAGACCTGATTTACTGATTTATCAGTAAAGGATGCATGTGATAGGGACCTCATTTTTGTCTCCATCATGTCCCCATGATGTGATTGTGAATTAACATTGCAGTTTAATCACATTTTAAAGGTCCCATGGCATGAAATTTTCACTTTCTGAGGTTTTTGAACGTTAATGTGAGCTCCCTACCCTGTTTAGCCCCCCCCCATGGTTAAAAGTTGCGAAATGTCTAAACTGAGCATTTGCGATCCTTTTCTGCGTTACAAAAAATCGGAGCTCAAACGGGCGATTTTGAACAAGGCACCTTATTGACGTCAGATCGAAAAAAGAAATGCAAATGCAGTTCCACCCCCGTCTGTCTGTACTCAGCGTCTCTGTAAATCACGCCCAGAGAGTTTGGACTGCGAATGCTCTAGGCAATGCGAAATGCGTTTTTTAATTTGCCTGGAGGCACGTCCGAGTGTTTCTAGGCTCGGAAGTCCTTTATCTGAGCCTCTGGACCTTTGAACAGCAGTGGTTTAATTTTATTTTATGTGGAAATGTGTTTATTTTTCAATGGAACGCTTCAAATCTCTCCCCCCGTGCAAAAACACGGAAATGGAGCAGCTGAGAGCTAGAGCGGAGAGCGGAGAGTTTGGCCACGCCCCCACCCTCTACTATTGGCCATCTCTTTTCTCCTCATTTGCATTCAAACAACAACGCCCATTATGGCCTGTTCAGAGAGAAATCTCATCTTATCTCTGTTTCTCATGCACTGAGTGTTGATTTTGAAGAAGGATTCATTTACAGTATTAGGGAACCATTAAGGAGCCATATAAAAGCATCAACAAGTACCATGTCATGGGATCTTTAATCACATCCGGAATTTTTTAAAAAACGTTTTAGTACATGACACGGCAAAGACTAGTTCTGCATAATCGTATGAGCATATAGAACATTGTGATTGTAATATCTGATTATATTAATGCATGCTCTCATAACATATGCATACTTTGCTCACTTAAAGTATTCCATAATATTACACATGCTTGTGCACAGTATCTATGTCTATATCTTAATATCTATATCTTAATTCATTTTTCAGTAACACTGATCCTTTGACCTAATTTCCTCAGTAATAAAAAGCAGAAAATAAACTTGTGTCTAACATCTTTTGCAGACTGAATAAGTGTTACCTCATTGTTGGAGAGCTGGTACCAGGGCTGTTTGCCATAGGTGAAGATCTCCCACAGCACCACCCCCAGGCTCCACACGTCGCTCTCCGTGGTGAACCGCCGATACATGATGCTCTCTGGGGGCATCCAGCGAATCGGCAGCATCGTATGACCACCCACCTACAGCGGATAGAGGATTGAGGATGTAGATCAGCAGGCCTGCTAAGATGCATTGCCTTTTTAAATTTCTAAATAGTTATGAGTAAAAATCAAAAGATTAACAGTTTATGCAACATTAAAAGTTCACAAACATTCATTACAAAAACAAGTAAGAATCCCTTACAGTTTTATGCATTTACAAAACATCCCTTTAATTGACTGACTAGATACTTGCATGACCAAAGAGTTGATTGTAACAGTGTCTGGGTCTTTTCCACACCCATAGAGACAACATAATTGAATCATCTTCATCTTCGGGCCCATCTAATGCATCCAAATGCTTTTTATTATGATGTTCTGCTGTGGTGCAGATTCATTCCTAGCCAGCAGAGGGCATTGTGGGCCTCAAACTGTCATCTAAAAATTACAACATTGTATTTATAATGTATTTAAAAGAAAGATGAAGTTGATCTGTTTTTGTTCTGTTCGCACAGACAAACACAGACACTTGATGTATTAGAATTAAATCGTGGCATGGTGGCTGAGTGGGTAGCACTCATGCTTCACAACAAGAAGGTTCCGGGTTCGATCCCCGGGTCGCCTGGGCCTTTCTGTGTGGAGTTTGCATGTTCTCCCTGTGTCTGGGTGGGTTTACTCCGGTTTCCCCCATGAACCCAAAACATGCACCATAGGTAAATCCTCCAGCTTAGGTCCTGACCAAGCTGAAGCAAGAAGATCATGGAGATGGAGGCGCAGTAATGTGCTGCTCACTGCTCCTAACAGGGATGAAAGTGGCCAATCATGAAAAAAGCGGAAGGTCACCCCCCCCCGGGGGAAAAAAAAAATCCGGGGGGTAAAACTTTAATAAATAGCAATAAAACACATTTTTAAACAATTGTAGTGTTTTTTATTTGAAAGTTGATATCAAAACACGGCACTGACCCCGATTTTGCGACATCAAAGTCTGATAAGGAGCCGAGAGAGCGCACTCGCGGCGCAGCTCGGGGCGTGCGGTGTCCGCAGCACCAGAAGAGCACACAAGCTCGCGCGGCCCCGCACACATGTACAAGTTTAATACGAGACGTGTACTTTTGTTTCTTAATACGGGACGATTACATTTTTCAACAGACGGTTGGCAACCCTAAACACAATTATACATATATAATACACACCCAAAATTTCAACGTATTTGGAAAAAAAAAAAAAAATTACCACGTGGCTAAAAAAAAGCGGAACTCTTTCATCCATGTCCTAATAACAGGATGGGTTAAATGCAGAAATGGAATTTCCCCACTGTGGGACTAATAAAGGCATAGCTTTCTTTCTTCCTAAATAACATGTGGTGCTTAGACCCTGTGTTAAAGATAATATGTACTGGCTGTTAGGTGTATTGACAATGGTAGTGGTGAAGACCAGGTGGATCTGTGATGTAGCTGCAGAAATAACGATCAGATGGAGGAGAGCTGATTTGTGAAGCTTATAGGCCTATTCACATTTATCTGGCTGAACTGATAAGCGGAGGACAGCCAGTGAAGTAATATTTCAGGATATGAATGGTAGAAGGTATATTCTAGTTGGCACATTCAGGTTAAGCAGCAAAAGAAGTTTCTTCCAGGCAGAACATTCAATCCACAAGCATCATCTTACACATGTACAAACACATCACATCAATACATCAGAACAAAGTGTACTCACTCTGTAGTAGTCTGTGCTGTATACATCTCTGGACATGCCAAAGTCACCGATTTTGACCAGAAGGTTTTCCCCTACAAGGCAGTTCCTAGTGGCCAAGTCTCTGTGGACAAAATGCTGAGAGGCCAAGTAGACCATGCCAGCAGCAATCTGTTGGGCAATGTGGAGCATTTGGGACTGAGTGAGCTCCACCAGGATACTGTGCTGACCGTCTGCCATGAGGATCGCATCTGGGCCATGAGACCTATGCACCGGGGAAGGATCAGTCACAGGGACTGTTGTAACTTCATTATCACCCTTAAGTAGTAAAACAATAAGCTATATTATAAAAAATAAAATAATAATATGATGTTCATTCTATTGGTTGAATAAAGAAAGTATCATATTTATTACAAGACTGTTCAAAATTATTTTTTTCAATCTCAGTATAACAAAATTGTGTATTTTACGCATTCAGATGGTTATTATTTTACTGAATTTACTTTTGTCAGTAAATTTATACACAAAATCTTTCTCAAGAAATTCCTTGTTTGTTAATCAACTTAAATGAGGTAAAATTTGTTGTGTTAATAAACAATAAAAGTTGTATTTGATGTGTCTAAATTAGTGCTGTCAGGTGATTAAAAAATGTATCTAATTAATTACAGGATTTGTAATTAATTAATCTAATTAATTGCATTTTAAGAGTGAGAGAGAGTGAGAGGGAGCGAACCCACTTTGAGTTTGTCAGTTTTTCTGCAGTCGCTTTGCTCAATCGTTTCCCAAATTCTGCGAGCGTGGTTTGGTGAAGTGCGCTCTATCACCGGTAACAATGGAACTTGTCTGGACGTGTTTATCGTTCAATTGATCCGTCAGGCTGGAGCAGCTTTGGTGATCGGAAAATTATTTTTGACAAAAGCTACAAATCACCGTGTTCTTGTTGATCTTCCTGTTCTTTTTATAAATAAACTTGCCGTTCAAAGGCCCTGGCAGCGATTGAATTGCCACTCATAAATAATTGTGTTCATTTTTATAATGTGTTAATTTGCAGTGTAATTAATTAATCTAATTAATGCGTTGCCCTAGTCTAAATAGATTTTTCTTCTTCACTTCACTACAGTGTCTAGCTTTAGTTATTTGTGTAGATATGACTTTTAGATTTCAGACCACCATAGTCACTACAGTTACGATGTGATGATACTTTTAGTTTAATTCTAACCTGAGGAACTTGTTTAGGTCCCCATGCTTCATGTATTCAAACACCATGATGAGTGGGTCGCTCTCCACACACACTCCATAGAAAGTGACTATGTGATCGTGCTGCAGATTGGTCAGCAGCTCGGCCTCTCTGTAGAAGTCTGCTCGGCCGCTCTCACTGGCCTCCTTCAGGGTCTGACCACAGGAAGACAGGACCAGAGCAACAACGTTCAATCAATAGCACTTATCCTCAAATCGGTAATGGTATTGGCAATTGGATCATATAGTATCCTAAGCAATACCTTGACTGCTACATGAATCTTGTCCTGGTCTGGTGTCAGGTTGTAGCACTCAGCCAGAAAGACCTTCCCAAATGCTCCTTCTCCCAACTCGCGCTTTAACACTATGTTGTGTCTCTTGATGTGCTGGACGACTTCAAGACAAAAAGAGCAAGCTTTTTTAAGTAAGAAATGCACTTAATTGTACAATACAATTTCTGTGAAAGTTCAAATGTTTTTTGTTTGACCACAACTCAAAATTATGTATAAATGTAGTATCTATGCAAGTATAAATTATTGGTTTATACTATTGCATGTGCATTGTTGCTAAATTTACACAAAAACACATCAACTTTGAGTACATTTACCATAGAGCGATAAATAGAGTTCTAGATTAGCAGTTATTTTTACTTTCTAAAGGCCAGGCTGTTCCTGTTGTATGCAGCAGCAGACACACCAATATTCTAACAATGTATACGTGGAGTCAGTCAGTGTACGTGGAGAGTGGGGCGGTAACTCACATGTGTCAGATTTTAGGATGCTGCCGGAGTTACGGAAGTACTGTATGTTCTCAATGACAGGAATCTTTGTCATCCCAATGATCACTGCGTCTGGGCCCATCTCCGAGGACGACGGGGTGTTGTTGCCATTGGAGACGTGATGAAGAGGGCTGGCAGAGTCATCGTCATTACTGATGACAGAGGAAGAGCCTAGAGACACAAGAGAAGGAGGAGGGAAGTGAAGAGAATGGAAAATATAGTGGGAAAACAAGAGTACAAGTCATTTATGTTTTGTCCTGATGACTGGCACTCATATTTCACTATGCACCAAATTTACTACTAAATTATTAAATATGATAAATAAATAAAAAAAAGTTTAATGTAAAAGGTGAACCAAATATGCTGTTCAAATGTTTCAAAGGAACACATCTGAATATAGCATAAAGTCTGTTGTCTTATAGTGTTGAGTTGTTGGGGTACTGTTGGGGGTACTGACCATTTTTATCCTCATTTTATAGTTTTAGACAGTTCACCATGGATTTTGACTACAAGGAACATGAAGCAATGTTTGAACCTTGCAGAGGATCACTCCATCTTCTCCATGATGGCACCTCTATATGCTCCATAACCAGAAAGTTTGCAAAGTGTTCAGAGCAGTGAGGAGATTGGAGGCATTTGTTCTTGTTGTTGTTAGCTAGCTGTGACGTTGTTCAGCATTACCCCTTTGATGAGGGGTCTGTGGAGACACAGGTCACTGCTATAAGGTATTCTGATTAAGTTTATGTTAAACCCAAAAGTAAGACTACTCACCCTTCTCATACACCCTAATACTCAGCTCTATGCTGTGAGAGTATGTGCCTCCTGAAGATAAAGGAATTAGTACTTTTGACTAAATGTGGGGGGTCACTGAGTGACATTTTGTATTTCTGAAATGACCCATTCCCTACAAATGAATTTCGTTCATTTATTTTTCTCTATTGGAATCTGATTTGATTTCAAAATGTTCCTATTTGCTGAATAGTAATATATAGTGTATCTATCATTGAAAAATGTACCTTTTATTCCAAACTTGGAGTTTCTTCCATATTTTAGTATAATCACCATCAAAACACAACCAGTCAAAGCAACTCCAGCTATTCCAACAACAACATACACCTGGAAGAGAAAAAAAGCATTTGTTAATGACCTCTGATAGGGGACTGTGTTGGCCACAAGCCTAAAGCTACATGTGAGGCTACATAGTTTTAGTTTAGCACCAACCTGCCCTCTACAGATGGAAACAAGCATTAACCAACAAACTATTTACTAAATGATGTAAAGTTTGTAATTCTGAATATATGTGCTGATCATTTTGAGGGTAACTTGTGATGTTAAGCAGATACATTTAAGAATTACATACACCAACATTACCACCCGGTGGTGCAGGATCTGCAAAAAGTAAAAATTATGATACTTACATTTAAAGGGAAAGAATACATTTTACATATTTTATATATACAATATAATATTTTAGCATTGTATAAAGGTCAAATAAGCATACCTGTGGCATCTGTTCAATGCAATGAAAAATATAATAAACAATATTTTGGATTGATCCACTTTGTACTCACCATAGTAATCACCATCAATATCTGAAATACAACACACCATAATGATTAGTAAACAGCCTAATACTCTCTCAGGTCAAACCAGTCTGATGTCTCTGATTATCAATATTCACCAATGGACTGCTTTGGCATTTTGCTTTTTCAAATTCTATTTTATAAGTATGTGCAGAGCTTTCTTGTACATTGGATTCTGATCATGTAGTGTAGCTTGTGCTAAATCCTACCTGAAGAGCCGAGATTGGGTGGATTGATGAACTGGGCAGTGATGTTCTTGACGTCATGCCCATATTTGTTCTTTGCCACCAGTCTGTAGACACCATTGTGGATGTGAGTGGGGTTGACTAGCTGCAAACAGCCATGGTCTACACTCTCTGTAGATTCGTGGATCATGGTGCGGATGTAGTCTTGTTCTTTTAGTGGGATGTTCTCATGGTACCATTTCAGCTCTGGTTTGGGGTTCCCAATTACACTGAATGGGATGCACCAGTGGTGGTCCCGTTCAGGAGGCAGCAGCTGCTGTATAGTAGGGGCGACTGACATGGAGGCAATAGGAGAGCGATCACACAGTGGCAACAATAGGAGGAGAAGTGGGTGGAACATTTATCTGTTTCTGCTCAGAAACTGATGGATTGGGGAAACAAGACGTATGGCTGACAAGTGATTCTAGTTCAAAGGTCACTACCAACTTTTTACTACCTCTTCAATTTTTTTTTTTCCCTAGGCTTTACACATTACAGTGAAATGGGAGTGAAAAGAGGTGAAGACATTCAGTAAAGTCTCAATCTCACTACGCTGAGGCTGGTACCAAGCTTGGCATTTGTGCTATAGCTTAGACCACATAACTACAAGATGATACTACTAGATATAACTACTAGATGATTAAAAAAAAAAAATTAACTAAAAGAAGTAATTAACATTAAATTAGCATTACCTCATTTAAGAAAAGCACTATATTGTATCTACTGCCTGGTGGTATAAGGGTTTAGTTGTGAGTGTGACACCCAATTTAATTTTATGACACTTAAATTAAGACAAATGTTGGTAAACATGGGGGACAAGAGAAATGAGGAACTCTACAGGAGGAGGTAACATAAACAGGAAGTCTGGAGAGTTAGCACAATTGTAAGATGCAATGACAGTAACAGTAATAAACCTAGGAGCAAACTGCTTTCACTGGAGAAAACATCATAGTGACGTGTGCTGAGGCTAATCTACAGAGGCAATTGGATAAATTCACTTTACCAGTGCAACTGTCATTTAAAAGCATGAATATGGAAATTAGCATTTACAGTAACAATTAACACAACTGCTTACAGAGGATGTTGAGCTGGAGCGTGGCCTCTGACTGACCGACCATGTTCTGAGCGCTGCATGTGATCACCCGGCCATTATCCCCTGGAGACAGGCCAGAGAGGGTGAGGTTACTGCCTGTGTCTGTCTCCTCAATCTGAAAAACAAAACAATGTTTAATCATGAGTTAAATGAATATGAAAAGGCTAAAACCATGACAAGTTGGAAAGCGCTTACATCATGGTCTGTGTCAAGAACATCGATTTTCCACTCTATCTGAGGAACTGGAGAACCAGAGGCTTTGCACAACGCTCGAACATTATGACCCTTCATCTCTGTCACGGTGGTAGGAGCCACTACTACTCTTGGAATCTCTGGATAAGGCAAAACAAGCAATTTATTGAAGATTAGTTTAACCTTTAGACTATATAAAAATATAGCCTATACAATAATAGTTCAAAATGACTAGACCACTAAGGCTGTGTATGATAGAGACATTGTGACATTACTGCAGTCAGGTGGTGAGAAGTTGAAAAAGTCTTGTGGAGCTCCTCCCTCATCAAAACATTTCAACTCTTGACCTTCCATTTCCTCTTGGGGCCGCAGTTTGATCCACAGGTTCTCACAAACACAGTCCAAAGGGTTACCAGAGAGGAGGAGCCTAAAGAACACATCAGTCATCATAAACACTATTCTGAAACACATACGTTATTGAAAGAACGCCACATTTTACTTACGAATAAGTGTTTAACAAGTTCTGAAATATTCTCCATGATAAAGTTGATATATTATTGTCTCTTAAATCTCTGTAAGATTAAAATATAAACAAATAAATGATGTTAAAATGTGTTACTTTGAGGGGGTGAAATAATACTTACACATACTGGAGCCTGGTATTGTTGTAAAACGCATCAACTGATATATTGGTCAAATTTGTTCTGGTAACTGTGCTATAAAATAAAGAAATTAGTAGTTTTAGATTAACCTAACCCCACATAAAACATTGTCTATACAACCTGGGATGGACTTCCCAGCAGAACTAACAATGATGTATCTTATCTTAAGTTGTGTAATAACAATATTAAAGGTCCCATGGCATGAAATTTTCACTTTCTGAGGTTTTTGAACGTTAATGTGAGCTCCCCTACCCTGTTTAGGGCCCCCCCCATGGTTAAAAGTTGCGAAATGTCTAAACTGAGCATTTGCGATCCTTTTCTGCGTTAGAAAAAAATCGGAGCTCAAACGGGCGATTTTGAACAAGGCACCTTATTGACGTCAGATCGAAAAAAGAAATGCAAATGCAGTTCCACCCCCGTCTGTCTGTACTCAGCGTCTCTGTAAATCACGCCCAGAGAGTTTGGACTGCGAATGCGCTAGACAATGCGAAATGCGTTTTTTTATTTGCCTGGAGGCATGTCCGAGTGTTTCTAGGCTCGGAAGTCCTTTATCTGAGCCTCTGGACCTTTGAACAGCAGTGGTTTAATTTTATTTTCTGTGGAAATGTGTTTATTTTTCAATGGAACGCTTCAAATCTCTCCCCCGTGCAAAAACACGGAAATGGATCAGCTGAGAGCTCAGAGCCGAGAGCGGAGAGTTTGGCCACGCCCCCACCCTCTACTATAGGCCAGCTCTTTTCTCCTCATTTGCATTCAAGCAACAACGCCCATAATAGCCTGTTCAGAGAGAGAAAAAATACTCTTTCTCATCTTATCTCTGTTTCTCATGCACTGAGTGTTGATTTTGAAGAAGGATTCATTTACAGTATTAGGGAACCATTAAGGAGCCATATAAAAGCATCAAGAAGTACCATGTCATGGGATCTTTAATCATAATCATGCATTCAAAGTCACTTATTATTGATTCACTCCTTAATTCCACTCAACAGGCAGCAGAGCGAAGGGAGTGTGGCATCAAATCCAAATAACAAACTGGTAGTATGCACTGGTTGGAGGTTGGATCACACTGCCAATCTACTCAGCCACTTCACCCCAATATATATCATACTTACAGGTTTCTCAGGTTTATGTAGTGCTCTAAACTGCTGTCCTCGATGTCGTATAGTCTGTTCTGATTGGCAATATATCTGTGAAAAGGGGAAAATAAACACCATTACATTCACATTCTTACAAAAGTGTATGGTCATTTTCTTTGGCATTTTTAGAGTTATCTGCGGTCGATGCAAATGAAGCTTTTTTCCTAAACAGTAGATAGACACTTTACAGGCTTTCATTTGGCTGAATGAACATAACTGTAGTCTAGACAACACTCCACGTCTGCACCCCCATTAGTTTAGTGCGTTGATAACACTAAACACTAAACTAGGCAGACTCTAGTGCAGTGTAAGGAAACTTGTCTAGTAGTAGTCAGTGGACAGAGAGTATATTCCGTTAATGACAACACTGGCCTTAACTAAAGCCAGGTTTGGTCATTTGGTGTCCTGTGGCCTTCCAACGGCCTCTAATTTCTGACAAACACTTCTGTCTAGTAGTTGATGACGAGAAAATGCATTCACGGGCTCAACATTTGGCCTACTCCACTGGCTGCATGTAAAGCCTACTATGAGAAAGCACGGCTAATCCAAAAACGCCTTACGCGCATTCTCCCCATAATTACGCACACAAACTCACGCACGTAAAAACAGGCAAACATACGAAGCACGCCACTTGTGACGAGCACAGGTGTAGACCACATGATTTAAGAGGAATATAAAAGGAGATATGCCTAATTAGTGACACTAGGCTATAGTAAACAATGGTATGTTCGCAAAAACGCACGAGGTGGCTTCTGAAGGCCTGTTGATAATTGTAAAACGTGAGGATCCAATCACGTCATGACTGACAGCAATGCCCCTTTATGTCAAAACACACATTTACACTTACATCTCTGTGATATTTTCCATGTCATCTATCGTGAGAGAAGGGAAATCCTCGATTCCCGGCTCAGAATCGATACAAACAATCTTAGAGATGGTGCAAGTGCATGATTTGGGGCAAGCATCACTGAACCTCCACAGCCCCATCAAAGCCAAAAACAACCCGACACGAGCCATGCCATATCCCCCTGCTCTTGAGTCCATGGCGGGTTCCAATGAGATCCACTATAAAGATCCGTAGAAACGTCTCCAAGATGAATTTTCCGTCTCTGCTCAAAATAACGTGACACACTACGTCGTGAGGATTCGGCAGAGTCCTCGGGTTTGATATCAAGTTTCCATAGACCGGCCTTTCCTTCTCCGCAGAGCTGCTCTCACACTACCGCATATCGATACCGTGAAGCAAGGTGGTGTCAAGTGGTCCGTCCTGGTGCTGCTGCTGCTGCTGCTGCCTCAGCGCGCCCCCCTGCGTGCACCTAAAACAAATAGTATTGCGCCAGATGTTGAGACATGGATAGAAATAAACCTGGAGAATATCATGTGGGCAGATGGAGAGAAAATACGAGCAGAGCGGTGGGAAGATGCAGGGGGAGCGTGGATTGCCTGCCCTACCTGCTGCACGCGTTTGGCGATGCACCGAGAAGCGCGCGCACCTCAAGCCTACACGCGGTGATATGTGACATTATTATTACATGTTAGGAGATTTTATGGGTGCAACTATTGATCCTAACCACCAAACTCGCTTTCATGACGACCTGCATTGTTTTATTGTTGTATATTTTGTTTACTCTTTCATTGTAGTAAAGTGATCTTACTCTTACCACGTTTGTTTCCTTCATGGACTCTTTTTTTAACGGTGTGTGATTAGGTGTTGAGTGTGACGTACAGTTGACGCACAAACATAAAAGAATCAGGTAAAATAGGCAATACTAAAAACACTTGCCCACCGAATAACTAAAGATAAAACTGTGATAAAAGGAGAAATTCAATTTGTCAACTGGACAAAGTTTGTTTGGTCGAAAACGTTTCGCCGCTCATCCGAGAGGCTTCGTCAGCTCTGGTTCTGGTGCTGGTTAGACCCTGTTTATATCTAGCGGCAGGGAGGAGCTCCTACACTGAAATAGCTCTGAAACTATCTCCACTAATCTGTCTCTTTGTTTTTCAAATTACTCTGCCGACTAGTTTAGCCTCCCTATTCAAGCCTAACGACCCTCTCCACCCCTCTGCCCTGGATTGTCTGCACTAATGTTTCTTTGTCTGTTTTTGACTTGGTTTAAGAATCAAATTATAAATGGGAGACAAGTTATGTCTAACTCCCCTATTTCTGTTTAACGACGGATTCTCTTTTTTGACAAAAATAGCCTCTTTAACTCCTCTCAAACCAGTTTTGTTCCCTGGCCAAGATCTGAACCTCACTGTCCTCAAAAGAATGGCCCGTGGCTTCTAGGTGAAACTATATATAGGCTAACGTAAGACTGCCGTTATTTGAAAATGACTGGCAAGGCTATAAAGGCGTTTGATACCGTTCATAAATTCTTGTTACGTTACTACACTAATTTGATTTCTAAATTCTTGCCAGTGAATTTCTGAATTAAGAGTAATGAGTTGGTGTAGGCTTACAGCACACAGCACACACACACACACACACACACACACACACACACACACACACACACACACACACACACACACACACACACACACACACACACACACAGACCACTGCAAAATTAACAGTTTTTCTGATTTTACTAATTATAGGTATGTGTTTGGGCAAAAGGAACATTTTTGTTTGAGTCGATAAACTACTGACAACATTTCCCCCAAATTCCAAATAAAAATATTATCGTTTAGGGCATTTATTTGCAGAAAATGACAAATGGTCAAAATAACAAAAAAGATACATGTTTTCAGAGCTCAAACAATGCAAAGAAACAAGATCAAATTCATTTTAAAACAACATAATACTAATGTTTACACTTAAGAAGAGTTCAGAAATCAATATTTGGTGCAATAACCCTTATTTTTTCATGCGTCTTGACATGCTCTCCACAAGTCTTTCACATTGTTCTTGGGTGACTTTATTCCACTCCTGGTGCAAGAACTGAAGTAGCTCAGCTTTGTGTTTGTGTTGGAATTCAACAGACGCTGGAATGGAATGGCTGGAATACATGTAGAGATGCTGATTTCAGAAAAAAAATGCAGTGGAGTCTTATTTTTTTTCCAGAGCTGTATATATATTTCTGCACTCACTTTTGTGGTTCATTTCACATTTTGTTGGTACTTACACCTTAATTACACCTGATCTGCTTACTTGTCATAGTTTCAACTAAATGTGGTCAGATTGTGTTTAAACAAAGCTCAGATCTCACTCCAATTTGAGTAACACTGACAGCACAGGCCCTCGAGTGACCTCTGACCTCCATGTGTTGCCCTAGAAATTTGCCATCCAAGGAATATTGCATCCTCCGGTTTCAGAGTGAAGAAAAATGTGGATAATTTCCATAGCAATTAACAATGGAAGAAAAAAAAAATCTATCTTTTGAAAGTCCTGAAAATGGCGCCAATGACGGGAAACTAAAAGAGTTGCTATGGTTGCAGATAAGAGTATGCATTTTTATGAGAAACATCAAGAACCAAATTATATTTATCTCCATGGTAACGTAGAGTAGTCAGGGAGTTGTGTGACTGTTCAAAGTTCAAAGTCAGCTTTATTGTCACAAACTGTGTACAGGTTGCACACACAGGATTTGAAATTGCAGCACAGTGAACATTAAACATCTGATAAACAAGACAATAAACACGATGACTAAAACATCACATATACCTGTACAGTGTGACAAACTGATTATTACAGTTTGTTTGGCTCCAATGGTTTGATTTCCACAGACCAAATAAATTAAATCATATTATTTTTAGGTGTAGAATTTTTGTGTTAAAATAATGTGATAACTTGTGAAAATTATCTCTAGAGCTACCCAAAGTGCACCTATTGCTTTTGTGCAGTTTTAAATTAAAATGCCATTATACAATGCCCAGGAGCAGGTTATAATCACCAAAATTCCATTATAATGAATGAGGCTGGAATTCCGTTGGACCTGGAACCAGCCAACGTGATGACGTCACTTAACATTCCCAAAGCCTTTTGGCTATTGGCTATGTTGATTTGATTTACCAACACATCAAATGAAAATAACTGAATTTGACTGTTGGGCAATCTAGTCACATTAAAAAAAATAAAATTAAATAAAAGCATGTTTCTTATTGCACTCAACAAACTTTGAAAAACATACACCTTAGCTCTAAGCAGGCTTGAATATCCACAAACCTGACTCTTATTTGGCCTTGAGCAGGGCCTCCTCATCCTTGTTTCCACTGAAATACTGGTCCATTGACTTTAATATTTCACATGACATAAAACTGAAGTTTCTAATTATGCTTTTAACATTGCATTTGTGTGGAATCATGCAGGTGACATGCCACCTCCAGAGCTTAGTAACTGAGTGTTACCTATACAGCCTCCTGTTCGAGGGGGGCATTTAGAGGAGTTTTTGAGATGAGATGACTTTGTTCATCACTCTGAAACCTATAGACTGTTATATTATCCTAAGCAATAGCCTCCATAAACTTGTAAATGTTTTATAAACAAATACATTCTAAATTGTATAAATTGGGATTTGCCACAGAATATCACGAAACATGAAAAACAGCAGGTTTTGGCAAATGACAGAGACAGTGTCAGAGCCTGGGTGGAAAACAAATGAACAAATGCATGGAAGAGGCTAAGGCTAATATGCACACCACTTAAAATTAGTGCTTGAGGCAAATCTAGAAGTATTTTGTTGTTGTTGTTGCTGTTGTTGTCGTCTGTTGAACAAATTCTCCGTTTAAAAAATTATCCGTTATGGACAGATTTATTTATTTTTACTTCAATGTTAGAAATTGTATTCATGATTTTGTTAGGTGGTTAGAACTAAAGATCTTATGACTCTTGTTTTAGACATATATTGTGTAGTTAAAAAGTAAAAAAAGAAAAGAAAAAAAATATATATATTGTTCTGTGGTGCAGTTTTGCCAATGTGACAATCTCCTCCTACACCAGCTGGTGGCACACTTGTCTAATACCTTTAATAGATTCACGCAGAATTCTTCCAGGTGAATCTTCAGAGCTACTATAGCCTCATTTTAAAAAAGAAAGAAAAGAAAAGAAAAAGAAACCAAACCACAAATCATTATGTACAATTTATTAAAAATGTTGTTAAGTGCAAGATTGGGATGTTTGATATTTGTAGGTGTAGGTGCATTTTGAGCTTCCTGTAATTCTATTGATAAGTTGATCTGAGCCTTTTGTTATGCTGCTGCCACAACTTGGTACAAAATGAACTTACATTTTGTGAAATAGTTCTGTAGTCCACTTGGCCTAGGTCACCAGTTCATTGTTTATTTTAACTTGATAACTAGATGTTAATAGAAACAAATACATGTATAAATGTAATAATACAGCCTCATAAAACATATTTAATTAGACTATTTAGTTCTTCCCAGGAGAAAGTGTGTATGTTGAGAGTGCAAACAATTCTTCTGTTCAATGGTTAATGTCAGAACATGTAAAACACCAAACTCCTATATCCTCCTAGATCATTTGTACCACATTTCCTCACTAAAATACAATAGCATGGATGCCATCTGCTGACACTGTGTCCTCATTGTGGTCTTTCCAGCTTTTTTTTGTTTGAGATCCTGGCTGATTATGGAGCTGATGAAGTGGAAACAGTCCACGGTGGTGATGGGGTCAGCCAAGGCAAGGAAGGGGCGCGGTGTGGTCATCTCTAGCAGGTGTTGAGCTCCAGGTTGTTGCCAAAGTACCAGGCCACCAGCCGGGTCATCTCCCTTCTGTCATCGCTGTCCAAGATGATCAACTTCAGAGTTGTGGCTGGCTGTGCTGCAGTTGGTGTACAGAAGAACGTACACAGCCCTGTGGATAGTCCTAATGTGTGAGACATTCTGTGGATAGTCCTAATGTGTGTGACATTCTGTGGATAGTCCTAATGTGTGAGACATTCTGTGGATAGTCCTAGTGTGTGAGACATTCTGTGGATAGTCCTAGTGTGTGAGACATTCTGTGGATAGTCCTAGTGTGTGAGACATCCTTCCTCAGCTGAATGCATGACTCCGGTCCATGATCTTTCACAGTATGGCATAAAATGTACCCACCTCCATAGAAAATGTTCCTCAGTATGGTTTCTATTTCCATGGAAGTTCAGGGAATTACTTTTTTTTTGTTTAGTACCATCAACTTGTTTCAGAAATTCCTTTCCTACTTTCTTTTTTTTGTTTGTTTTTAAAACACAGTGACACTGTGTTTAAAAAACACAATATTACTGTTTTTAGACTTTTTTACTGTTATACATGCTGGAAACTGCATTACCTGATCTGATTATACTGATCCAAATGTATAAATGTTACATTTCATAGTTTATTTATAACAAATTTTCTAGGGTTACAACACAGTGGTGGTATGTCATATGAATATGATCTTGGTACTATAGCACATGGATGGGAGCTAGTATGGGATGTTAGAATGTGTAACAATAAAAGCAACCGACTGTTGCACAGACTCAAGATGGTGTTCTGCTGCATTATGTTTATGTGCAGATCTGGGCCTGTTGTTGCCTAGCAACAGATATCTCCTTGGTTACATATCCTGTTGTCTAGGTAAAATCAAAGTAGGGCTTTTTTCTATTTAGGCTTTTCAAGTAAATCCTACTGCATTTGAAAATTATTACTTTTGGGCTATAGCCATACGCTGGAGAATGCATGACACATGATAAAAGATCACTTCTAAATCACTTATTGATACCAAAATCTCTTCCAGTGCAAATTATGGTGTTGTAAAAATATGGGAATAGGAGCTTTTTCATTTTCCAATACAGTTTTCACAGGCTACTTTGTCTGAAAAGTTAAAAATGCTCTACCTTTGAAGGGGTTTCCCACTTTGACCTTGGGGTCTCTAGTCCGTACTCTGCACAGATGTTTCTGTACACTATGCCCAACACTTATGTCACTCCATGTAAGCCCTATGCTTTCCTTGCAGCATCTTACACCCTGCAGTTATTTGCTGGATTGTCTCAGGGGCCCCCTGTGTGCTGTGTCCTTCTGTGCTGTTCTTCAGACCAGGTCTTTATCATCATTTGATACATTCCCTACTGCAGGCAGGTTCAGGATTTTTGACATCTTAATAGCCAAAAGAAATACCAATAAACAGGGCTAATAATTTGGTAAAGAAACAAAAACAAAAAGCAGCAGCTGGGTGCTCCATATGCCCTGACTCCAACAGAGCACCATCACGATAACAACCCAGCAAGCAATGACATAAAGTGGACAAGGGAAATGACAGTGAGGTCAACCAGCATCATGGAGCTGGGTTTGAAGACAGGGGTATATATTTGTAATTTAGTACATAGTTTATTTAATTAAAATTTCTAAGAAGCCTGGAGGTTTTCTACCTAAATGGAGGGTAGCAGCACATGGCAAGACCTGGAAGTATGCGAGGTCAGACGGAGTGAGAGAAGAGGGAGTGCCCACCTGAAAGCAGAAAGCAGCAGGTGCACCCTGCTATATTCTACCCCTCCTGTAGAGTAGGTACAAATATCAATGTCTGTGTAGTCTTTCAGCCATTCAGGTAGGATCCATAGCAAAAGAAAAAAATTGTCAACTGGACAAAAGTTAGTCCAGTCTGACAGGATATTATTTGTCTTTTGCTACAAATAACAATACATTAAAAGGACAAATGTTTAAAGCACACATCTCTTAGGGTTTAAAAGGTGACCTACAACAGGTCCAGAACACTGACAGGATGTGGCCTCTGCCACAGTTGCGCAGGCCTGTCAACCCGCAGAATTAAAATAGTAAGAACAGCTCACTGAGCTGTACTCAGCTCATCCCACCTCCTACAGATGAGGGCCCTGTAGGATATGGCCAGTGTGATGAAGCTACTGACTGGTAATATTATGACAACTATACCAGGACTAACTACTGACAGGCCGAGAGTGAAAACTACTGCAATGCTGACGATAGGTGAGGAACAAAGCAAAAAAGGCTATTCTAGCGGCCCCTAACATGTCACAGCTATTTACAGTTACCTGGTATTATTTACTTTCTCTGGGACTGATGATGTGCCCTTGAGCACCACTGCCCAGAGGCTCACCCTTTTGTTTACAGATACCAATCCCAATTCATTATCATTTTCATTACATTGTATTTTATTTTGTTTCTATGTGTAGAAAACGTTGTAACTTGGTTTCGAAAGGCGCTGTATAAATAAAATATCACTATATTATAATATATTATAATAGAAACATAATTCTAATAATATTATAATAGAAATTCACACTGTAGCCTATGGAATTAGCGTTAAATACCTGGGTCACCTGAGTGTTAATAGTGTGTAGATTATTGTTCAAGTTAGTTCAGTCTAGCCTATGATTAGAGTCTCTTATATTTATTCAGTCATATGTAACTGAATGCCTAAAACTGCATTTTGAAGTTTGTGAAGCGGTTTCTGAAGAATGGAGATATCAAGACCCTGAAGAGGTGTTAAAGGCTCGACTGGAGGTTGCATGTGCCCTCTTACAGGCATCACAGATGGGATAAATTTCCCTCCCTGGACCATGTGCATATATTTTTCAAATAAATGTTTGTTATAATGTTTCTTCTGTTGTTCCTTTTTCTGTCCTCATCCATCATGACTAAGAAACAAGTCGATTGTTATTGGTGCTGTATAAATACAGTTGAATTGCATGGATTTGTCCCATCTTCAATGTCCACAGTATCACAAAGGTGAGGTGTGCTACCTTTAGTGGGAGCCTTATTTGATAGAAGCTTTAGGCCTGTTGAAATGAGCTCCCTCTACCCAAATTCATATAAATTACTGAATAATGGTTATTATACAGTGGGAGCATTATTTGGCCTGTCGATATGTGGCCAATTTGATAGCATAATACGACGAAATGAACTACCTACACATATTCATATAAATGAGTTGATATTTGACATAACTACGGTATAAAGTATGATCACCGTGTGCAAACAGCATAAAACCCACTGTCTCTAATCCAAAGAAATGTGTTGTAAAATTGGAGACGTTAGCTTTATTAGATTTATACAACTGTAAACGGAGAAATGTAAGGTAGCTCATTTCAATGGGGCAGCCCATTTCAACACCGGCATCATGGAGCCAAGCTGGAAGGCAGTGGAGACAGACTGATAGCCACACCAGAAGAACTACAGACCAAAAGCTAATTAACTTTAACTGCCTGGGCAGCTAAAGTTAATATTGTTGCCTTGCCTACTTTTTACAACAGCACAACAGATACAGGTTTGACGGGGCGAGGCACAGGGCTCTTGAGATCTGTGGCACTAACAGACTGAATAAATTAGTTAGATATTAGTTAGATATTTCATTAAAATAACTTTTTTGTAAACAGATGGTAGCAGCACACTGAAAGACACAGAGGTGTGCAAGGTCAGAGGCAAAAGTGTCCTTTTTTGGCGACGCTTGGTGACAGAAAACAGGTGCGTACCTCTTCCTTTGCCACCACTGTCTGAGAGGAAGCATGCTCTTCTGTGTCTCAAGTTAAAGGAGACAACTTGACTTTTAGCTTTTAATTGTGTTAAAGGTACATCTCTATGCTTTGCCTAGAATCCATTGAATGCACTGAGGCAAAATGAATTTGGAACATTTGGCGTTTAGACTGGCAAGCGTGCTCTGGAGGTGCAGAGCTAGATATGAAATAGGACTCTTCCCTCAAGGTCAAGGCATTGATGGTGATTCAAATAAAAAGGTCTGGAAAAAAAGGTAGGGCTGGTGGAGGAGTCTTCCAGTCTGAACTTTCACATAAGCTCTGTTTGTGTTTGTCTATGCAGCACTAAATACTAAAACAAATTTGTTTTGTAACTAAATTATAATGTATTGTAACCTGTGTGCTGCCACCTGGTTTAACTCTGCCACTGCTTTAAAAGGTCCTCTGCTTTAAAACACTCCTCTGGTTCGATCAGACATACCTGCAGGGGCAGAGTTTGAAGTTCAATTTGAAGTCAAGCTGTTCCTTTAAGCATGGGGCAAAGTCTTTTATACCAGTGTGAAACCTTCTCTTTTCTCCTCTAGTTAGATCATCACAAACCAAAAAGGAGTAAATTACCTGTGAGCAGTGTAGGACTATAGCCTTAATATGAAATATACCTTCCTTAACTCCACATCATAGATCTCGCTTAAAACAGCACTAGGCCTAATAAAGTTTTCATTTAATGTATATAAGAACTTTTTGTAGCCTATTAATAATAACACAGCATTATAGTGGTTACCTGTAGAGCTATATTTAATTTAAAATCTACATATTACTGTACATAATATGGTTTCTTGAATCTCAAGTGTAGGACTACAGTCATTCCATACTCCATACAACCGTCCAACAACTCAACCTTGTGCAGTAGATAATATATTACTCCCTAGACAATACTCCCTACAACTGTATATAGCTGGTATTGTACATCTTATTTGATATTGTATTTTATATTTGACTACTAATTTCTATTTTAATCTGATTTGTACATATATTTATTACCTTTATTTTTATGTATATAATTATGTCTCATCTGACCCTGGTCTATTGCTCTTTGGTTGCTATTCCATCTATTTCTTAATTTCCATAATCTTTCTTTCTATTTTCCTTTTACCCTCTGTTATAGTGGATATTATTATATTTGCTGAGTGAGCTACCATACCCAAAACAATTTCCCTTGTGGATCAATAAAGGTTGCATCTAAGTCTAAGTCTAAGTATCTTTATTATTAGCAGGGCTCTCAAGGCTCACGCATTGAGAGTGTGACACACGCAATTCGACGTATTCACACGCGCACACGCCACACATGGCATTTCTCACGCTGATTTGTGTTATTTTTTTTATTTTTTATTTTTTTGTGCCCAGAAAATCGGTCTGTGTGGCTTAGTTTATGCAGGCTCCGCGCGTTTTCAGCGCCGCCCCCTCCCCCTGCTCCGGGGGAGCTCCGGGGGAGCAGGGGGAGGGGGGGACGGCGCGTCTGCTCCCGACCGTGCGGTCCGAGCGGAGGCCGGAGCAGCCGGGCGCCGTCCCCCGGGCACGTCCTGAGCCTCAGTCCCGGTGCCACGTCTCCTCTGAGACGCACCGACTCCGGTCCCCGTGTCTCCGTTTGTGCGTAACGTGTCCCCCCCGACGGCTTACGCGCGGAATACGCGCGGCCCAGAGCCGAACTGCCCATGGTGAGACGCGGTGAGATGCGGTGAGACGCGGGCCCGGTGCATTAACCAGACTCTTACATGAATCCGTTAAAAATGTCCCGCTCCCCCCGCCTCGGTCCCTCCTCCCCGCCCTTCTCAGCGCGCACTGACAAAGTGCGGTGATGATAAAACAAACTGAGAACCATCAGGTAATAACTTCATTTATATAACTCTCATTAGTTTCTTTGTAGTTTAAGTTTGCTCTTTAGACAAACATACAGGGCTCTCAACACGCAATTCGACGTGTTCACACGCTCACACAGCATTTCTCACGCAATTCAAGTGCCCCCTCCCGTCCTCGGAAATTACAGTCACACGCACGACCACGCTCAAAACTTGAGAGCCCTGTTATTATTATTATTATAACTTAAAGGAAAAGTAACGTTTTTTACAATTTGAGCCTTATTTCGGTAATAAAACAAGTTGTTTTACTCACCCATATCACTTTGGTGTCATATGGAGCATTTCCGGAGATGTTTTAGATTAGCGTTAGGCTAACGCCGTTAGCCTAGCGCGACTTATAGCCATAGCTCGGGGCATTCCCAGAGCATGTAATATGCCCCGTGCGGGCTCCAAATAACACAAACTTTAGCACTTTTCAAATCATAGAAGCTCGATGTCTTTAGTCTACGATTTCGTTTGAATCAAAGTGGCCTGTAATCCGAGATTTATCCATAGTTTACAGCTATGCGTTCCATGTTTGGGTCCCGGGAGCTGAGAGCACACTCCACGCATGCGCACTGGCGTCCTCATCTACTCGAAACTATGGCTAAATCTCGGATTACAGGCCACTTTTGACCAAACGAAATCGTAGACTAAGACATCGGGCTTCTATGATTTGAAAAGTGCTAAAGTTTGTGTTATTTGGAGCCCGCACGGGGCATATTACATGCTCGGGGAATGCCCCGAGCTATGGCTATAAGTCGCGCTAGGCTAACAGCGTTAGCCTAATGCTAATCTAAAACATCTCCGGAAATGCTCCATATGACACCAAAGTGATATGGGTGAGTAAAACAACTTGTTTTATTACCGAAATAAGGCTCAAATTGTAAAAAAAAAACGTTACTTTTCCTTTAATTTAACCGGGGAAATCCCATTGAGATTAAAAACCTCTTTTTCAAGGGAGCCCTGGCCAAGAGGCAGCAAAAAAGACAATTACAACACAATTAAAATGATCTACAAATTAGTTAAAACAGGTACAATTTATGGAGGCTGTCTCAAGTGCTCTCAGTCTGGATTTAAAGCCATTCAGTGAGATAAGTTCTGTTAATTTCCACTCCTTTTGCAGCTTGTTCCATGTCGAGGGGGCAGAGAAGACAGCTCTGTGCACATCAAAGCAATATATAACGGCAATGATGGGTTTCTTTACTCTATGGAATCACTCCAGTTAATTGTCATCACCTGCAGGCTTGGGGAGTAACGGAATACATGGAATGGTGTTAAGTAAAAGGATACAAAAAAAGGTAACTATAGTCCCCTACAGTTACAAGGAAAGAAGATGTACTCAGATTACAGGTACATTTAGTGAAAATGGGGATTATTTAGCAGGATTACAATTTGAAAGCATTTTATGTTATTTAATTTTTTCATTTAAAGCTGGAGATGGAGGGAAATCAGAACAAACTGCTGTACACTATGGCAGTACTATGGAACAAACTTGCAACTGGCATGGCTTCAACTGAGAAGAACGCATTTAGCAGGTGGAAATTTCTACATAATTTAATTTTTAAAGAAGACTTGTGCACTTTCATTGTAGGACTATAAGGTACTGTTCAAATGAGCTTTCCTCAGTTTCTTTTATAATGCACAAAATGATTGTTTTCTTGTTGTTATAGGATATTTTTTGTTAACGTCATCCAAAAGTAGTTGAAAGTAATCAAGTTGCATTACTTTAATATTATGGTTATTGGATTAAGAAGATTGACGAAGAAGATTGACTTTATTGATCTCATACAGGAGAAATTGTCCTCTGCATTTAACCCATCCTGTTATCAGGAGCAGTGGGCAGCACATTACTTCGCCCGGGGACCATCTCCATGACCTTCTTGCTTCGGTTTGGTCAGGACCTAAGATGGTGGATTTTAATTATGGTGCATATTTTGTGTTGATGGGGGAAACCGGAGTGTCCAGATGAAAACCCACCCAGACATGGGGAGAACATGCAAACTCCACATAGAAAGGCTTGGCTTTCAAGATTAAAGGGACAGTGTGTAAGATTTTTACCCGTTAATTACCGAAATTGAAGATACCCATTCAAAAATACATTGTTTTCCAAGCCTTTTCACTTCCATTATGAAATCAAAGTATTCTGTTGGACTTAGATATACCTGCATAAAAGGGGGATCTTCCCCATATAGAGGCAGCCATTTTGATTACGAGAGCCGCAGAAGGACATAGTGTATTTTGGGCTCCGCGTTTTCTTTATAGCTGTCAGCACTGGCTTGTGTTTTTCACACAACGAGATAGTACGCGTTTGGATAAACAACGACAAGCATGTTGCCGGATCACACTTACTCCGCACATACATCGCAGGAGCAAGCACCTTCATCTAAGAGGAAAAGAAGAAGGACATAGAACCTACCGCGGCTGGGGCTTTGTTGCAGCACGGGCCCGCACCCCGGGTTCAGACCGAGCTCCGCCCTCCGCGGTCCGGTTCCCGATTCCCCCCAACCGCACACAGCGCCGGGTGCACTTCACGCGTGCGCCCGGTTTGTGCGCGGTTGCCGGTGAACCCACCTCCGGGTACGCCGAGCTGTCCGCGTTACGGCGCGCCAGGGTGACCCTCGAGGTCTGCCGTAGCTAAAACCGGAATTGCAATACCCACCATCCACCAATGCGCCACCAATCCTACACACTGTCCCTTTAAAGATTCAAGATTGTTTATTTGTCAGAATCAACACAGGGTCAACAATGCAATGAAATGCTTAAGATCAGAAGAACCGTTGACTCGCAAAGATAGTCAGAAGTACTAATAACATGCAATAATAGTACATGGTAAAAAGTGTTGCAAAAAGTGCAGGGGAAGAAGTAAACAATATAATAAAAATATGTAATAAAATGTAAAAATGCAAGGCACAATGTACAAAGGTGCAGGTAGGATTAAGTCAAAGATCAAATAAGGTGTAAGTAGAGTATTTCACAGATTGCACATAATATGGTGTGGTATAAGTGTTGCATGTGGATTTTGTATTGCACATAGTATGGTATAAATATTGCACATAGGTTATTGCACAGGTAACAGTAGTTTACAGTGAGGTAGTGATACATGATACATTCATACAGAGCAGCAGCAGTAAACATATTATGCATAATGAAAGGTAGTTTAGTGCAGTATTATTGAGAGTTCAGTATTATTTAGAGCAGAGGTCTTCAACAGGGGGGTCGCGACCCCTAGGGGGGTCGCGGAGGTACTGCAGGGGGGTCGCGAAATCTTTTGATTTCACATTAAAATAATATAATTTTATATTTTAATATTTTAAAAAACAATATATTTTTTCATTTTCCCCCAATCAATTTCTCCCTTGTCCCTCCACCCTCTTTGATGTTTTAAAGGTGAGCTCCCCTACCCTGTTTAGCCCCCCCCCAGCCCCATGGCTAAAAGTTGCGAAATGTCTAAACTGAGTATTTGATTTGCGATCCTTTTCTGCGTTAGAAAAAAACAGAGCTGAAATGGGCGATTCTGAACAAGGCACCTTATTGATATCAGATCGAAAAATGCAGCTCCACCCCCCCGTCTGTCTGTACTCAGCGTCTCTGTAAATCACGCCCAGAGAGTTTGGACTGTGAATGCGCTAGGCAATGCGAAATGCGTTTTTTTATTTGCCTGGAGGCACGTCCGAGTGTTTCTAGGCTCGCAAGTCCTTTATCTGAGCCTCTGGACCTTTGAACAGCAGTGGTTTAATTTTATTTTCTGTGGAAATGTGTTTATTTTTCAATGGAACACTTCTCATCTCTTCCTCCACGCAAAAACGCGGAAATGGGTCAGAGCGTACAGCTGAGAGTGGAGAGTTTGGCCACGCCACGCCCCCACCCTCTACTATAGACCATCTCTTTTCTCTTCATTTGCATTCAAGCAACAACTCCCATAATGGAGTGTTCAGAGAGAGAAAAATTACTCTTTCTCATCTTATCTCTGTTTCTCATGCACTGAGTCTTGATTTTGAAGGATTCATTTACAGTATTAGGGAACCATTAAGGAGCCATATAAAAGCATCAAGAAGTACCATGTCATGGGATCTTTAAAATGCACATTAATGTGTACATGGCGAATGGAGAAATAAAGGCAAACGCATCATGCTATGCCGTATATATAGTAGGGGGTCCCTGGCCCAGTTCGCCATCTGTTTGGGGGTCCCTGCCCTGAAAAACGTTGAAGACCCCTGATTTAGAGTATTATCCAGAGTTCAGTAGTCTGACAGCTTGGGGGTAATATCTGTCTTTGAGTCTTTTTATATGTGGTTACGTTACTGAATACTGAATACGTAGGCTATTTTAAGGGGTAATAACTAGACAGGGCTGTGTTGTGGTGTGAATCAAATAATCTGGTGTTAAACGTGAATAAAACAAAAGAAATCGTCTTTGACCCCAGGTCCATAGGAAACCATCAGGTGGTGACTCTGAATGGGGAGGCAGTGGAGCAGGTCTCCACATATAAATACCGGTACTTAGGGGTCGTATTTGATTCCCAATTAAAATGGGGCCAGCATGTTGATTTTTTAAGCAGACGAATTAACCAACGTCTGCACTTCTTGAGGAGGTTGAGAGTGTTTGGGGTGGAGCAAGAAATAATGATGGCCTTCTATAGGGCGTCCATTGAATCCATCATTAGATATGGGATCATTATATGGTTTGGGAACCTGTCTGTTAAACTGAGAACTGAACTGCAAACTCTCGTTAAGAGAGCGGGGAAAATAATGGGCATGCCCCCTCCCACATCACTGCAAGCTTTATTTGATGAAACAGTGAAAAGGCAGGGTTTGAAAATCCTACAGGACGACGAGCACGTTTTACACAGTGAATATGAAATAGTACTGCCATCAGGAAGAAGATACAGGGTCCCAAACTGTAAAACAAATAGGTTCAAATTTTCATTGGTTCCCTGGTCAATTAAACTAGTGAATAGTTTTCTGTAGGGTTTTTATGTGTGTGTGTGTTTAAAACAGGTTGTACTAACAATGGCAGTCTTTTTATATGTTGCATGTTTCCTTTGTTCATGTATTATACTCAGTGTTGTATAGTAACGAAGTAATAATACTTCACTACTGTACTTAAGTACATTTTGGGAGACTTTGTACTTTACTTGAGTTTTAAAAAAATGATAACTTTTACTTTTACTTCACTACATTTCCAAATTTAATTGCATACTTTTACTCCGATACATTTTCAATGTGCCGTTTAGTTACTCGTTACAAAAAAACCCTCTACTAACTGCAAGGACTTGGGCTTGTTCGCTACTTGCGCATGACAATCAGCCTACACCTGTTGGTTTCATGCAGCTAGTTTAATCAATCAACATCCCCACACAACCCAGATGTTTTAAAACAAGAACATTTACCATTTACTACACGTCATTAGTGCTACCGTACCATAATTATTAAATTACAAATAACGTATTTTGTGCCTGCATTTACTTGCTCATAGGACGGCGTTTCATGGATATCTCCAAACCCAATATCTTCGACAGTGCTCCATATGGCACAAAACTACCATAGGTGAGCTGAACATGGTGTTTTACAGTAGAATTAAGGGCCCAATTGCAAAAAGCCCTCTTCCTCCAAAAACACTCCTTCAATGGTGTTATGTATGCCTTATTTTCAGCACTGTTATTAAAAAAATATATACATATATATTAAATTCAGACTGCCTTTGCTTGATACTTTTACTTGTACTTTTAATTACATTACTTTAGTACATTTATTTTTACATTACTTGTCATACTTAAGTACAAGAAGTTCCAGATACTTTAAGACTTTTACTCAAGTAACATTTCAGTCAGTGACTTCGACTTTTACCAAAGTCATTTTTGGGAGGGGTACCTATACTTTTACTTGAGTTTGATTTTCCACTACTTTATACAACACTGATTATACTTGTTTCTTATGTGTCTGTCTGCTGTGCTGTTTTTAGTGTTTATTATGAATCACACTCTCTCATGTCCAAACAAAATTTCTCTCCTGAAGAGACAATAAAGGCTTATCTTAACTAATAACTGTACCAGAATACATTTCTAAAGTAACTCTCCCAACCCTGTCTACCTGATGATCTGTGAAGGCTGGGGTTTCACTAGGTCTGTTTGAATTGGTATTTTACATTTTCTTTTCTTAGTGAACCTGAAAAAAGTGCCTATGCTCCACCTCTTTTCGCTCTAGACTGACTCCTATTGGCTGCTGTGTGTTAAAGTCTTATCTGCGGTGCGGCAGAGGCGACAGTTTCAGCCAGAAACTGACAGAAAGTTCACAAGCTTTTAGCAGCATGTGCTGGATAGTTGCGCCGTGCACTTTGGATTATACCGCTCAGAAGTTACACGTTTGTTCAACTTGATTCTAATAACAACTGGCCCCTGGTGTCGAGTTTGTTTATACCCGGAAATGTCTTCCAATAATGCAATAACAAAAGCCCATGTGGTTTCCCATTAGCGCGCTGCCCTGGTCACATGCTCCACTTTTACCGTTCTGGTCAGAAGCTTTGGATATTTGGAGAGAAGACGACGTGAGAATATTAGTAAAGATGTTATAACATAGTAATATATACGATTTGGATATATTTGAACGCTAAAAACAATTCACCACGCCCGGAGAGAGCCTGGGTGAGGTAAAAACAGCTTCGTGTTTTGCTAATCCAAAGGACGCAACGCGCAGAAATAGTTTTGGATTTTGAGTCGTAATACTGGATCATGACCCAGAGTTGTGTCTGGGCTTGCTGCCTCAATCCAGAGGCCAAAGAAGCTCGGAGAATCAGCGACGAGATTGAGAGACAACTTCGACGAGACAAGAAGAAAGCTCGCCGGGAGTTCAAACTACTTCTGCTGGGTAAAGAGCCAAAGCACGTCCATTCTTTCTCAATGAAACGTAGAGCAAATGTTACTGTACAGTTGCTCTGGCAAGGATGTGATAAGAAGTTTAAACGCCCAGAGATATGTGTACTGCAATACTGCGTTTTTGTTGTTGTTTTTTTGGAATACACTGTTAACTTTTAGTTCATTTTGGGTAGCATCTGCATTTTGGCTCCTGTGCATCAATTTGAAGTAAAGCTTGACCAGCCTAATCTGCACTTTTACTACATCTGCTTCAGGTAGTGCAGTTGTAGGCCTAATCTTATTGCTTTATTACACGAATGAAGTTGTTGAATGTTTGAGTTGCATGATAAATGTATTGTTTTGGTTCCATCCTCCAAAAAGACCATTATCTACAATATTGTGTAATGTTGACGCCATAGTTTAAGCCTTGAGTCTATATGAATAAAAGGTATCCATGTGTGCATTACAGTTGGTAATGTTTATTGATTTTCAGGAACTGGAGAAAGCGGAAAGAGTACTTTCATTAAGCAGATGAGAATCATCCATGGTCGAGGGTATTCTGAAGAGGACAGGAGAGAGTTCACTAGGCTGGTCTATCATAACATTTTCACTGCCATCCAAACCATCATACAGGCCATGAATATACTCCACATCCCCTACATGTTTGAGGATAACAAGGTACTTTCCTCTGTTTTCAGTAAATACAGCATTTACGACTAGCCCCTCGCTTGTGTACACATTACACTTTTATATGGCTTTAGGTGGGCCTGCACTTCATTGTGACAAATTCCTCCTGTCTTGTGTTTAGATTAGCAGTGTTGCGTTCTCAGTGTTGTCCTTTTACAGAGAATGCTGTCTTCTGGAAACATAATGATGTACACCAGGCATGTGGTGACATGTATTTGCTCTGTGATTCACTCTAGCAGTAAGCACTATCCCCAGTGACACGGCACCATTCATGCTATGTGCTAATGAGTGCTCCTGGCCTTACTAGGGCTGCGCAATATATTGCAACCAAAGCAAAAACACAATTGCCAAATGACAGAGGTCACAATTTTCACTACAAACAACCAAATATCCTATCTATATCTATTTTAAACTTTACAGACCTTTGAAAAATGAATTGATTTATTTTAGTTTGACCGTTTAAATGTCATTCTTCTTTCAGATATTTATTATTATTACCTTTATTTAATCAGGAAGTCCCATTGAGATTCAAAATCTCATTTTCAAGAGAGACCTGGCCAAGTTAGCAGCCAATCCACATAAATACCCACATACATACAATAGTTACACATACCCACATACATATCAACGCTACACTTTACATTTTCATTATAAATAAATAAATACAGTATGTTAAAAACATCTCAAGAAAAACAAGTGCATGTGTTCGTTACCATTTTTCTTATGGAAGTTTTAAATTCATTTATGGAGATGAGAGTTTCTAGTTTAAGGTCTTTCTGTAGGTTATTCCATCCCCAGGGTGCTGAATAGGAGAAGGCAGTTTTTCCTAACTCAGTTAAAACTCGAGGTACATTAAAAAGTAACCACCTTGAGGAGCGGAGCTGATAAGTACCAGAGCTCACAGAGAGGAGGTTACCGAGGTACAGTGGGAGTTTACCTAGTATTGCTTTATAGATAAAGATAAACCAGTGCTGTTGTCTACGAATTGTAAGGCTGTCCAACCAACTAAATTGTAGAGAATGCAATGATGAGCGAGGGACTTAGCATTTGTAATAAATCGTAGTGATGCATGGTAAACTGAATCAATGCGACGTAAGATGGAGGATGCAGCATGCATGTATAATATGTCACCATAATCAATCACAGCCAAAAAAGTAGCTTCCACAAGTTTTTTCTTAGCGCTAAATGTGAAACATGATTTGTTTCTGAAATAAAAGCCAAGCTTTATTTTAAGCTTTTTGACTAGATTAGTAATATGTACGTTAAAGGCGAGCTTATCGTCTATCCATATTCCCAAATACTTGTAAGAAGACACTCTCTCAATGGATTTTCCATCTAAGGATAAAATTCTGCAATTGTCAGAGCTGTGGTTGGGTTTTTGAGATATTACTGCTTGTGTGTTTAAATGTGCGCTGTAAACTCATTCATACACATTCATACATTAGAATCAAATTAAGTATTTACCATGTCATCACCATTTTAAGATTTAAGAAAATGTAGAGCAATATCGCTACAAACAAAAGTCATTACAACTAAAAGTCATTACAGATAAGCATGAAATACATATATAAATATAATAATATTTTTTTGTCACTGTATAATATTATGAGGGGCATATTTCAAATTACTGGGAGTAGGGCTTTAAATACATTACAGTGGTACCTCACCTTACGAAATTAATTCGTTCCAGAAGTGGTTTCGTAATGTGAAAAATTCGTAAGTTGAGTAGCTATTTCAATGGAAAAAGCCTGATTCGTTCCAAGGCCCCGATCCAAGTTTTTTTTTTTTATAGTGTAAGACTGTAAACCCATGACTAAACATGGACTATACCAGGTCTAGACCAAGCAGCAGCGGTGTACCTCACGAGGCTGAGGCTGAGGCGAGCAGCGACTGCGTGCGTGGGGGTGGGGGGGTATTGCCGTGTGTGATAGCGCAGCATGACCCGGCGCGGGGCTGCGAGCAGAGACCCGTGCTCAAACCGTGCCAGGTCTGAACCAGGTCTAAACCACCGCGTGCGGGTCTATTTCCTGGTTTCGTTTCGAGTCACGGCTGAGGCGAGCAGCGAGGACTCCCCTCGGGACCGCACGCAGTCTGAGCGCATGAACGAACGCATGCAAGAGCTGCGGTGGTCTAATCCTGGTTCAGACCTGGTTCAGACCTGGCTTAGACCTGGCACGGATTGAGCACGGGTCTCTGCTCGCAGCCCCGCGCCGGGTCATGCTGCGCTATCACACACGTGTCCGCGCACACACACCGCCCTCCTCCTTCCCCCACGCTTCACTATTAATAATTTTGTTGAAAATCTATGAAAGTTTGAGTGTTTAAACGAGAGACAAATGTGAGAAAAGTTTAAATCCAGTCTGAGAAAAGCGTATAATGTGTGTGGCTGAGCGCGCATTATTTTTGAGATTTCGCGTTTCGTAACTTGAATTTTCTTTCGTATCTAGAGACCAAAATTTAGCGTGAAGGCGTTTCGTAACTTGAAATTTTCGTTTGTTGGGTCTTTCGTAAGGTGAGGTACCACTGTACACTGAATCAAGATCGTGGTTGATTCTGGAGCTGCACTGATCTGATATATTGGTGTATTTTGTTTTTCCAGGCCCATGCAAAAGTAATCATTGAGGTGGATATAGAAAAAATATACAGATTCTCAAAGCTTCACGTAGATGCCATAAAGAGCTTGTGGAGTGACCCTGGGGTTCAAGAATGTTATCATCGAAAGCGAGAATATCAACTTTCTGACTCTGCAAAATAGTGAGTTTTTACATACATAAGTAAAAGAAATAAATGGGACAAACCAAATGAATATTTTTGTAAATATTCATTTTTGTATAATTTGTTGTGTTACTATAGTTATCTGAACAACTTGGACCGAATAGGGGACCCTGCCTATGTGCCTACTCAGCAGGATGTGCTAAGGGTCAGAGTTCCCACAACCGGTATTATAGAATATGTCTTTGATGTGGAAAAAGTGGTGTTCAGGTGAGATCTTCTTGCTAGATTCAGAATGTGTACAGCAGGCACAAACTGTAAATACAGTGTATGACAGCAGGTCTGTTTAAAGGAAAAGTAACGTTTTTTACAATCTGAGCCTTATTTCGGTAATAAAACAAGTTGTTTTACTCACCCATAGCACTTTGGTGTCATATGGAGCACTTCCGGAGATGTTTTAGATTTGCGATCTCCATCATGTGAGTTCTCGGGGCACTTATTTGCGGTCTCCAAATAACACAAACTTTAGCACTTTTCAAATCATAGAAGCCCGATGTCTTAGTCTACGATGTTGTGTGGTCAAAAGTGGCCTGTAATCCGAGATTTAGCAATAGTTTCGAGTTGATGAGGACGCCAGTGCGCATGTGCGGACTGTGCTCTCAGCTCCCGGGACCCAAACATGAAACGCAAAGCTGTAAACTATGGATAAATCTCGGATTACAGGCCACTTTTGCTTCAAACGAAATCATAGACTAAGACATCGGGCTTCTATGATTTGAAAAGTGCTAAAGTTTGTGTTATTTGGAGCCCGCACGGGGAGTATTACATGCTTGGGGAATATATTATATGCCCCGAGCTATGGCTAGAAGTCGCGCTAGGCTAACCGCAAATCTAAAACATCTCTGGAAGTGCTCCATATGACACCAAAGTGCTATGGGTGAGTAAAACAACTTGTTTTATTACAGAAATAAGGCTCAAATTGTAAAAAAAACTTTACTTTTCCTTTAAGTTGTTTCCCAGGGGCCAGATCAGGCACTCCAAACGATCTAAACTGCAGCCCACTTTCCAAATATTAAAATATTTTCTCTTGTTGACTGGTTTAGTTAGTCCTGGTTTAGACCTGTTTTTTCTGTTTCTTTTATTGTGCTTTAGACCTGGTTTAGACTTAGACTTTAGACTTAGAGTTTAAAACTGGGTCAGTACTGGATTGGTAATTTTACAAAACAGTATTGGTGAAGCCTTTTGTATTTTTTTTTTTTACTGTTATTAAAACTGAAACAGATCTAGTGTTGGGAATATTTTATTTTATTTGATATTTATAGTGGCATGTTGTGCCTAGAGGCCATGGTCCTCTGAACAATCTGGCCCCAAAGGAAAATGTAGTTGAATAGCTCTGCTTGCAGGATTAATGATTATTTAAGAAAGAGTCACTGATTTTGTGGTGACACCAGAACATTTTTATTATCTGTAAGTTATGCTTTAACAGAATGGTGGATGTAGGTGGTCAGCGTTCAGAGCGCAGGAAGTGGATCCACTGCTTTGAGTATGTCACGTCCATCATGTTCCTGGCTGCCCTCAGCGAGTATGATCAGGTCCTCATAGAATCTGACAATGTGGTAAGACAACACTTCTGTCCTCTTTATTCTTATAATCACTAGATGCGTTAATTTAAAGGAAAATTAAAGTTTTTTTACAATCTGAGCCTTCTTTCGGCAATAAAACAAGTAGTTTTACTCACCCATAGCAGTTTGGTGTCAATTGGAGCAGTATCGCAGAACTTATGTTGAGCCGTTCTGTTCTACTAATGATCCCGTATCCGTTAGCGTGAGTGCTCGGGGCACTGATTTGCGGTGTCCAAATAACACAAACTTTAGCACTTTTCAAATCACAGAAGATCGCTGTGTCAGGGTAGACTTTTAGTAGATTCCAAAATGCCCTGAAACCCGATATCGCAACAGAAAAGTAAAGTTCAGAGTGGTGTTAGCTTCTTTCGGACTAGCGGTGTTTACAAAACAGCTGAGTTCACGCATGCGCACTGTCCTCTCTGATGACGTCATCAAATGAAACTATAGCTGGATATCGGGTTTCAGGCCGTTTTGGAATCCACTAAAAGTCTACCCTGACACAGCGATCTTCTGTGATTTGAAAAGTGCTAAAGTTTGTGTTATTTGGACACCGCAAAGTAATGCCCCGAGCACTCACGCTAACGGATACAGGATCATTAGTAGAACAGAACGGCTCAACATAAGTTCTGCGATACTGCTCCAATTGACACCAAACTGCTATGGGTGAGTAAAACTACTTGTTTTATTGCCGAAAGAAGGCTCAGATTGTAAAAAAAAAATGTTAATTTTCCTTTAATTATCCTAATTAATGTAGTCAGTTTTATTTCACAACATGCAGGAAAAAGATTTTCTGAAACATTTTTAAAACAAACATATTTGCTTTGAAGTGAAATGGTGCACATTATATGCAACATGGTATAAGGGTAATTTTTACATTATATAAAATCACCATCTGTAAGTTTATCTTTTTTTTTTTACCAGTAGATGGCAGATGTGAAACCTGTTCCTCCCTCCCCTCACCTGGCCTTTGTTCAGGCTCACGTGTGCTCTCTGGCCTTCTTTCAGGCCACAGTGTGAGGCAGCACTAATGTGGCTGGAATCTAGTGGTGCACTCTACATTAAAAAAATAATAGCAATACTTTCTGCTCCACTGCATTCTTAAAAAAGTACTTTTGTGGAGGCGTTATCTACATCTTTTTAGGAGTCATTAACATTATGCAGATTCAACCATCTTGCCGTTGGCTTATTCTTGCTTGTTTTGTAGATAATAAATATACAAAATATAGGCTAATTGTATATTGCTAATTGAATGTTTGTTTCCAGTGTACCCATTCTAACTTAACATGTTTAATCAAATCTTTTACAACATGTATACTATTTATACAGAGTGGACTGAACAGGATAAGACCAAAGTACAATTTGCATCTTGTCCCTTAGACGTAACCTACTTATTTTTGTACCTCAAAGGTATCATCACAATGATTCGTAAAATGTCATTTAAATACTACTACAGTAGTTTGTATAGCAACATCATTTCTCAGAACTACTTTGCTTGTATATTTCACAAGGTTTACCTGTACTTTTACAGATAATGGCAGTCCTTTTCCATCTCGGGCTCATTTCCTTTATATGACCACAGAAGGCAGACTGCTTCTCAGTTGCCATTGTGGTAGTATTATGTCTAAATCTGCAGGGGGAGCACTTTACTTGTACTGATTTCAAACTGGATGGTCTATATTATTTTGTCTCTATAGAATATTCGACACAGATTCCTGAATTGTATTGCTTTTTGTCTTTGTATCACTGTATGATGTTATGCTTTTTGTTTTTTAAGAATCGAATGGAAGAAAGTATGGCGCTGTTCCAGACAATTATGCAGAGTCCATGGTTTATTTCGGCTTCTGTGATGTTGTTTCTCAACAAAATTGACCTGCTGCAGGAGAAAATCATGTATTCACATTTAGTTGACTATTTTCCTAAATATGTTGGTACGTTACATGTATGTCTTTATTTGGTTAAATTTCAGTTCTGTGTAACTGATGTCTATTATGTTTCAGGGCCAAAGCAAGATGCCAGAGAAGCAAGTGAATTTATTCTAAGTATGTTTCTTAGTTTTCAACCAAATCAGAAAAGGGTCTACTCCCACTTCACCTGTGCCACAGACACAAACAGTATTCGATTTGTCTTTAGTGTAGTGAAAGATCATATTTTGCAGTCCAACCTAAGTGTGTACAACTTAGTTTAAAACTGCAACTATGCAATCTACTTAAGTTTGTACAGCAATCAATAGGGAAGCTCTCAACTTCTTCCATTTGCATTCTATACCTGCTGAATACTACAATCCGAGGCAGAAAATTAATGTAGTTTGTATTTCTCATATTCCTTATTCTTTGATACTCTCTAACTACTACAAAAATCAAGATGATGAGCTAGCCTTATAATATGCACTATGCAATTTATGTTTTTTTTCAGTATTCTAATAAGAGCATGAAGACTGAGTAAAAGGGAAAATGTACAAGAACCAAGCACCAGTACCATTTATTTCCAATAATGTGTTGTGCATAAAATTATTCACCTCTGCCTGATATGCAGTCAGTTATACAAGCAAAAATGTATGCTCTGAAGTTTTTTGTTGGATATGATCACTAAGCACTTTGCACTGTTTTTTGCTGTGATTAGAAACTTTTTTTTGTAACTTCTTTACTATTGCACAGTATTCTTACTACCATGCACCATGATGGAGAGATGAGCTGTCCTCCATCTGTGCTTTTATATGCTGTCTTTTGTTGTTACAGTGGGTACTAATGGAAATGTTAAGTGTGTGCAACAGGGTAATAGAAACACTAATAACAACACTGCTTGTACTGATTTGCAGCATGTGTGTACAGATGTCAAATTCACATTTAGTTTAGTTTTGATATAAATCGTCCACTACCATTCAATGCTGTTTGATTGATCTTTAAAAAAAAAAAAAAAAAATCACTTTTTTTGCTTTTTCTGTATTATACATTTATAATTAACTTCAAAGTAGAGCATGATTTAGGCCTACATGATGCTAATTTAAATGCATGTCAAACAATTAAGATCCCTGCTCCAAATGTTAAGGGACACCAAGAATGTTTACAGCACCTCTCTTGCTCAGTGTTCAGTATTTGTTAGACTGTATGCTGCGGGTACATACATTTTGGAAAATTAAAATGTTATTTTTTACTACTTTGTGTTGACTTCATCTCCATAGCCTACATCATGAGGCAGTCTGAGTTTGTTTAATTTACAGATAAATCTATAATGAATTTTGTTCTCTTCGGGTTAATTATTGTTTGTATTGTCATTATAGACCAGCATTAGGCTCATTAGTGCACCTTGGTGTAATATACAGCTCTGGAAAAAAATAAGAGACCACTGCAAAATTATCAGTTTTTCTGATTTTAATACTTATGTATGTGTTTGGACAAAAGGAACATTTTTGTTTGAGTCTATAAACTACTGACAACATTTCCCCCAAATTCCAAATAAAATATTATCGTTTAGAGCAGGGGTCTTCAACGTTTTTCAGGGCAGGGACCCCCAAACAGATGGCGAACTGGGCCAGGGACCCCCTACTATATATACGGCATAGCATGATGCGTTTGCCTTTATTTCTCCATTCGCCATGTACGCATTAATGTGCATTTTAAAGATCCCATGACATGGTACTTCTTGATGCTTTTATATGGCTCCTTAATGGTTCCCTAATACTGTAAATGAATCCTTCAAAATCAAGACTCACTGCTGTTCAAAGGTCCAGAGGCTCAGATAAATGACTTCCGAGCCTAGAAACACTCGGACGTGCCTCCAGGCAAATAAAAAAACGCATTTCGCATTGCCTAGCGCATTCACAGTCCAAACTCTCTGGGCGTGATTTACAGAGACGCTGAGTACAGACAGACGGGGGGGTGGAGCTGCATTTTTCGATCTGATGTCAATAAGGTGCCTTGTTCAGAATCGCCCGTTTCAGCTCTGTTTTTTTCTAACGCAGAAAAGGATCGCAAATCAAATACTCAGTTTAGACATTTCGCAACTTTTAGCCATGGGGGGGGGGGGGGGGGTCAGGGTAGGGGAGCTCACCTTTAAAACATCAAAGAGGGTGGAGGGACAAGGGAGAAATTGATTGGGGGAAAATGAAAAAATATATTGTTTTTTAAAATATTAAAATATAAAATTATATTATTTTAATGTGAAATCACAAGATTTCGCGACCCCCCTGCAGTACCTCCGCGACCCCCCTAGGGGTCGTGACCCCCCTGTTGAAGACCTCTGATTTAGAGCATTTATTTGCAGAAAATGACAAATGGTCAAAATAACAAAAAAGATCCATGTTTTCAGACCTCAAACAATGGAAAGAAACATGATCAAATTCATTTTAAAACAACATAATACTAATGTTTACACTTAAGAAGAGTTCAGAAATCAATATTTGGTGCAATAACCCTTATTTTTTCATGCGTCTTGGCATGCTCTCCACAAGTCTTTCACATTGGTCTTGTGTGACTTTATTCCACTCCTGGTGCAAGAACTGAAGTAGCTCAGCTTTGTGTTTGTGTTGGAATTCAACAGACGCTGGAATGGAATGGCTGCAATACACGTAGAGATGGTGATTTCAGAAATAAAAATGCAGTGGTCTCTATTTTTTTTTTTTTCAGAGCTGTATATATTTTTTTGGTCAAGTCCCATCCTCAGACAGCTATGGGGCACAATGGAGCAAACGAAACTGCTTATCCCTAGAGAATGACAGAGCTACTGAATAGGGTGCTTAAAATGACATCCTTTCTGCATTGCACCCGCCTCTCCGGCTCAGAGGAATGTGAAATGCACCCAAACTGGATCCTGTACAAGGAAGAATTCCACCTGTTCCGGGACTCAGCTCTCCTCTGAGGTCAGAAAAGGAGTTCCCGTCAGCCTTTCCTTGACGGTACCACGGACAGCTTCGACAGAATCACATTCAACTGGGCCGTAATGGACAAGTGCTGTCTGTCTGCTGAGGAGAGTGAGCGGCTTCAAATTCACAGAGAAATCGAGAGACAGCTTCGGAAGGATAAGGACAACTCCTACAAAGAGCTAAAGCTGCTACTTTTAGGTGAGACTAAATATCTGGTTATTTTGTAGGGTCCAGGGGGGTCTATTGTACCTGCCAGTAGAAACAAATCACAGTGTCTGAAAACTTGCCACTAAACTGAGCTATTCTTTATCAGATTTTTTTGTCATTACATTTTCATTGTATTCCAAATGCCCCCTTTGAATAATCAATAGGATTATTATAAATAGCCTAGGTCTAATTGGGTCTTGGCTTTAATAAGGGAGACACGTTTATGTGGAAACAACAAAATTGTCCACTTTGCACTAAAATATGTTTTAATAGCTGATTTAGACATTTTAACAGATTAAATCAACTTGAGTCCATGGATTTTTATGCGGCACAACAGACTTTCCTTGTACTTAACATGTACTTACCTTGTGCTTTACTTGTACTTAACATGTACTTACCTTGTACTTTACTTGTACTTAACCTGTACTTACCTTGTACTTTACTTGTACTTAACCTGTACTTACCTTGTACTTTACTTGTACTTAACATGTACTTACCTTGTACTTTAAGTATACTTAACATGTACTTACCTTGTACTTTACGTGTACTTAACATGTACTTACCTTGTACTTACCTTGTACTTTACTTGTACTTACCTTGTACTTTACTTGTACTTAACATGTACTTACCTTGTACTTTACTTGTACTTAACATGTACTTACCTTGTACTTTACTTGTACTTAACATGTACTTACCTTGTACTTTACTTGTACTTAACATGTACTTACCTTGTTCTTTACTTGTACTTAACATGTACTTTCCTTGTACTTAACATGTACTTACCTTGTACTTTACTTGTACTTAACATGTACTTACCTTGTACTTTACTTGTAATAACATGTACTTACCTTGTACTTTACTTGTACTTAACATGTACTTACCTTGTACTTTACTTGTACTTAACATGTACTTTCCTTGTACTTAACATGTACTTACCTTGTACTTTACTTGTACTTAACATGTACTTACCTTGTACTTTACTTGTACTTAGCATGTACTTACCTTGTACTTTACTTGTACTTAACATGTACTTACCTTGTACTTTACTTGTACTTAACATGTACTTACCTTGTACTTTACGTGTACTTAACATGTACTTACCTTGTACTTTACTTGTACTTAACATGTACTTACCTTGTACTTTACTTGTACTTAACATGTACTTACCTTGTACTTTACTTGTACTTAGCATGTACTTACCTTGTACTTTACTTGTACTTAACATGTACTTACCTTGTACTTTACTTGTACTTAACATGTACTTACCTTGTACTTTACTTGTACTTAACATGTACTTACCTTGTACTTTACGTGTACTTAACATGTACTTACCTTGTACTTTACTTGTACTTAACATGTACTTACCTTGTACTTTACTTGTACTTAACATGTACTTACCTTGTACTTTACTTGTACTTAACATGTACTTACCTTGTACTTTACTTGTACTTAGCATGTACTTACCTTGTACTTTACTTGTACTTAACATGTACTTACCTTGTACTTTACTTGTACTTAACATGTACTTACCTTGTACTTTACTTGTACTTAACATGTACTTACCTTGTGCTTTACTTGTACTTAACATGTACTTACCTTGTACTTTACTTGTACTTAACATGTACTTTCCTTGTACTTAACATGTACTTACCTTGTGCTTTACTTGTACTCAATGAGATTTTGATGAAACTTACAGAATGATGTTTTTTTTTTTTTTTTTTTAAATCTAATACAAAGCCTTATTTAGGCTATTAAAGGCAGGTACGGACATGCTTCATTGGGTCAGGAATTGTGTACAAAACTGTAATATCGTCTGGTGCTCTTCGAGGACGTGAACATTTACTAAGAGAGAACCAAAACCTGCCTTGAAAAAGTTGTACTGATAGGCAGAAGGATCTGAAGCACACTGACTAGGCCTCATAAAAGTAATTTGTTTTCAAATGGGACGCCTGCGGGTTAATAGGCCTGATTCAAGGCATTGTGGAGACTGTAAAAGGCAAAAGGTGTCTTAAACAGTAGAATCGTCTTCACCCCCAGTCTCGTGAGCTGACTATAATCAACATAATATTAATACCCTCACCTTATTTGATAACAGAAGACAGTTGTGACAGGAAACACCCACTTTAAAACTACATATGGCCAAGAGCATGTAAAGCAGGGGGCACGCCTGGAGCATACAATAGCCTATAACAATAGTAATAATAGAACTTGTATCATTTTACAACACGGTGAATGAGACAACAAATGTATGTCAGCAGGACTGTGGTAGATGGTCATAACCTCCAATGTGTGTGTAGATAATTACATGGAAAAGTCCAGGCCCTTGTTAAGACCAGGAAACTTGGTACATTTAAGAGTCTCAGTCCAAAATGTCTTGATCACTTTTAATAGGCCAGTGTTGATATGATTTGAAGAGTGAAAATGTTGATTGATTAAAATTTTTTATTTATTTTATTTTATTTTTTTTATGTTCATCGAATCTGTCCCTTATTCTTTGTTTGGCCCTTCCAATGTCTTTCCAATGACTTTAAGTCGTGTTGCAATTGGCAGAATGTCACATTTACTATGTTTTTGTATGGGGGGAGTCTTAGAATGAAGTAGACGTGTTCATTTGATCCACATTGGAATCTTCCAACTGGTTTGGTGACGAATGGGTTCTGTTGAGAAGGTAAGTAGTTTTTTACCAGCTGGTCCTTAAGAGTTAGTGCCCTACAGATAACAAAAATCAGAGGTTCAGGTACGACAGTGGCAAGGGAGGGGTCACTGCGGAGAATGCCCCAGTTTTTCCTAATGAGAGGTTTGAACTTGTATGCAAGGTTACTGTATCTGATTGAACAGAATATTTTATTTTTATTTTTGTTTTGGACTTCTTTTTTGAAAAACTAAGATCTTTTGGTGGATTTAGCATTAGATAATGCATTACTGAGAGTTGTTTTTCTGTATCCTTATTGTTGGAATCTTGCATACATGTCGTGAGTGTCAAATTCATTGTCTGTGTCACATATTCTCCTGATGTGTTGGAATTGTCCAAACAGAATGTGAAAACGTAAAAGTATATAATGTTGTTATGTTGTCTATAGTCAAAGCTACATTTTTTTTTTATCTGAGTCAAGGGGATTTTCCGCTGAAGGGATGGGAGTGTGCCTTGTTTTGTGCTCTGAGGCCTGTTTTGGTTTTACCATTTCCTCATGCTTCTCTGGTAAAAATACCAGAGAAGCATTCTTGACCCTCAGGACTAACTGTACACAGGTATAGCTCCAACTTTTTTTTGGACATAAAGTGCTTGCTAGGTTGTGTTTGCTGCAAAAACGGAGATTGCGCTTTTGGATTCAGCATCTAGAGCTATCTTTGGCCAATAGAAGCGAGGTTGGTTAACTGTTCTTTTGGCACATTTTATTATGTAATAGGGATGTAACAGTAACTGAAATATTGGGATATTGTCAAAGCATCAGTTAATAAACATAGGGAACTACATATCCCATGATAGCATCCAGTGCAGACAATATGAAGAAATATGTTTTTTACTTTAATTCTTGGGACTATGACAGTATTGATCATTTTGGAAAAGGTAGCGTGGACCGCTAACCAGTGGTAAGTAGTTGCATCTAGCTTGGCTTTGGCTAGGATGTATTGCAAGTGATTATTATTGATAATCACTCTGAAAACATTGCAGAAAACAGGTCTTAAGTGCTTTGGGCTTTTGAGGATTGGTCTCAACACTGCTTCGAGAGAGAACAAGCAATCATGTGTCAGAAAGATATGCCTCATACATGTGCACCGCGGCTTGCAGTTTTGGTTTGTCCAAAAGGAGTAGGAACTCTGGAAAAGTGTTCTCTTTTCTTTGCTCCAGCTGAAGTGCACTAATCAGTGTATTGTTCCAGCAGCCTCTATAAAACTGCTTTAAGCGTTGTTTGTCTTAATCTTGAGGGGAAAATGTTTTAATTTTCATGATCTGGTTCAGTAGTATCTGTAATCTTTGAAGATAGTCGGAAGGTTTCCCACCAGAGAAACTAAAGTAAAAAGCTCATCCAGATCTTAAGATCTTCAGATCTTCAGATCATAAACTATTGACAATGCACCTTACAAGCTGTCACTGAGAATAGTGGGATCAGCGGCATTTAGGGATGCAAATTATCGATTAATTCATTAATCTATAGTTGATTGACCTTATCGATCGACTTACGATTAATTGATAAGCGGCGTTTTTCACGTTTTTAGTGTTTCAATAGGGCCTTTAAGAATATAAGCTATAGTATACATAACACTATATCATAGTATTATTATATTGTATATTCCTCAATTAATTATTCCTTAGTAAAAAGCAGACAAATGTATTGATGCTGAATAACAAAATACATTCTTTATTGAAAATAAATTGATGACTTTTTTTGTAAAAACGAAACTCGCGCTTGGTACATGCGGCTTGACGCAGAGCTCCGTGATATGAAATGATAAAAAAATTAATTGATTGGGGAAAACATTTCACTCACACACACGCACACACGCAAACACACCGGCACACGGCCGGACAGCGGGCTGCTTCCACTGCGCTTTCACGTGGAGCCTGCTACGGTCCGGAGCGGAGGAGCACGTGCAGCGCGCCGCGCACTTGTTCACGCAGACAGCGGGACGCAGAGCGAACCAAGCAGCAAAAATTAACTGGGCAGGAGAACATTTTGTACTGCTTCTAGATCCGGCCGCGGATGTAACGCTATGGTTCTTCTCGCGAGTGGGTTTGCATCTTGTGTTCACATTCCAGAGTAGCGCCCTCTCCTTACAATTAATGCATTTTAATCGACCAACGTCTTGATCGACAATTAATCGTAAGTCGATTAATTGTTGACATCCCTAGCGACATTCAATATTTCTTCTCCAAGTGTCACAGTCAACCACAAATTTTGAGCAAGGGACTACCAGAAAATGGTCTGAGTTTTGCTGATGCGTGAGGAAGCTGAACTATTGACTATGTGTTCCACCACTACATGCTCCTCTGCACTTCAAAGGGGTTACGTTGTTCAGGACTTTACCGAAAAACTCTTAAATTTGTTCTCAAACCTTGATACATTTGCTAATACACCCAAATTGCTTAAAAAACCCAATAAGCTCCTCATTTACAGGGGTCAAACCTGATATAATGACAGCATTTGGAACCATAACAAACAATCACATCAATTCCAATAAAAGAGGAGGTTTACTGCACACTTGGTTGACTTTATTCTTTACTTATTCTTTATCAGGCTAGAGCGAACAACGTATTTCACCTCTATAGCATCATCACATCAACTTTGGTGAAAACATACTAGTTCACACTCAAAGGACATTAACCTTATTGCTACTCAAACCTCCTGGCTGGCTCGCCACGCTTTACCTTGTAACCCACTTCAAGATATATACACATCTTGACTTCTTGGTCAAGGAGCTGAGAGTATAGTAATAACCAGTGGACCCAGGTAATTGTAGTTAAATATAAAAGAGTTCACAAGACATTTACAATTACTACCTATAGGCCTAGCTAGACTAAAAAAAAAATATTTCCGGAATGCGTTGCCTTGCAAGTTCAATCAACTTTCAAGTCAGTAAGTCGTGGAATGTCTCCAAGAGAGGCTCTCGTTGGCGACAGTCAGTGGGACTACCAATCTGAAACACTGGCTTAAGAGAAATCAGATCTGTGATCACTATTGTTATGCTTCTGTGTAAATGTCACTGTTGTATGTCATGATTGTGTCTTATTGTGCTGTTACTATCATGTTTGTCCTGTGAATTGTCATTGACAGTTTGTCTGTTGTTTGAAGTTGTCTTATGTTGCTTCTATCTCTCTGACCTGCTAGGGACTACAGATGTAAAGTAGCCTTCAATTCTGGTGTATTTACAAGTATATGTTCATGAATATGTATTGTCTCTTTTAAATAAAAAGAAAGAAAAAAAATAGACTACCCTTATTGCTCGTTTTAACTGAACACAGCTCTTCTCCAAATTGTTTGGCAGCTGATGTTTCAAAATCTCTGGGACAAACCAATTGCAGTTAATTTCCTCTGTTTCATTCCAAAGTAAAATGTCAGTTCTTAGTATCTGTAATAGCATTGAAATAGCAGTGTCAAACATTACTTACATTTATTGTCAAACAATTACTAGAAGCCTGTTGCTAGAAGCCGGTTGAACTTACTCAGAGTTGTATCAACTCAATAGTGACTCAAACTGATTTAGGTGAGTTGATAAAACTGAGTAACTTTAGGTTTATGTGCTGCTAGTAGACACGACTCAGCCAATACGAGTCAGGCTAGAGGGAAGAGGGAGGGACTACCCCAGGGGATACAGTAAAAACAAAAGTTAACTTATTTTTTATAAGTTTTTGAGAAACAAATAACTTAAAATCCAGATGAAAACCACCAAACCTCCATATTCCACAGTCCTTCCCCAGTTTAGGTGAAAAGGTAATGATTACAAAATACAAAAGATAATCAAATCATCAATCATCAATCAACTCATACATCTGTATTCTTTGAACATGTTATGTGAATTTAACTCAAAATTAGACTTGTTATTAAATGTATTCAAATTTATGAAATGCATGAACATGTATTGTATCAAAACATTTTATTTTCTTGATCTTTGATCAACAAATTCATTTCAATAAATGAGGTCCTAACCAGATCTTACCCTGGTCCAGAGCAGGGGAGTCTATTACTGTGCTAATTCACACTGCATTGAACCAAATCAAATTTCAGTCACAAACTAAACTGAATTTACTTCAAACATAAACTAAACCGGAATTTAGCAAAAGGCTTCTGAGGTCACCCATGGTCCTGCTCTTTGTGCTGGTGTTAGCAGTGTGTTTTCTGTTTCCTCTTGTTTACACAGGCACAGGAGAAAGTGGAAAAAGCACCTTCATTAAACAGATGAGGATCATCCATGGCAAAGGATACAGTGAAGATGATAGGAAAGGCTTTAAACGTGTTGTGTATCAGAATGTTATGGCAGCAATCCAGGCACTCATCAATGCCATGAGAACCTTGAAAATTAACTATTTTGATGACAACAACATTGTAAGAAAAGAAAATACGTCTTCTTATAAACCAAGTGGTTTTCTGACAGTTTTGTGTGTGTCAGGCATATTCACAGAGACTGTCCCAAGTGGAGATGAACACAGTGTCCACTTTAGAGCCCTGGCAGGTGGAGGCCATTAGAAAAGTGTGGAATGACCATGGAGTTCAAATGTGCTATGACCGCAGAAGAGAATACCAGATAAATGACAATGCTAAATAGTAAGATTTGCATCTTATGTTTGTATTACTTTTAATACTAAAATAATCATTTTATATCAAATATTATTACTATTAATATTTTTACATGTACTGAATATTATTTGTTTTTGTTTTCAAACATGTTTTAGTTACCTGAGTGATTTGGATAGGATCGCGGCTCCCTCATACATCCCATCTGTCCAAGACATCCTGAGAGTTCGAGTGTCCACAACAGGAATCATAGAGTATCCCTTTGACTTCTTAAAAGTTACATTTAGGTGCTGCTTTTTACACAAACCCCTTTCTCACTGGTCATATTATTAGATATGTAATCTACATTCAAGCTTATGATTTAAAAGAAAACCATGATTTACACAAAGTAACAGTGCAGTCTTGTCTTAAGAACACATAATATAGTTATATACTCAACAAAAATATAAACGCAACACTTTTGTTTTTGCTCCCATTTTTCCTGAGATGGACCCAAAGATCCAAAATTCACTCCAGATACACAACACTACCATTTCTCTCGATGTGTTGCACTGCATGAGGCAAATGGTGGTCACACCAGATACTGACTGGTTCTGAGTCCCCAGACCCCCAATAAAGCAAAAAAAAAAAATGCACATTTTGGGGTGGCCTTTTATTGTGGGCAGTCTGGGGCGCACCTGTGCACTGGTCATGATGTCGGATCAGCATCTTGATGTGGCGCACCTGTGAGGTGGGGTGGATTGTCTCGGCGGGGCAGAGGTGCTCGCTGTCACACATTTGGACAGATTTGTGAACAATGTTTGAGAGAAATGGTAGTGTTGTGTATCTGGAGTGAATTTGGGATCTTTGGGTCCATCTCAGGACAAATGGGAGCAAAAACAAAAGTGTTGCGTTTATATTTTTGTTGAGTGTAGTTAAATAGTAAAAAAAATAAATAAAAAGAATTAAAAAAAAAAACCTTTAACCCCAGCTTTAGTTTCACTAGAGGAGCTCAGACCCCAGACAGGCACATAAAGATATGCGTGTGAAGATCATGGTGATTTCTACAATGTTCAAACTTTGGAGCAGATTCATTTAATAATGTGGCCAGTGAGGGCATTTGATAATGCTATTGTGAAAGAATGTTCATTAATTAGGGCATTGTTTTGTTTTTGGTTCAGGATGGTTGATGTGGGTGGTCAGCGGTCAGAAAGAAGGAAATGGATTCACTGTTTTGAGAATGTCACTTCAGTTATATTCCTGACTGCATTAAGTGAATATGACCAAGATCTCTATGAAAGTGAAAAGGATGTAAGCTCAGACCTGCAGTCCTACTGTAATCCTTGACTACAACAATATTATAGAACAATACAATTTATCATTGTAACTCTAAATGCCACAAGTTTAACCTAATATTGTCTTCTATTCAACAGAATCGACTAAGGGAAAGTCTTGCCTTATTCAATACTATTCTTTCATATCCTTGGTTTCAAGAGTCCTCCACCATCTTATTTCTAAATAAAATTGATTTACTAGAAGAGAAGATTGCACATTCCCATTTGAAGACATACTTCCCAGAGTACACTGGTAGGTTTATGCACTTTTGTTTTGTGCACTGTTGTTTGGTTTGCATGTTTGTTTGTTTTCTTAGTGTGATGAATGTCTGATCCAAATCAGATTAAATATTCTTGCAGTGTTTTTCTTTTCAAATGTATCTTTTTTCAGGGCCAAATTGTAATGCAGAAGCAGCAAAAACATTCATACGACAAAAGTTTGTGGATATCCATGGCAGACGGGATAAACCTTTTTACACACATTACACCTGTGCGACCGACACTGGAAACATTGACAAGGTGTTTAAAAATGTGAAACACACTTTGTTCAAAGATGTCTTGGGGGTGTTCATCCCACTTTAAGTATTTGCTACGCTGTCTTTAATTATTCCTGAAAGAGTTGTGAAAACTCCTCATGTCTGCAGCTCTGCTTGGTGCTGCCTCATGGCCCCATTACCATCAGGTGGATTGGCTATATTTTGGATGAATGGCCTTGGCTGGCTTAACAAAAACTGTAAAAATGAAACCTGTGGTATTTATGTCTTATTACTATTATATCTGTTATTATTGTGTTAGATATGTCAAGTCATAGATTAATAATGTTATTTAGGCTATAGGCTATACCTTTGCTCTTAATACTCAATGAGTGGGAACATGGGCAAACTATAGGCTATAATTGTCTAATAAATAAAGGGCTTTGGTTATTAACTTTGTTTTGGCTCTTTTATTTTGGCTTTTTATTTGTCTTATTTATTGCCTAAATGAAAACATTAGTATAGGAGCTACTTTTTTATTTTCTTCATTCTAAAATGTGTTTGTTATTTTTGTTTATTTCAATTAGTTTACTAGTTTTCTCATTTAATTGCGTTAATTTGCTATGGTAATAATTATGTTCGCTCATTTGTTTAGTCTAATTTGTTATAATTTACCTTAGCACCTTTTCTGTTTTTGGTTTAGTCCATGGGGCACCTAGGGGATAAAAGAGGGCGATACAGAAGGACCAGAGTGCACCTGGGTGGGCCTGTGGTTTTTGCCAGCCAGCAGGAGAGGCAGCCACTAGACCTGAACATGTGTGCTTGTTGTTTGCCTGTTAAACTTGGAATAAATCTTGATAAATACATCTCTGGATCTGGACATTGAGTTTGTTGTACGTTACTGTGTAAACCACATACCCATGGTGCCCAAAGGTGATTATCTGAGTTATTTGCTCACCTCTCTTGTTTATTAATTTTAATTGACAAATAGTCACTACAATTAGCCTACATGATGAAAAATAGGCACTAGTCTAAATAAACTACAGAAGATGTTTCAAAGTAATCCCTTTAAATTTAAGATACATTTCTTATTCATCTGCAGTGTCATGCAGTTTGTAGTTGTCTAAGTTGATGAGTAATTAGAAATGCATTTGAGTCATTAACATAAGCCAGGTGTGGCCACAGTGATTTGGGTTATGGAGTGCCTTAACCTTTCTTCAAACTATAGGCAAAGAACACAGCAGCTTTGCTGTTTTCCTGGCAGTTTCGAGTGTGCAAATTGTCACTGTCATAGGCTGTTCTGAAGAATTGCAGGCTTCAGTAGGCCTATGTTGTGTGCAATGAAATGGGGAAAAAATCTTATGTAGCCTAGTTAATTTTGTTAATTTTGCTGTTGCTACAACAAAATTGCATCCACAGAGAAGATTATTATAATGATATATTGTGACAGCCCACAGTATTATTATGAGACTTTTGACAATCACAGTATTTCAGTTATTGGTACATGATTCTAGTGTAGCCTGTGGCATACAATTCTGAGCAATCTGCTCTTGCACAGCACTGTTTTTTGTTGTTGTGTTTTGTTGTGTGTTTTTTTTTAAGTCTGTCTACATCTCCAAAGCTCAAAATGCTCTGTTCCACCTTGTGATTTCACAAAGCTTTAGTTTTCAATTTTACTGCTAGCTTTTACTTATTGTTTAGTAGAGAACCAGGGCTGAACCAAATGACTGTAGTGAAAGTGTATGGAGTGGAGCACTTCCTGTATTACCACAAGACATCACAAGGTGGAACAGAGTTGTTTTTCACTGTAGAGCACAGCCTAAATATGCAGGGTTACATGCAAAACACAACACATGTTTTTGATGACAAAACAACATTATAACGTATAATAACGTATTATGTGCCCTTTAGAAGTTATTTAGCATTCACAGTTGACAGCAAATGGTGGAGAACTGCTGTAGCTGTCAATAAGCCTTCTCAATTACTGAAGCCTTAAGAACAAATAATAATATGAATAAGACCTAAACATTAGTTTTATTATAGACCGACTATTATTGGTCCACATAAGGATATAAAGGTCCTGTCTTGGATACAGAGCCCTTCCTGACACAGGACGCAGCTGCCGGAGCAGGAAATTGTCCTTATTTGGTAGAAGCCGTGGTCACGTGATCACAAAATGGTGGAAGCTGTGAGGTGTTTGTAAGTCGAGCATCTCCTCCGAGGAAAAGAGAGTAGGAAATAAGCAGGTGACAACAGAGTACACATGGTTTAATTCTCAGACGGACTTGCAGATTCACGTGACTCAGCAACGGTAAGTACATGTTAATATATAAAGGAAGAAAACAATTGAAATGTGTTTCTATTCCTGCGCACAGGAAGCAGGGGGAGGGAGATGCAGGGGCAGAGGGACGCCTGTCATCAGTATTGTGGTACTCCTATTGATGCTCAAATAAGATCTTTTGACTAATGTTTGACTGTTTATGGCGTGGGCCTTTTTATTTTCTGTGTGTAGCTTGTAGCCAGTTACAGCCATTTCAGTCAAAAGGATGTTTTCATTTCCCTGCGAACGTGTCTGTGCACATGACTCACAGAATTTGCATCATTTGATCTGTGCACAGGAGAGCTTGTAGTCATTCTGTTTCAATCAGCACAAAGAGCACTGAGCAGGCAGTGAAGAGGGCAACTGTGCAGATCATGCACCCCCAGCCTAAATCCAGCTGCCAGCATGGCCCTTCTCCTCCAGAAAGAGACTTGAGAGAGTCAAGTGTGCAGAGATTATTCATTAGCATGACCTTTCACATGAAAATATTAAACACGTGTGGCAATTTAGCATCACTGTCCTGTTAGACCGGTAAATTAAGTGGCAGCATAATTATCTGTATCATATTAATAATGGATGTTGTATTATTGCTTTGAATAACAATTTTGTACCATACATAATGTACGTGATATATTACATAAAAACAAATCGTCAAAGTCAAGTGGACTGCATGTTTTTTGGTATTGTGCCACAAATTATAATAATTGTGATTGTTTATTTGTTGCTACATGTAGGTCGTCCTGTGGACGGACTTTGCTAAAATGAACTCTGAAGGAGCTGAAGGCAGGCCAGGTACAGATGAGGATACATCAACATGTTTTATTTTTTTTATATAAATCCCATTAATGCTCATGACAAATAATTGACTTCTGTGCATGTGTGTAGTGCCTCCCACCTCTTTACCTCTTGAAGGAGGTCAGAGTCAGAGAAAGAAGCTGTCAGCCCCTTGTATCAGCCTGTCTTTGGACCAGAGTGAAGATGACCTGGGTGAGACTCCAGATGATCTGGATATTAATGTGGATGACATCGACACTCCAGAAGAAGGAGACTACCTCGATTACACGGACCATGAAATGGACTGGGAAGGTGGGTCAGTCACAACATCTTCAAAAAAAAACAAAACATCTGTTTTTAACCTTGTTGTAATGGTGTTCCCTCATCATTAGCTTTATCAGAGCTGTATTTTGATTGTATGTTTGCGTAATCCTGCATTGTCCTTTATTTGAGGCTTGAGTACATTTACACCTACCTGCTAGCCCCACTCATCATGCTGTATTTTCTTTTGCACTTCAGAAATGTCACATAAGTCCTTTTTCAGACACAAGAAAGACAAAAATCTGAGTCCGTGAACCCACTACTATAATTAAGCCCTTTTAGATCAATATTTTAGTTTATAATGTACAAAATCATGAGCCGCACATAAAATGATTTAATATTAAATACCAGTGTGCAAAGCTTATTATGCTATTGTATTTATATTTTTAGACCCTAAGGTGGACCTTCAAAGTGGAATGAGTGATGCCTATAACACAATCCCCACTTACAGCGCTGGGGAAGAGCATCAGGACCGTCAGGATGGCAAACTGTGGCGAACTGTCATCATTGGAGAGCAAGAGCATCGCATTAATATGAAGATCATTGAGCCATACATGAAAGTCATATCACATGGAGGTGAACTTGTATTATGTTGTACAGTGGTACCTCACCTTACGAAAGATCCTACAAACGAAAAATCCAAGTTACGAAACGCCTTCACGTTAAATTTTTGTCTCTAAATACGAAAGAAAATTCAAGTTACGAAACGCGAGATTTCAAAAATTCAAATAATGCGCGCTCAGATGCGCGCTCAGATGCCAGCCCCGAAATGTTAAATACACTTTATCAACACACACGGGGGTTAGGTTCCAGAAATAACCCGCAATAAGAGAAATCTGCGAAGTAGGACAACTTTATATTTTACAATTATTCTACATGGTTTAAGGCTGTAAATGCCTCACCCACACATTATACGCTTTTCTCAGACTGGAATTAAACTTTTCTCACATTTTTCTGTCGTTTAAACACTCAAACTTTCATAGATTTTCAACAAAATGTATTAACAGTGAAGCGTGGGGGGAGACACGACTCCGGAAGCAGCGCGGGACAGAAGCACCGCCCGCGAGGAGCACCGCCCGCGAGGAGCACCGCCCGCGAGGAGCACCGCGCGCACCGAGGAGTGCGAGGAGCACGCAACCCTAGTCCTGGTCTGCACGACCGGCACCGGGTCTGCGAGCACGAGATAGAACCCGGACCGCGTCCTCTGGAGCCCGAGCCACAAACCAGCCGCACGGCACGTGGTGGTTTAATCCTGGTTTAGTCCAGATCTTGACCTGGTCCAGTCCTGGTTTAGTCCAGTCCAGGTTTAGACCTGGTTTAGACCTGGTCTAGACCTGGTTTAGTCCACGTGTAGGTCTAGTCTCTTAGCCAATCAGGACGCAGAACACAATGTTACACTATAAAAAAAAACCTTGGAATGGAAAGAACGGGGCTTGGAATGAATCAGGCCTTTTCCATTGAAATATCTACTCAACTTACGAAAAATTCACGTTACGAAACCACTTCTGGTTTTAATTAATTTCGTAAGGTGAGGTACCACTGTACATGGATTATCTCTTCTGTTAGTGTTTTTACAACTGAGTGATATAATTAAAATATTTTTTGCTTAAAAGTGCACTAAAAACCCTCAGAAAACATGTTTTAGTATTTAGTGAATTTTGAGGAACTTTCTGAAGGTAAATATTTTCACTCTTTGATATCATCAGTGCCTTTTCTATTTGGGGTACGATGAAGCAGCTTTTGTCCACTGTCTATTCTCTCTTGAAGTTTGGAGCTAATGAAGAATAAGTAAAGTGAAATTTCTAAAAAAAAAAATGTTGGTTGGTTTGAAATAGTAAGACGAGTGAAGAAATAAAATCTAGTTATTATTTTTTGTTTGTTTTTTTATTAGGTTACTATGGAAACGGAGTCAATGCCATCATAGTTTTTGCTGCTTGTTTCCTGCCAGACAGTGATCTACCAGACTATCATGAAATTATGGAAAACTTGTTTTTGTAAGTATTACCTAAAATATTTATTGTTGTACTGTGTGGATGTAATGTTTAGTATGCCAGGTAAAAAGAGAAAAAAAATCATATTTAGCCAAAATACAAGTAAGACTGATAATCACAAAATCAGATTTTGTTTGAGGAGAATTTGTATCTTGAATGGCATACTGTTTCATCATGGAATATGGAATATATGGAATATTTAAACACTATTGGTTTTGGTTATATAATAGCTTTTTAGTAGATCTCAAAATAGTTAAAAAATTTTGTATTTTGCTTTGAAATTAAAAGCAATTGAAATAAGAAAGATTATGAAACAAATGTCATACAGCAGCACTTTTACTATTTCTTCAACTGACATCAGATGAAAAAAATATTAGTTGAATTTTAAATTTAATTGTCAGCACCTATCACATTTTGTTTAATTATCATTTGGATTTTGAATATACTTGTATATTTTTCTTCTAAATGAATTATTAAAGAGATTGAGAGCCATGATGTCCTTGTGTTTTCCACAGATTTGTCATCAGCACACTGGAGCTGATGGTGGCAGAGGACTACATGATTGTGTATCTGAATGGGGCCACACCACACAGGAGAATGCCGGGCCTGGGCTGGCTTAAGAAGTGCTATCAAATGATTGATAGAAGGTGTGTTTACTTGTGCCTAGAAAAACAAACCTATTTAAAAAAAATTACAGCCTTATATCCTCTTTCAATAGGCTTAGGAAGAACTTGAAATCCTTTATTATTCTCCACCCATCATGGTTTATCAGGACTGTTTTAGCCATCACAAAACCTTTCATAAGGTAAAGTATTGACCTTTTTGGCATTTCTCTTTTTTTTCTCATTATTTGTTTTCTCCTTTTTTGTTTTTGTTTTTGATTGATACATTTTTGTCAAAAGCAGCTTTTATTCATTTTAGCAACATTTGCTTCTGTATAAGATTTTAATAATATACTTCCCATTTCAGTCAACTGCAAGATGTGGATATTTGTACTGCACTCAAATCCCAACCTGCTTCTCAGATTTTATTATTGAAGCAAAATAGATAGTAGTTAGTATAGCAAGTTAACTTGCTGACTACTATCTTTCTTCTATACACGTTATACATCATTTGATTTAAAATTGTCAACATGCTATAGCTTAGCAGAGGTTCTAATACACCTGTAAAAACGGCTTTGTGTTTATGTTGCCCAAACAGTGCCAAGTTCAGCAGTAAGATAAAGTATGTCAGCAGCCTGGATGAGCTGCAGCAGCTAATCCCAGTGGAACAAATACAGATCCCAGAGTGCATCATCAGGTGAGCGCACTCAAAACCTTCAATTGTGTTTCAAACCTAGTTAATTTTTTGTCTCTTGAACTCCTTCCATTCAGACAGGACAAAGAGCTGAAGGAAGCAGAGAACTCCAAGTAAGCACACACTTGTATTTCTTCTCTTCTTAGTTAGCATTAGTCAGTGCTGCTGGTTTATTCATTCATTTATTATACAGCACATTTTTTCATTCTTTAGCTGGACCTTGACCAACTTAATTTGTCATTAGTTCTATTTACTGGAAGAGCAGGGAAAACGTTTTTAAAATGTTAATTACATCCATTTTGCCTCATTCATCATAAACTTAAATAAGGCTATCTTTATTATCAAGTGATCCATTGCCCTGATATTTAATGCCAAGAACAAGCAAAGGACTGACTAATTGTTTATTAAATCATTACTTGCATGTGTGGTGCAATTTACCAATTAATTTTAACATTTGTCAGCAATCATCCTGCTCTAACAATCTCTCTTTTATCCAAGAGTTAATAGTTTCTTGCTGGGACCTCAGCCAACAGCTGACAGGCCACAGTAAGTCCTCCTCTGACACATTTAAACACAGTCACACAAGACAAACAGCGTTGTTTCTAAAGTCCGTCACTCACCACTTTTTAATGTCTTTCTTTTTCCACATCTTTCTCTTTCTTGCTTGCTCTCACTCTCTCTCTCCCAGGGCAGAGGAAGCTGCAGGTAGCAATTCCCAAAGCCAGGCATCCTAAATAACTTTCCATAAACTACTAATAGTGCCTGTTTACACATCTTGTCTCATTGTTATGGCTGCTGTAGCACTGTATGTAGTTCTTCTGTATATCTGCAAGTCGCCACACTGAGGAGAATCAGCTCAGTGTCAGCCACAGCAGTTGTTGTTTGATGTGTGGTTGAAAACAGTAAACATTGCAGACTTGACAGCCAAATCTAGAATATAATGGTTGTGAGCATGTGAAGCTGTGGAGCAATAATGGCACTTTTTTCAGTTAGACATGTATCAAGTTTTAAGTAGCTTCTAGAGGAGCACAAGGTGTAGCATAACTTTGTGCTAGTGATTGTGGCCAAACAAACACAAGTCTATCAAATTATTGTAATTATTTATTTTATTTATTTTTTATAATGAATATTTAAATGATGTTAGTAATTTAGTCATAATGCCAACATAAGAAATTACCTCATAATGGAAAAAGAAACACAGGGACTGCAAAGCACAATGTCATCTCAGCTCCTTGTTGTGTGTTTTCTGTAGAACCGTGCATGTCTCTTCACTGTTTTACTGTTGTGAGGTACGGAGGAGGTGCAAAGACATAAATAGTCGAGTCGGGTAATTCAGTAAAATTGTACCAAGCAACTCTACCAAGACCATGTTGTTTGTGTTTTTGTTGACGTTTGTTTATTAACAGTCGGAAAGCTAGCATTTACATATTGTCAGGGACATTTGAAGGTGTAAACGACTAAATGTAAACACACAGACAAATAAAACTCACTATTTAAACAACACTACAACACTTCATATGAATATTGAAGTTGTCAAAAACTAGGTGCCGGTAAGGCTTATCAAGATCTGGTAAGGATTATTTTTACAGTTTATTGCTTTGTGCAAAGGAATATAACAATATGAGGCATATCATTTGGTAATGCTATTTCAAGTCACACCATTATGTTTTGTTTTCTTTAAATATTGAAATGTAAGCTCCATGAATTATTTTGTTGCAGCTGCATAGTTAAAAGCAGTTGGAACAACCATGACAGGTCAAACTTTATAAACAGTTGTGTAACATTGTTTAATATGTATAGTAAATGTTATTGTTATTTTAGGAAAAAAAATACAATTTCAGCATTTCTGTGAACTTCACCACTATATTGCAAAATAGTACTCAGGGGTTAATACATACAGTGTGGTGTATTGCATCTCTAGTACACAGTTACTACAGATTATAAATAGCCTTTCATGCCTCATTTAGTAGATTCACATTCAGGGAGGGCTAAAGAGGCCTTTCCCTCGGGCCAGACACAGAAACACAGAAGTATGACTTATTCTCCTCTTTCATCGAAAAGTGTAGCTCTCGTCATCATACTCCAGCTCATCCTCATTGTCGTCTCCCAGCTGTCCATATTTGAACTTCCTGTACACAGTGCCATCCTTGCCCATGTACACTATGTCCTCATCATCATCGTCGTCATCGTTCTTCTTACTCCGTGAGCGTCGGTCACTGAAGTCCACCATTTGGGACTCCTGGAAGCGGCCACTGGATGAGGATGCATGTCCACTGTAAGAGGTGGAGGAGGCTGGGCTATAGCCGTGTCTGCTGCTCCCCGCTCCAAACCCGCCTGAGCCCAGCTTCTCATAGCCACGAAGGGGAATGTCCCGGGCTGCGCCTTTCGATCGCGAGTGCCTAATGAGGAAGACTATAGCCACAAGTACAACCACCAGCAGAATACAGGCAGTGATGAATACAGCCAAGTTCCCTCGCTCCTCTTCATCATCATTTTTGAATGCTAAGTTCGTGCTGAGGACACACTCTCCTAGGAAAAAAAAATGTAACATTATATGCTGCAGACTTAACAAGTTGGAGCAAAGTAGCAATAGTTGGATCAAATTTAAAAAGAAAATGAATGAATGAATGTATAATTCTACTATAATGTGCATTCATTTGTTTGCCTTAAAAGTGTTTGCCCTGCATGTAAAATAAGCCAATTAGCAAAACAGTTTTTCTTCATACCTTGAGACTCAGTGCAGTTACAACAGTCCTGCTGCCCTTTATTATCTGCCCCCTCCTTGTCATGGCTACAACAAAGCAGACAGCGCCCCCCGGGTTCGAGCATAGCCTGAGGAGGACATGAGGTGCAGCTGGTTGGGCCTTGGCCCCAGCACTCCAGACACGAAGCATCACAGTCTTCACAAGCCAGCTCCATGCCCTAATAAGAACAAATGAGCTTGCATGAGGCTGCTGGAATAAAAATGTGCTGCTGCTTGAACTTTTCAACATAACTTTTTATGTCATTTTTTGCTTGTCCTCAGGCATACATAAAAAATACATTTTCAGAATTTTGCACACAATTTTAATTGTAAAATGTTAAGCTGCAGTTTCCCATGCCCTTTGCTATAGGACAATGGCATATGTTTAATTATAAAATACTAGTATTAACTTTACCTCTATTACAGGATACTGGCCCCTGTAGCACATTGATTCGCACATCCCATCTGACAATCTGTATCCAGCATGGCATGCCTGACAAAAATCTGATTCTTTTGCGAAAGAGGACAAATAACATTGTTGTTATAGCACTATATTATCATATATTATTTTTTATTCTTTAAATTATTCTGTGTGGTTTGTATTATATTTTGTCATCTAATCACTTTATTTTCGACCTTCTACAAACCTGAACAAGTTTTGCAAGTGGCGTGACAAGACTCGCAGGTCCCGTGCTCAGCGTCATGGTAGTATCTTTCAGGGCACACAGGAAGACATCGTCCAGCTTTGCGCAAAAAAACCAGGCCCACAGTACAGCTAAGGCAGCTGTCTTCTCCTGCTCCAAGACACTCACTGCAACTGGGGTCACACTTCTCACACATACTGGAGGCTGGATTTCCGTAGTGCCTGCCACATTAGTTGTAGATGTAGTAGTATGTAGTATAATAGTGCTCCACTAGCTTGTAACATTTCACACAAATTAGTTTTTCCCCAAATAAAACCTAATCCACCACAGCACATCAGAAAATGTTGGGGTATTTTTAAGAGGCTGTTTTCAAGGTGAAATCTTTGTGACCACTCAAAACACAAAACACTGATACAACAGATGGACAGTGTGGGGGCTGAATTACCCATGCTGGCAGGTCTCGACACACTCTTTGGCCTCACGGAAAAGACTGGATTTGCAGGAAAGACACTCGTGGCTGTGTTTTCCGACACAGGACTCACAGGAGGGATGACAAGGTTCACATTTTAGTCCCATCTTGTCCTGGTAGTAGCCAGTTGGGCATCGATCCAAACAGGTACCATCTGCAGAGATACATTATCCAGATAAGCAGCCTCAGACACAGGAAGTGCTATGGTCTATAGGTATTGACTTACTGAGCATGAGATGACCCTGGTTGCAGGTCAGGCAGTGATTTGTACCAGACCCAGAGCACCTGTGGCAGTATTTATGACATGGATGGCATTCCCCGCTTTGGTCCACATACTGGTGAACTGTACACTTTGATTGGGACATTGGCACACAGTGACCATGGCCCTCCAGTCTGTAGTCATCTCTACAGCTAGTACAAGAGTCACTGTATGGCCCAGAGCAAGTGAGGCAAGAGGCATCACACTCTATTTAAAAAAGTCAAAAGGGATAAAGCTGTCAAGTGGCAATTAGTCTGAGTATAATATAGATTATCTGGTGAAAATATCAGTAACTTCTAGGGCTTTGAAAGAGCTACGTTCATGCTTCACTAAAACATAATACTGTTTTACTGCTAACATATGCTTACATTATATGAAACTTAAATTCATCTGCTTTTGTATAGCATTGCAGTACATGAGTTTGTGAGGTTGGACAGCTGTCAAATAGAGTGTTATTTCTGGTGCAGACAGTTTAAGTTCTAGTCTACACATGAAATGCAGTTTCAGTGATTTGCTGCAGTGAACAAGGTGAGGATTTTGAAATGTATGAAAAATGTCAAATAATATTGCCAAAATGAAACAAACAATTATTTATGTGTGGCACCTTTACAGTCTCCTGAGATGTCATCCAGATAGGTGTGTGAGGGGCAGGATGTTAGGCATACCCCGTTGTGCAGCGTGGCCTGAGAGTCCATGCAGCTATCACAGTCATTGTTGTTTGGTCCATCACACAGTCTACAATCAGAGTGGCAATGTGAACACTCCCTTTGCTCTGTATCAGCAAATAACCCATCGGGACAGTCTACTACACATAGGCCCTTGTGCAGAAAATGATCCTCTTCACATTCTGTGCAAAGATAACATGTTAATGCTAAGTTACAAGATAATCATAATGAAAAGAGATTCAAATATTTAAAATACCAATGCATTGTCCAAGTGGATTACATTCTGCACAAGCAGGTGGACACTGGTGACATTCTCCATCTCGGACTGCATGGCCCGCAGGACAGTCCTCCACACAGAGGTGCTTGTGCAGAAGAAGAGGAGAGTCACAGCTTAGACAGTAGGTGCTATTTCTTAAACAAGAAGCACATCCTGTCTCACAAGTTCGACACACTAAGCCAGCAGGATAACCCCTGTGAGAAAATCAAAATATTAATAGATATGGATTAAACATTACAGTAAAAGAATATGCAATTGGATGTTTTGTTGATTTTTGACCTGACACATTGTTCAACACATTGGCCATTCTGTAGGTATAATGGAGCATTGCGGGTGCTCTGGCAGCGTGTGCAGTGCTGAGCATCCATACATGTCAAACAGCCGAAGGGGCATTCTTCACAGACACTGGTTAACCGATCTGCAAAGTATCCCCCTGGACACTTCAACACACATGTCTGCTGTGGGCTGAGAAAACGGCCTGACACGAGAAAACATTTGTTAAATGTATGGTCTTGTGCCTATCTAAAAGTCCACTTAACATGCTCAACAAAACAAGAACGCAGCATTGTATTCAAAATATGATGATACCTTTTACACATTTTGTACATTGATTTTTCTCATCTCCAGAGCAGGCCTCACAGGAAGGGTGGCAATCCTCACATGCCCCATCATCTGAGAATAAGGGCACCCACCATTATATTATTCTACGAATCGACAACTAAATTGATCTAACATCATAATATCATCTTCAAATTAACATGGAAATTGAGGAAGTTCTACTGTTAATTTAAGAATATCAAAGCTAGATTTAAAATGAACATTAATAATAGAATGTAACAGATGAAAATGTGAGGACCTCTAGGAATACCACTCTACTTAGTTTAATTGCACTTCCAGTCTATAATTAAGATGTTCTTGTTCTTTAAAGTTTTGAAATAATTCTTTGGAAAAACTAAATGATTGACAGTGGAAGTGTCATGCAGACCAATTACCTTCAATGATTTCTTGCTGCTCCTGTGAAAGTGCCCAAATCCCTGCTTCATTATGGTCAGACAGTGGGATTAGCAAAAGACATAAATATAGTTCTTACCACTGCGATAGGTCTTCATGGGGCAGGCTTCATGTTCAAACACGCACAGGCCATTTTCCAGTGTCTTTCCCTCCTCACAGGATTCACAGTCATCTTCCTCTGGCCCACTACAGCTCACACAATCTAAATGGCACTCCTCACAGTCATTTGAGTCCTCATCTCCATAGAAACCATCAGGGCACACTTCAACACATCTACCCTCTGAAAACAAGTAAGCATATTTGCTTTTTAAAATATTATGTTTACTGTATTGTGGACAAATTGTTCGTTTTGAGTTACTGTGTATACAGTACTGTGTATTTTCCCTTGTGAATTATCTGTATAACTGTATATTCATTAAAAAGCATGGCAAGCATGTAACAGTATACACTTTGATGTAGAAACTGCATCTGTATTGTGGGTCCCAGAATTCACTATAAAATGTTACATCAAACATTAAGCAACATATGGCCATCTTGGTCTTACCTGATAAGAACAGGTCAGTTTCACACCAGTAGCACTCATGTTCGTCACAGCTCACACATTTCTCATCACATGGGATACAAGTCATCTCCTCCTCCACATTGTACGTCTTTGCTGGACAGTTTTTGAAGCAACCATCCTGAAAACTGATAACAAATGCTCGAACATTGAAACCCTGAATTTCTTTTTCAGACATATCCAAAACAAACAGAACCAGTTCCTTCAAAGATAGAAATAAAGTAAGAGGCACAGCAAGTTCTGAGAGAATCACACAGAGGGCACACAACCTTACTTGTAAAAACCCTCTATGCAGGACAGGCAATGCCTAGGGTTATCTGTTAAATGCAAACAAATACAAACTCTTCATCAGACTGGAACAACCATATTAAATTATGTAGCAAGGTAGGAGGATGATTTGAAGCTTATAACTTTCTGAAGGTTAAAGTGACTTACATAAAACACACTTTTTGCAGCCTTCTTCACAGGCCATGCAGTCCTCATAATCTGGATCCTCCACCTCCCCTGAGAACACAAGCATGGAAAAGACAAGATGGAGTAAGTATGGGTGGTTGGGGCAGGTGGAAGACAATGTTTTTAAGGTCACACTGATGTTCCTGTCACCAAGTCACATAACAGCAAGAAAATAACTCAGGTGAACACATTGGTTACCTTCTCCACACTCCAGCTTGCTGCACAGTCCATCAGAAACGTAGTAGGAGGAATTACACTTGAGGCAATGGGTGGGGCTAGAGCACAGTCGGCAGTGGTCAGAGCATGGCTCGCAGCTCTTCTCTTTGGTGTGGTAAAAAGACTCAGGGCAGACATCCACACACTGGCCCATGAACAGGTATCGATCCATACCAAACTTGTCTATAGAAAATTTAAATGATGTTCTGTTCAGAATTGTTGTAAACAGGCTTTATCAATACCAACACATTGTGAGCATAAGCTTTTCTCCTCACCTGTGTCACAGCTGCTGCAGTTGGCGGGTCCTGCATCTGAACAGGTGGCACAGGTGTGGTCACACATGTGACACTGTCCTCCTGACTGGTATTTACCTTTAGGACAGTCCAGAACACAGTGACCTTCATCCAGAGATCTGTCATCAAGACAACACAAAATACTATCTTAGCTACCACAGCACATTATTTTAATTATATTATTGTTATTATTATTTGGACCAAGCACCGAAGGTACTTGGCACCATAGTGTTTCTATTGATTCTTATTATTATTATACATTATTCTTCTACCTATGGGAGTCTATGGCAACCCTTAGAACCGTCTGGTAAAAAGTTGTGAAATTTTGCATGCACATTCCAGCCAGTCCCCTCATTACCCACAGCAATTTATAGGCCCCCACCCCCAGGTAGGGGTAGGCCTACATGCTGAGGCCTACATGCACCTTTGGTGCTTGGCCCCACATTGCTGCTTGCAGCTATATTTATTATTATTTTTACAAACTTTACATTTTTCCCATTTCTTTTCAAATACATTAAAGATCCCATGACATGGTACTTCTTGATGCTTTTATATGGCTCCTTAATGTTTCCCTAATACTGTAAATGAATCCTTCTTCAAAATCAAGCCTCAGTGCATGAGATATGACTCTGTCTTCATGAGGCTAAATATGTCTCTGAAATGCTTTATTCTGGGCGTTGTTGCTTGAATGCAAATGAGGAGGACAGAGACAGGCCAGTGCAGCGGGTGGGTTGTGACCAAATACGCCACTGTTTCCTGGATTAGCGGTGCGTTGTGCGCTGTCACCCACTTCTGTGTTTTAAGAGCGGAGGAAGATATGAGACGCTTTCCATAAAAAAAACTACAACACATTTCCACAGAAAATAAAATTAAACCACTGCTGTTTTAGGGGTTCGGAGGCTCGGATAAAGGACATCCGATCACATGTCTCCAGGCAAATAAAAAAACGCATCTCGCATTGCGTAGCTCGTTTGCGGTCCAAACTCTCTGGGCGTGATTTCCAGAGACGGGGTGGACATCCAGATGGTCCAGATAGGTGGAAACTTTTCCACGGGTGTGACGTCAGAAAGTTCCCTTGTTCCCTTGTTTTTTTCAAACGCGGAAAAGGACCGCAAAAGCTCAGTTTACACATTTCGCAACTTACTAAACAGGGTAGGGGAGCTCACATTAACGTTCAAAAACCTCAGAAAGTGAAAATTTTATGCCATGGGACCTTTAAAATATGGATTCCATTGGGACACTGTTTGGACCAACTCACCGTGAAGAGGCACAGCTGATGCAATCATTACTCTGTGGTCCTGTGCACTTCAGACATGTAGCATCACATGCATGGCATTTCCTATTAGTGTCTGGATACTCGCCTAGTAAACATACCAATATGAAGGGTTAGGACTTAACATGAAACAAATTAAGCCTTTTAATAACAAGCATAGCGTACTATTTGTTTTAACAACATTCCTTGTGGTTACACTAATTACTTTAAAGAATAACATATTTTCAGTCTCCCTCTGAGAGTTTGCCGTAGTGCAGTATGTCATAAAAGGTGCAAGATGACTGACCCTCTTCACACTCTGTGTTGAGCACACACATTTCGCCCTGATGGCTGTGACCACTGGAACATCTGCTGCAGTTCCCCGGCCCTGGTCCCACACAGGCCGAACAGCTGGCATCACACCTGAGTAACAGAACACACAAACCCAAAAAGACCAGCAGTCCATAAAGGGATTAAAACTCCTCCCATCCACCCAACAGCAAACTCCAGCATCAAAACAAGCATGAATGCAGGCAATGGAGCCAAGGCCAAGGGCTGCAATCAGCAGATAAACAAACCACCCACACCTAAACACACACCAGTGCTCACCTCCTACATATCCTCTGCCCATAAGCTATCTCTGGGCTTGGCTCTGTGGCATAGAAGCCAGCGCTGCAGGAGTGCACACACCTCCACTCCTCCATTAAATATCCTTCTGCACAACGTTTGCAAGACTCAACCCCTGGGCCTGAAGTCGAATGACACAGAATTTTTTAAGTCATTTCACAAATTCATACAACCCATAAACATCAATCAAATATAAAATGGTTAACATTTATAACATAGATGGACTTTTGACACCTACCTGCACAAGTAGCGCATGCTTTGTGACAGGGTTTGCATATGCCTTCCTGTTTGTCATGGTAGAATCCTGCTGGGCAGCTCCGCAAGCACTGATTTCCCTGCAGACTGAAGGTGAAAAGAAAGGTGACATAGACAATCACTGAACAATGACTCATTAAGTCTGGTTTTGAGGGCACAGAAAAAGGTTATGATTGGTATGCTTTCCTTCTTCACAGATTAAGCCATGAGAAAGTAAATGTGTTTGTAATGATGCTGGACATAGGTGATAATAAAAAATAACACAAAAGCACAGTTTTCAAATAACTGAATGTATCAAATGCATCATGTGATTGAGTTTACCTTGTGTCTTGTTTGCATTCTGTGCAAATGCTGAAGGTTGTGCACTTGAGGCAGTTTTCACTGCATTTCCTGCACATATTTGCATCTGTGAGGAAATGAGAACACACATCAGTCTGATTAATCTCTACTCACAGAGCTTTCAACTGCTGTTTTATCAGCCAGCAGTCCATTCACATAACATACTTCACATGAGAATAGTGCTTCTGTTGTTAGTTTTATCCAAATATTTAGAAATAAATCTATCTTTTACAATTGTCAGATTTAAACACTCGCATAAGACACTTCACACAAGGAGGAGTGCGCTGTATTTTGGTTGGCAGTCTATAGTTTAAACAAAGAGTGTTTCTATTGCATTTCATAACATACAAACATTCAGATTGAAACTGATCAAACAGAAAATACGACCATGATCGAGATAATAGCCTTCTCCACAGATGCTGGTGCAGGTGTTTGTGCCCTCAGTTAAGTGGTGTCCGGATTGGCAAGTTGTGCACTGGTTACTTCGACTCCCAGTACAGCTTTCACAAGTCGCATAGCACCTCTTGCAACGACGACGGTCACCCCAAAATCCGTTTGGGCACTCTGATACACACAACCTGGATAAGCACAAATTATGTCTGACATCTTTATGACATGTATGTATTTCCTCAGACAGGGTTCAGTAAAAACATGTAGACTAACAACAAGCTAACTAGCTAGTTATGATTACATCAAAATTTAACCTTGTGCCGTTTTTGAATTTGAGAAAAAGGTGCAAGCATGTGACACACTGCTGTGGGCCAGGTCCCCCACAACCATCACTGTTGCATTCTGGATCACAGGGTCCTGTTAAAGACATGAATAGCTAATCTTACATTTTAGATTTAGGGGACTGTCATCCCAAAGCACCAACATCAAGAACATAACTCACCATTATATTCATCCAAAAGATCATTATCAGTAGGCTCTGCTGAACGCACACTCTTTTGAGGCACATATGGATGCTTTGCTGTGCCATAAATCACCAGAGACCATTTTGTTAAAGCCCCTACAAGTACCACACATACTACAGTTACTTTCAAACTATTGTCTATTACTGTAAGTTATAATATAGTGAAGGAATAGGGCAAACCTTGTTGTGTGATACTGTGTGACTTGGATGAAATATCATTTATTTTCAAGGTCCATTTTCCTGTTGCAGGCTCCCCCCAGCAGTGAGTTGTCATAAACTCCCAATTCTGAAAGCCCTCACTGGAGTTGTCTAGTGGCCTGAATAAAAATATTATAAATACTAAAATAAGAATTCATTTTAAGGTATCTAACAGTTTGCTTTTCAAGAACATTTCAAAGCTCACATCAGAAATGATTAACCAACCACTAGTGCATTTTTGTAACATCATAATCCAACTCTTAATATGAAGATATAAAACACACTCTAAAAGATAATGTTAAGGATAGCTCTTGAGAGCCCACTGTTAGCTACCTGTGTGCTAGCAACTCTGATATGGTGCCAGAGGGGGACAGGAGTCTGATGAAGAGGTTGCCTCGACGGCGGTGATTGATGGTAACACGGACAATGACATGCTCCACATAAGCCACGTGCTGCAGAGGGTTGCCAGCACAGCCTGTCGTCTCGTACACAGATGTCACCACAGAGCCCGGGTATATAGCCCTGTCAACAGAGAAGAAAAGCAAAGAGAATGAAAAACAATGAGAATGAAAAACTACAAACACAGACCTGCAAAATCAAAAACATAAAAACAAAGATAAAGCAGGGAGCGTTTGTTGTTGCATGTTACCTGATTTGCTGCACCGGAGCCTCTTCTACACACACATGCTGTGAAGGGACTTGTTTCCAACGTTCACCCTCTTTGACCATACGCTCTGCATCCATCAGCCCATAGCCATACAGATGGCTCACTAAGGTATGATACAGTAAATATTAAGACACTAAATAACAATGACTCTTGCATTAAATACAATTGAAGTATATAGCTTGTTGGAGAACCTCTGTATCCTGCTCCATTTATTCTCCAGTCAGGTGCTTCAAGATGCTCCGTCTTTGATGTGCGAACAATAATATGCTGGATGTCTCTCCAGGTTAGCAATGGACTGACAAAAGAAAACAATATATATTTATCTATGCCATTTTGTCCTCATATAATGTAACGTTTTGTGGGATGGTTATCTACTTGGCCTCTAAAGTGAGAGCAATGACACCTGCTGCCACAGAAGCAGACAGGGAAGATGCTGGATGTGTCTTAACACAGGTCTGATGATCACCAGCAGTCATCTGTGAAGAGTGAAGGCTTTGTTTGATAAAGTTTGATATTTGTATTCATGTTTTATTAATACAATGTATTATTTTACAATGTATTAATGTATTATTTTTTTCATTTCTCACCATGGGCTTGCCCTCGCCCCCAGAGTAGGCTGTGGCCAAAGTAGAAGGACACCGCTCCAGAAATCCAGGCCTGGTCCCGCTCCACATGGTGGGGCTTACAGACACAGTGTAGATGCTGCTACTGTAGCCATCACAGGAACAGTGGTCACCTGACTGTCCTCCATTCCCCGAGGCCCAAACAAATATTGAGCCCCTACCCTGTCGACCCTAAAAATGTAAATGTAATCATAAAGGATAGTCCAGTCAAATAAAGTTACGAGTAATAATAATAATAATAATAATAATTTTGAGAAATTTGAGTGCTAATTCAAAATCTAGATGAGACAACTCCAAATGGAAACAACAGTATAAAAAGCAGACTGTAAATGTACCATATTTACAAATATGTTCAAACCGTCCCTACCTGGAGCTACTGTGACAAGTAAATTTCTCCTGTGTGAGATCAATAAAGTCTTATCTTATCTCTTATCTTATCTTAAATATGGAGCTATTTTCAATTCAAGAATATGTTCATGCTAAATATGGTCACAAAAGTTTCTCTCACTGTTTTGATGCCGTATTGCAGTGCCATTTTCGCCAAAGGCCCTGGTCCCTCTAGTGTGATGCCATCATCTTCAGGTCCCCAGGTGCCCAAGTAAATATCTATGTAGTGTGATTTGAAGCTCAGTGACTGGGCTTCTACAATGTCTGTCACATCTCCACTTAACATATCGATACCTGCAAAGAAAAACAGCAGACATGTTATGACCTTCAAATGTCCTTTACAACAGCATTTTTGTTACTTCCACACACCGCCTATTCTCGCACGAAAAGAGACTCCGACTGTGCAGTGTGAGCTGTTTGCAGCAGCAATAATTCCGGCGCATTGAGTCCCATGGCTTTATAGAAAGATGGAGAACATGAGGTTAGATGCATATGTATGAGTGAAAGATGGGCTATTTCTGTTACATCAAGACACTGAGAAGACAGAATTCAGAATAGAGAATTTGCATATTTATATCTGCATGTAATTACCAAACAGAAAGGAATGCATGCATTAATTATACTGTAGATGGATAGGCAAAGGAAACTGCAGACCAGGTAGATATGAATTTCAAAACCTACTAGTTAGAGATGTGATTTGTTTGTTTAGGTCTGTTTGCATCGTAGCTGGCGAGAGGATCCTAATCAAAAGGAACAAGTAACATCACAAAATGAGATGTCAGCAGCATCTATTTTCTGTAAGCCAAATCACAAAAGTCACTCGGGCATTTTGACAATAAAGTAGATGGGACATTCAATGCATATTCTCTTAGTCCAGACTGTTGGCCCAAACGCTGCATGCAGTATTTGTATACTACACACTCACGGCAATGCTCCTTTCTTGGGAGAAAGGTCCTCTCTCAGGGCACTCACATAATTTGACTTGAGATCTAAATGCGCTCCCTCTATCCCATCATTTAGAACAGACACTACAACACCCTTCCCAGTGTAGCCTCTTTTCCACGCTCCTGCAATGTTCATGTGAGAGCGACACCCTGTGCCCCTGTCGCTGCTATGCTGTCAAGCAAAAAACAAGACATCCGTTAGATAAGAATGACTCTATTTTAGGTCTGAGTTCCTTCATACCTGATTTTAAAAGGGAAAATCAGACTTACAATGAACCACAGGCTCCTCCACTTTGGGTCGTCAAAGTGCAGAGGCTTGGTGGAGTAGCTTTGCCTGATTCCAGAGGCCCTATTTGCCCTTTTCTGAACAACCTGTTGCTGGAGCCATTCCACCTAAGAGAGAAAGGAGCAACTTAATTGTGGTAGGAAAGCCAGTCACATAATGACTGGAAGATTTTTTCACACTGTTTCTCTCCAAGTGACATTTCACACGTCACAAGCATCAACAGTACTGCATTTCTAATGTGAATTTTGAAAGGGTCAAGGGTAAGATGCAGGTCACATGTAGAGCACAGACTATATAAAATATATATATATAGTCTATGGTGTAGAGACTATTGCTTGTGTGTCATTAATTAGGAATGTGGGGACACAAAGTACATTAATAATGCAGCCAAGTCTTCCCGTTCTCCTTTTATCGGGTTACTTTACCTTAGTCTCCTTGGAGACAGTAAACGTGAGTCCATCATTGGACGTGGTGGATCGTTTTGCCGTCTCATTGTGCCAGAAACTGTAATAACTCGTCAGGTTACCAACCTGACAACAAAGACATCAGTTGAGTTAAATTTTAGCTGAAGGCATGTTAATGCTCGTCATTGCTCTGTGACTGTACTAAAGACCTTTGAATTATGAATGTGTCCTTGCTATCTTTCACAGCAAAGGCTACCCTACACCTGGAGTGTTTTTTAGACTGTGCAACCTGATCCCAACACAAACCACTTGGGAAGATGCCAAAGTCTGTGGTTTTATGCATACACCTGTCCAATGGCAATGACGTAATGTATAGGAATACTATGTTTAATAAAGCTATGACATTTGCATAATCTCAAAGTAGGTGACATTTAACAGTGTAGAATCAAACCTACATTAGCCTACTTTTTATTAAGACTAATATGAAAAACAAAATTGCCTAAATCTATTACATACAGTAAATTAATCTATAATGCCACTACAGTGCCACACTTAAGTGAATGGCACAGATGTAAGCCTACACATATAGACTACTATTAGGCTTATTATAGGCTATATAGACCTATTAGTACTATTATTTTTAAGATGTTGTTATTACAATGAGCCTATTATTTCACCTTGCCTTTTGATTACGTTAACCTTTCTAGTAATCTGCATTTTCATTTGTGACAAATTGACAAAGTGAAATCAATGTCGCGCGTTATTCAGAGTCAGACGACATCATTAGATTCAACTAAACTAATAAATGAAGGCTTTAAGTAGCTCACAGTGTTAGGTGTGGGCCCCAAGGGCTGAACCTACCTGACCCATGTTTGAAAAGCCATATTTATCTGCAATCTCACTGACAGTCTTCTGGTCCCCGGTGATTTTTATGGCCCATTCATGTGTAAAGACATCTGCACGACAATAGTCAAGAAAGACTCCTATTACCATAATTAAAAGCATTGTAATAGTCCGTAGCCCTTCCTCCAACACTGCGTATTGTCTCACACGCGTCTCCTCAGAGGTAATTCTTCATTTGTGTCTTGCAGCAGCTTCTCCTGAAGTTCCCAAAGTTGCAAAGTCCTTATAAACTGATGACACGAGGAGCAGTGCCGGCAGGTCTCATTGTCTCTTCTGTGGGAGACATTGCCTATCAAATTACCACCTCAATATGGAAGCCACGGATCAGACTTTGGGCAAGTCTGACGATGCAACAACGTAGTGCACCCTTAGCCTCAGTGGGAACAAAACATTTTCCCAATAGCATTAGCACATGTATTCTTACACTTGTAGAAGTGATATTTCAGTTGGCTCATCAGTTCATCACTAGGCTTATTTTTCGAGACACACAACCTGTAAGCTACAGGTCTACACATATAGGCCTACAGTAAATGGTGGTTACAGCATTGCCATGACGTGCATTCACCTGGCCATGCAGCACAAAAATCTAAAATATTGTTCAACCAAGTAAAATTGTGAGACACATGGCACGTCCTAAAGTCTATCACATTGTTAGTTAAAGATTTAGTTGGAAAAACTAAGTGGGCTTAATTCAGATAAGTCACTCAAGTGACAAAAAGCCAGACTTAACTGTTTAACTGACAAGCAGTGATGAGAGAACGGACTAGATGTACAGTATAAAGTTAATTCTGACTCTCAGAATGACATGGATGTGAGGATGCATGAAGTAGCCTACTATAAAGTGCAGGCAAAGCATTGCTGTTATTGCCCTATTGTTGAACATTTGAGAGATGGTTATGTATATTACAAAGGACAAGGCCTGGTGCTAGGGTAATGCTTGTTTTCCTCTTATTGACTCAATAGACCAAAAAACAAACCGGCATATAAAACAATAGGAAAGCACCTCTTGGCTGCAGTCTAAGGGCTTTGAAGTGATCTAACATGTCTTCTGAGAGGCGGGCTTTGATGTTCAGAAAGCTATTCCTCTCACTTACACCTTCACCTGAGAATAATTGTTAAAATGTCTTCTTGTGTGTGCTCTTTGCCCCCAGGCACAGCAACCATCTTCTCTTTCTTCTCTCTCCTCTGCCTCTCACACATTTGTAAATTCTCATGGCATGTTGATTATGTTCACAACGTATTATCCCCACTAACATAAACTCATGTCACTGGTTTATTCATCTGGTGATTTTAGCAAAATAAGTCTAAGTCATAAGTCAAGCCTAATGGTTGTTTTTATGGTTGACAGGAAGAATGTATTAAAGGAAAAGTAACGGTTTTTACAATTTGAGCCTTATTTCGGTAATAAAACAAGTTGTTTTACTCACCCATAGCACTTTGGTGTCATATGGAGCATTTCCGGAGATGTTTTGGGATTAGCGTTAGGTTAGGCTAACGCCGTTAGCCTAGCGCGACTTATAGCCAGGGCTCTCAAGTCTCACGCATTGAGAGTGTGACACACGCAATTCGACGTGTTCACACGCTCACACGCCACACATGGCATTTCTCACGCTGATTTTCTTTTTTTTTTTTTGTGCCCAGAAAATCGGTCTGTGTGGCTCAGTTTACGCAGGCACCGCACATTTTCAGCGAAAAAAACTCTCCCCCTCCTCCCCATCCCGCTCCCTGGAAAAAAATCAGCCAATCAGAAAATAGATTGTTCTGTTGTTGGGCAGACTGTAGAGTGTAGTTTCAGCTGCTAAGCGCACACTGCGGTGATGATAAAACAAACTGAGAACTATCAGGTAATAACTTCATTTATATAAGTTATAAGTTTATATTAGTTGCTTTGTAGTTTAAGTTTGCTCTTTAGACAAACATTTACAACAGGGCTCTCAAGTCTCACGCATTAAGAGAGACAACTCGATGCGTTCACACGCTCACACGGCATTTCTCACGCAATTCAAGCCCCCCATCCCCCCTCGGGAAAAATTGTTTACTCGCACCCCCCCAACCCCCCGCTCCTCGGAAATTACACAGTCTCACGCACGACCCCGCTCAAAACTTGAGAGCCCTGTTATAGCCATAGCTCGGGGCATTCCCCGAGCATGTAATATGTCCCGTGCGGGCTCCAAATAACACAAACTTTAGCACTTTTCAAATCATAGAAGCTCGATGTCTTTAGTCTACGATTTCGTTTGGTCAAAAGTGGCCTGTAATCCGAGATTTAGCCATAGTTTTGAGTAGATGAGGACGCCAGTGCGCATGCGCGGACTGTGCTCTCAGCTCCCGGGACCCAAACATGGAACGCAAAGCTGTAAACTATGGATAAATCTCGGATTACAGGCCACTTTTGATTCAAACAAAATCGTAGACTAAGACATCGAGCTTCTATGATTTGAAAAGTGCTAAAGTTTGTGTTATTTGGAGCCCGCACGGGGCATATTACATGCTCGGGGAATGCCCCGAGCTATGGCTATAAGTCGCGCTGGGCTAACGGCGTTAGCCTAACGCTAATCTAAAACATCTCCGTAAATGCTCCATATGACACCAAAGTGATATGGGTGAGTAAATCAACTTGTTTTATTACCGAAATAAGGCTCAGATTGTAAAAAACGTTACTTTTCCTTTAATGTGTGTGATGTTTCTGGTTGATCACTGATTAAAAAATATGTGAAAGATTCACTTTATGACTTCCCCCACAAGGGGCTCAAATCCCAATACAACTAAAATGAATGTTTAGTCTTCTTCACTTTTTATTGTCAAAGGTGACTGATCTTGATATATTTACATGCAGTTTTTCATGCCGAGGAGATTTGAGATGTGAGATTTCCTCACAATGTCCTCTCTGGTTGCAACTCTCAGTTACAAATAGGCTCTGTCACTGGAACATGCTGTGATTTTTCAGAAATGACTGACTCCATCTGTCTTTTAGCACAAGGGTCTGGACAAATTATTATTATTATCCTTCATCCTAGAAGAATTGGTAAAAAAAAAAAAAACCTTCATTACTGAGCATAATGTTACTTTAACACTGTTACTACTGCTACAGTAGATAAAATGTTTTATGGACTCTTTTCTTTCCCAGCCATTATGTAATGACATTCATTATTATTGGTGGGTAGAACAGCCACAATATGTACTCAAGAATACAATTACTCCAAAATAAAATAAGTAAAAAGTAGTGATCCAAATAATAGACTTACTGTTACACTGTAAACCAGACCTGGGCATTTCAAGGCCCGGGGGCCAAATAAGGCCCGCGAGTCGACTCTGACTGGCCCGCGAAAGGTTGGTTGGAATTAAGAAAATAAAACCTAGTTTCAAAATTGTACATAATGCATTTGTACTGATGCATTTGTACTGATGATCATCTGTTGGACGTGCTTCACATCTCAACCTCAAACATGAACCTAACTTTGATGCACTTGTTAAAGCTTAGCAGAGGCGAGATTTCTCTCACTGATCAAGAAAAAAAACACTAAAACATGCTAACTTTGACTTTTTTTCTACACAGTTTGGCAGTTGGTCTTGTATTATATTTGGCAAACAAAGACATTGTGGTGTCTTAATACAAAGTTAAGAAAGTTAAACTCAGAACGGATTGTGGGGTTAATGTGACTGAAAAAGAGTTACAAATGTTTCACGTTTACCATTGTTTTCAGTTATTTTACTGAATAAATTCAGTTTTTGTAAAACCTTACTCTCTCATTACTTAATAATAACACATAACTTAACAGCTTCTGTAAATAATGCCATTTACTGATTTCAACGTAGAAATACATTTAATAACCACAGTCGACTTCAAACTTTTGGCCCTCCACAATATTTTCTGCTTCTCATTTGGCCCCTGGGGAAAAATAATTACCCACGCCTGCTGTAAACTATATTACTAGAAAATGATGTCCAAAACCTATTCACAATTAAAGTTACAATTACAATTAAAAAAAAAAAAATCACTCACTCCATATGTATCTATTAGTGCTGTCAGGCGATTAAAAAAATTAATTTAATTAATTACAGGATTTGTAATTAAATAATCTAATTAATCGCATTTTTTAAAATAATTTTTTAGGTGGTTTATTGTGCTTTCCCACAGTGCAAAAAAGGTGTCAAACGTGTGATTTATAGTGGTACAGTGAAAAGAATGCAGATTTCCCCTTTAAGTCTTTCACTCTTTCACTCTTTCAGTGCACGTTACCTCCAGTGTAACCAAGACAAGACTGCTGTACACCCCCATTCACCTCCCACATTACGTAACATTCATTTGAAAGCTCATTTACACCATTCCACTAGCCTATTAAATGGTGAATATTTCTGGTGCACGTGAGCACGTACAGGAGCTTTCATGCAATGTCAATAAATAATATACACAGCTTCAAATATACAGAGAATACAAATAATTATCTGTGTAAATTACTCATGGCTCACCTGACCCCCGGAACCCGCGAAACTGGATTACCGGCGTGGATGTGTCCGGACCATCGCACGGAGGAGGAGGGAGGAGGAGGCGGCACCGCGGGGTGAGTAAATGATCGGGTTTAGCGTGATTTGGATGGGCAAAACTAACGCTTCTTAAGTGTGCACCCTTAGTCACGGCAGAACACGCTGGAGAGGTTATGGTGAAAAGGGTTCAGCGCGCGGATCGCAGCAGATACGGAAACGGGCGCGCGTCTTCGCGTGCACTCCCCGGCGTCTTCACGTGCACTCCCCGGCGTCTTCACGTGCTCTCCGCGGGGACAGGGGGCTTAGAAACGGATCTGCTCTGTCACATTTTTATAAATAAACTCGCCGTTCAAAGGCCCCGCACGCCAAATTTAAAATGCGCGCGCAGTGAATTGCGCTCATAATTAATTGCGCTAATTTTTATAACATGTTAATTAGCAGTGTAATTAATTAATCTAATTAACGCGTTAAACTGACAGCCCTAGTATCTATATTTCTGATATTTTAGGATGGTAATTTTAATCAATATAGCCTACATGAAGACAAGACTACTATACTGAACTCTAAAATAATGTAAGGTTTAATATGAAGAATACTTTGCATCAGATCCCATCCCTGCTTGTGTGGAGCATGCAGGTTTATGTATCATATACTCAGCCTGTATTTACATTTCACTGCCCGCTCCTGACAGCATCGGCCTGAAAGAAATTAACTCATATTTTATTAAACCAATCTGCAGCCATCAGAGCTAAAGCTTGACAGGTCACTTGCAAATGAGTTCACTGAAATCATTATTTACTGTTCTCTTTGTCCAGCTCGCTATATACACACTGTTGCTGAGATATGGCAATGTGTGTTTGGTAAATAGAAACATCCTGGTGTTGTGCGGATCCTTTATACAGTATCTTGTATTCCCATCTACAATCAAGGTGCTCATCTTTTTATTCAGTCACTAATGAGATTCATATGACACTTGGAAAAGAGAGACAAGTGCTTTTAATGCAACTTTAATGCACTTTTCCCCTGTTGAATGAATGTGTGTAGACGGAAATTCTAGAGGAGGTGTCTGTGGGATGCTTTTGATGTAATACTAATGAAGGCTTTCTGTTTTATTTTAACTTGGTTTATTGCCTTGCATGGTGAAGTTACTGATCATATTTAGGCTTCAACTATTATTTAGGACTAGGACTTGCAGGAAGAGAATACTGAGTCAGGCCCATCATTTTCTAAGTTCCATTTTATATGAGACTCTTAATTTTTCTCCTTAATTTTTCCAACAGTTGATCAGCAGTGTTGCTCTGAATTGCGTGTGCTAACTTTGACCCTCTACATTTCTTTGAAGAGATCTTCTTCAAAAGAGCTGTGTTCAATGTTTCTCCACTGGCATCACATCTCTCAGAACTCATTAACGACTTGTGTGGACTAATGCACATTAAACACAGTGAGAGACTGACACTGCAGCAGCTCTTCAAGGTTTTTACACCTGTATGAGCCTGGACCTGAAATATGTTTTGTTTTGTTTTTTTAACTTTATACATTTGACAGATTTGTTATTTATAAAATTCAGAGAGCCCTGATGAAGGCCCTTGCACATTTTCTTAATTAATTTCTGTTTATTCACATTCTGAGAAAAGGGACTTCAATCTCATGGACATATTAAACATGAATGGAAATCTGTAACCCACTTATTTTCAGTTGGGTCAACCATTCTGATACTACTCTGGATCAGTTTGTGCTCCAAAACCACAAGAACTTTTATATTAATTCCACCTGGACTTTTTTTTTTTTTGCCTAACTACAAGTTCCTAAATGTAATTAGGAACTGCTGTCAGATCAGATCAGATCATCCCCAGGGACAACAGCTATACCTACATTATATTGCCAAAAGTATTCACTCACCCATCCAAATAATGGAAATCAGGTGTTTCAATCACTTTCATGGCCACAGTTGGATAAACTCAAGCAGCTAGACCTGCAGACTGTTTCTACAAACATTTGTGAAAGAATGGCTCGCTCTGAATTCCAGCTTGGTACTGTGATAGGATGCCACCTGTGCAACAAGTCCAGTCGTAACATTTCCTCGCTCCTAAATATTCCATAGTCAACTGTCAGTGGTATTATAACAAAGTAAAAGAGATTGGGAATGACAGCAACTCAGCCACATAGTGGTAGGCCACATAACTGCTGGGGCAGGGTCTGCAGATGCTGAGGCGCATAGTGCGCAGAGGTCGCCAACTTTCTGCAGAGTCAAGTGCTACAGACCTCCAAACTTCAATTGGCCTTCAGATTAGCTCAAAAACAGCCAATCAGCTGCATCCAAGCCATACATCACCAAGTACAATGCAAAGCATTGGATGCAGTGGTGTAAAGCACATCGCCACTGGACTCTAGAGCAGTGGAGACACGTTCTCTGGAATGATGAATCTCACTTCTCCATCTGGCAATCTGATGGCCGAGTCTGGGTTTGGCTGTTGCCAGGAGAACGGTACTTGTCTGACTGCATTGTGCCAAGTGTAAAGTTTGGTGGAGGGGGGATTACGGTGTGGGGTTGTTTTTCAGGAGCTGGACTTGTCCCCTTAATTCCAGTGAAAGGAACTCTGAATGTTTCAGCAGACCAAGAGATTTTGTGCACCAGTGCACAAAGGAAGGTCCATAAAGACATGGATGAGAGAGTTTGGTGTGGATGAACTTGACTGGCCTGCACAGAGTCCTGACCTCAACCCGATAGAACACCTTTGGGATGAATTAGAGTGGAGACTGAGAGCCAGGCCTTCTCGTCCAACATCAGTGTGTGACCTCACAAATGGGCTTCTGGAAGAGTGGTTAAAAAATTCCCATAAAACCTTGTGGACAGTCTTCCCAGAAGAGTTGAAGCTGTTATAGCTGCAAAGGGTGGGCTGACGTCATATTAAACCCTATAGATGAAGAATGGGATGTCACTTAAGTTAATATGCGAGTCAAGGCAGGTGAGTGAATACTTTTGGCACTATAGCGTATTCATATATTCACCCCAAATAATTCAGATGCAGTTTGAAATCTGGCTTTCTTCTGTGAAGAGCTTAGAGTAGATAAGACAACACAGGCTAAAACTACAGATATTCAGCTTCACAAAGAGTCCAGCCATTTGTCTGTGCTCCAAAGGGTTCAGAAACAGATTTGAATTTGAATTGAGAGTCATTTTAGGAAAAATAGTCCATAATGGTGAGGTGTTGTTTGTTTATTTATTTACGTTAAAATTATTTATAAAAGTTTCTTCAAAAAATGGGACTGGCTTGATTAGTAGGCTTATACACAAATGAGCCATAACATTATGACCATTGATTTCCTATGTTGCTATATTTTTTTAAAAGATAATTTCTCAGGTGGAGGAGCTGCCACTAACTTGCCTCCATAGATATGTTGAAGCTTGTTTGTTTAGAATGTTTCACAATATGGCATTAAACTTATCTATCTCCATGGGGAGAAGCAAGTGACACCACCAGGTCCAGTTACAGGTCAAACCACAGTAAGAATGCTCTTTCCAAGATATTTCTGTGTCTGTGTGTGTGTGTGTGTGTGTGTGTGTGTGTGTGTGTGTGTGTGTGTGTGTGTGTGTGTGTGTGTGTGTGTGTGTGAGAGTGTATGATATTGAAAGACTCAAACCTCTCAGTAAATCTAGAAACATCACTGACCAGAAGCTGGAATTTTCGGTGTAATTTTCAACCCAACAATGCAGAGTCTTAAAATGCCAGTATTTTTCTAGAGCACGCAGCACACACAGGTCCTCACAGACTATGATTTTATTCAGTGTTGGTCTGGGCTGGCTCTTTTGTTTTCTTCAGAGCTCAGATCCCTGTTCTGCCTTCTGAAAGCTTCCTGCACTCAGGATTACAGACTGTGCAGATTAATAACTCTACTGCACCCTGAGCCAGTGTGGGGCTGCTGCTGCTGCTGGTGAGGAGAGAGGGAACAACTGCGGGGGAGATAATGTATTGTGTGCTTGGAGAACAATGTGTTAGCTGTGAGATTGTGTCTGTGAGGAAAGGGGTAATTGTGTAGACTGGATTGAGCTGAAGGTGGTAGCCCTGGTTTTAAATCAAGACTATACCAGGAGTTATGTGTGCCAGTTAGAGAGAAGACGCAACATGCCTACACTAAGAGTATTGTAAGAACTGATGACAAATAGTTTATTTTCCTTCCATACACAACCTTAAAGGTCCCATGGCATGAAATTTTCACTTTCTGAGGTTTTTGAACATTAATGTGAGCTCCCCTACCCTGTTTAGGCCCACCCCCCATGGTTAAAAGTTGTGAAATGTCTAAACTGAGCATTTGCGATCCTTTTCTGCGTTACAAAAAATCGGAGCTCAAACGGGCGATTTTGAACAAGGCACCTTATTGACGTCAGATTGAAAAAAGAAATGCAAATGCAGTTCCACCCCCGTCTGTCTGTACTCAGCGTCTCTGTAAATCACGCCCAGAGAGTTTGGACTGCGAATGCGTTAGGCAATGCCAAATGCGTTTTTTTATTTGCCTGGAGGCACGTCCGAGTGTTTCTAGGCTCGGAAGTCCTTTATCTGAGCCTCTGGACCTTTGAACAGCAGTGGTTTTATTTTATTTTATGTGGAAATGTGTTTATTTTTCAATGGAATGCTTCAAATCTCTCCCCCCGTGCAAAAACAAGGAAATGGATCAGCTGTGGGCTCTGAGCTCTGAGCGGAGAGTTTGGCCACGCCCCCACCCTCTACTATAGGCCATCTCTTTTCTCCTCATTTGCATTCAAGCAACAACGCCCAGAATAAAGAGTTTGAGAGAGATATTTATGACTCTTTCTCATCTTATCTCTGTTTCTCATGCACTGAGTGTTGATTTTGAAGAAGGATTCATTTACAGTATTAGGGAACCATTAAGGAGCCATATAAAAGCATCAAGAAGTACCATGTCATGGGATCTTTAATAAAAGTTTGAATTTTTAGTATAGCAGTTAAAATAATATATAGTTTATTTACACACAACACTAAATTAAAAGTGCACTATGTAACTTGACTCTATGAAGATGCTCTGCCTAGAATGTTCCATAGTATAGCATTAAATGTATCCCCATGGATACAAGCAGGTGACACCATTAGAACAAGTCAAAGTCATCCTCTACTCATAAAATGTTTTGTATTTTTTACCTAAATAAGAACAAAAACTGAACAAAAGCAAGATAGACAAGTTAAGTGTGAAACATTCCAGGTAAAATAATATTAATATTTCAACACAGAAAATGACTGCACTAGGCTACACCTAAATGGATTTTTTTTTTTACTTTAATGAGTAAAAGAGAGAGAATGAGTTTATAATTTTCTTATAAAAGCATAACACTTTAATTTAATCAACTGACTCATAGGGGAATGGACCATTTTAAACCACTTTTTCCTAAAATTATCCTGGCACTAAATATACAAACAAGTAAGCAGAAAAGTTGGAGATAAAACTTCCCAGAGCATGTGATAAATGAGGCCAGGATCTCCCAGGGCTTTGAAGCTGCTTATGTGTCATGAATTACTAAGGAGTCATATTGGGGACTTTTTCAGCTGAGACTTCAAATCTGCAGACCCACCCGCCCTCAAGTGTTCGGGGAAAATGAGAGATGGTAAACGGCTTTCATGTGTTACCAAGCAAATATTATCATGTCATTAGTCACTGTGAGAATTTCTTGAAATATAAAGTGGAATATAAATAAAAGGTATTCATTTTCTGTGCAATATTCAATATTCATATCTGAATGCTGCACCTTGCATTTCATTTTATTGGCCTATAAAATGCTGAATTTATTTAAGGTACTCTGGGGCCCACAATCTCTTATCTCTTCATTATATATATATATATATATATATATATATATATATATATATATATATATATATATACACACACACACACACACACACATGCATTAGAAGAAAAACAACACAACAGTAGCTGTGGTAAAATACTTTTATAGAGGATTAATCCATATCTGAAATATAGCATCCAAGCAGCTGATCTCTGATAAGTACAGAGCTCGTCTTACTCTGTGTCTCTATAAATACTTTAAATATTTTTATACATCACTGTGAGATTTGTATGTGCGTGTCGACATAATATTTTAATATCAATTACAACATAATAAAAGATTTAAATACATATTATAACTTTATAACGTCTCTTAATATAAAAGCTGGTGTTCTTACCCTCATTAGTCCAATATCTCTTTCTATATTATAGATCATACTCTTTCTTCATAAATGTTTTATTATTATTATTATTTCAATATATTCAATACATTTCAATATATTTCTTGTCTTTTGTGCTGAATCATTCTTTTTTTTTTTATTTGACCTCAGCACGTCTTTGCTACAAACTGCCATATCCATGAGTTTTCCACATTTTTCTCACAGTTTGTATTGTTTGAGGGTGTGTATCTTGCATCCTCTGAGGCTCAAAGGAACCAGAAACATTTCTTGCGGTTCTTCTTGGCAGAGACAGGTGGTCGCACGGCCTGAGGAGAGTCCTGTTGGTGGGGTGTGGAGGGCGGGGGAGTGGGAGTCTGTGGCCGATCCTCTGGGGGGTCACCCACCTTCCATGTGCGAACCACCTGCCCTTCTTGGAGACGGAAATCATGCTCTACACTGTTGAGAGATGCAACAGAAAATCTAGTTAGATGGATTAACTACTGTGAAAGAATAAGTACCATTAGTGACAATCTTGCTTTAGAGACCCTTTGGTTTGAACACCAACAGATCTTAAAGGGCCCATATTAAGCAAAATTGATTCTTGTGAGCTTTAAGTCATGTTATAATGTTGTTATCTCCTCCTACCCTTTATTATTAGATTGTCTACACCTCCAAAGCTCAAAATGCTCTGTTACACCTTGTGATGTCATGAAGCGGTAGTTTTCAAGTTAACATCTACCTTTTACCTTTAGTTCAGTAGAGATTGGCAGTTCCAGGGCTGAAATTATCATAAATTATTTATTCTAATGAAGGTGTATGGAGTTTAAAAACACAGTGGAGTGGATTGCCACATGACATCACAAGGTGTAACAGAGTGTTTTGAGTTTGAGAGAAGAACTCACCCTAAATCTGCAGGGATTGTGTGTTAAATATGTGTGAATGAAACAAAACACAACTCCACGTATGTTTGTGATGAGGAAACAACATTGTAACATAGACTAGAAAATAGTGTAATATTGGCCCTTTAAGATGTGTAGGGTCTGTTTAGATGTGAAAGGTGTTATGGATAATGGATGTAGTTCACCTGTGGTCTGTTTCTTTTCACAACTCCCACAGGAGAGTCCCCTACCCCCACACCTGCCTGGATAATTCCCTCAGCCTTTCTCCAGCTGTCTACTTGCCCCAAGACTGGACCTTAGGATTCCTGAACTCTGTCCGTAAATGGATAGTCTGTCAGTCCTGATCACATCTACGGCTTATACATCCAAGGGGGCTCATCTCTACTTCAGTGTTTTTTCGCCACTGTTTTTGTGTTTTTTCCTTACTGAGAAGGATGGTCAATAATCCATTTGCCTGTTTCACTGTTGGATTTTCAGAGTATTTGATTAAGTTGACATTTTCTGTAAAGCATTGTGAGGAGACACAGTGTTATGCTAATGCTATACAAAATAAATAAAGTTAAATGAAGTAACTTTAATTTAAGAGAGACAATGTAGACTAGGATATGCTTAGACTGAGACATTTGACACACTGTGGCAATCTTTTACTCACAATGTTTAAGCATTCATTACAGTAGAGACTGGCAAATAAAATAAGAGAGCATTGTACACTTAGCTTAAAGGGACAGTGTGTAAGATTTTTACCCGTTAATTACTGAAATTGAAGATACCCATTCAAAAATACATTGTTTTCCAAGCCTTTTCACTTCCATCATGAAATCAAAGTATTCTTTTGGACTTAGATATAGTCACATAAAAGGGGGATCTTCCCCATGCAGAGGCAGCCATTTTGAATACGAGAGCCACAGAAGGACATTTGGGCTCCGCCTTCGCCTTCGGCAAGGCTCGTGGTTTTGGGTAAACAACACAAGCATGCTGCCGGATCAGACGTCATAATGGATCTAACACGTGTTTTGGACTAAATTGTTTTACTGGATTTTATTTGCTGGATCCTTACGGACAAATTGAGAGCAAGTTTATGGTGAAATACAGAGTTTGACCTGTGCAAATCATTCTAAGGTAAGCTAACCTCGTTTTGTGCTTTTCCGTATAAAAGCCACATGTGCTCGGGGAGTGATTGTTTTGCAGGGAAATGAATTGCATAGTCAAAAAGAGGAGACTGTAAGGTTTCATTTGATGTGTAGAGTGTCATGGTACATGATCGGGGATGTGTGTTTTCATGAGAAAAGAAAAAAAATAAATAACCGGGACCGCGTTTTATTTATACAGTAGCGCCCGGGTGACCCTCGAGGTCTGTCGTAGCTAAAACAGAAAGTGCAATAGCACCATCCACCTATGCGCCACGAATCCTACACACTGGGGCTTTAAAAATAATTCCACCAGGCCACAAATAAGTCCATATTGTTCATCAGTTGTTTCACTGGATTTTGCCAGTTTTCCTCAAGTTAACTTTGGTGTGATAAAACAAAGCTTAAACAGAATGCTGACTCAAACAGAAACAGCTTTCTAGCATTTCATCCTTTGACACACAGGCCACAATCTACTGTATGAGCTGCATTGTCCATCACATGACAGCTTATAGCTTAGGGCTCTGGCCACTGAAATAAATTGTGAACCCTGATGCACCTCCACCAGAGTGCCATAGGTAAGCAATAATAAATGAAGGCGATTGCAATAAAAGGCATAAGGACAATATTAGCTCTCTGAATTACTTCTGTCAGCAAATGCACTTTAGGTAAGCTTTCCCTATGAGAACGTATTCTTTTTCTCTCTCTTTTCTTTTTGACGCTGCTGCTGTTCTTGCTTATTATGCAGTGCCCTAGTTAGCTGGTGTTTCTCATCACAGCACAGATGCTAGGAATAAAGAGGACTCCCCAGGTTGAGAATATAGAAGAGTGATGCAGAAGAACCAGGGCCACGGGAACAATGTTGATTCTCAAACCCACCTGCATTTGGCAACAAAAAACAAAACAAAACAAAATAAAAAAGCTGCCTACTGCCACTTCACTCAATGAGCTGTTTTTATGCACAACAAAATTAAACATGAAAATACAGAGGGCATTGTGTATGCAAAACAGCAGTGTAGAGGGTTTGTTTTTGTGTGCATGTACAGAAGAATGTATAGAGAAGAAACATCTCAGCACGTGTGGACATACAAGAAAGAAGATAACAGGCTCCATGCTACTGGCAACTAAAGTAGTTTTTTTGTCCTTTGCATAGCCTGCTTATTTACACTCAGCTCCCTACAGAGTTCCTATGTGATTCCTGCATCAAGTGTGCCACGTGCCTCCCTTTGTGGAGTGAAGAGTCCGAGTCTCCAGGAACCACACTGAAGGCACGCTGGCACTGTGGGGATCTGTCCACCCTCAGCTTTAATTATCTTCACACTGAGCCCACAAACTGCGGCACACACCACCTCTACTCTTCTTCACTTCTGCCCTCCATAACTCCTCTTTCTTTTAATAAGGCTCTGCAGATTTCAGTGTTATGTTCAGGCCAGGCATGTTTTAAAGTCCTAAAAATGGTAAAGTAAATACAGGTAGATCCTGGTTTTTCAATAGGAAAGACATTGTTCATACAAATTTTGATGATTTATTGGCCATTGGTGCTTATTATTTCAAGCATTTGTTTTAGGACATCTGAAAATGTGTTTGTTTTCCTCTCTGTGCAGACCTTTCTTAGGTAAGGTGTTTTGTTTATAAGATTTGCTAAATAAATGAATGGAGTTGGATTTTAATTTGAATATATCACAGATGTAAACGTCCATCCATCCATTTTCTTCCTCTTATCCAGGTTTGGGTCGTGGGGGTAACAGCAAGCAGATCTTGGAGGTCTAAGGAGATCTTCTGCCCAGATCTCACTGCACCAGCCCATATGGATCCTCCCGCGGGTGGTGGGTCCACGGGAAGACAGCCCCACGTTGCTCCTTTGGGCTGTGCCCGGCCGGGCCTCATGGGGGAAGGCCCGGCCACCAGACACTTGCTGTTGAGCACCCACCCCAGGCCTGGCTCCAGGGTGGGGCCCCGGTGACGCTAATTTACTATTGCACCAGTGTCTTGGCACAGACTTATGCCCTCTAGTCACTTTCAATTTTTTTTTTAATTTGTGGGAATTGTGAAACAAAATATAAGATGATACATTCCACTTCAGAAGGACCAGATGCACTGGCAAAAGCTATTGAAATCTATGCCTTATAAACATATAAGATCTTATAGTGCTGACTTAAGATTGCTTGGTTGAGCAGAAAAATAAAATAGACTGACACTATAAACATGACTCAGGGAAACATGAGCTCATAATTTATGCTATTTGTAGTGGGTTGGAGCCTTTTAAATGAAAACAGGCATAGAGGACCATTTTTAAAGTGTAAATTTGGGCAGCTTTATTCTCTGTTACTTGGACATGTATGTGTGTATGTCAGGACAGCTAGGATGTAGTCTAGTCATGATATTTTCAGTCAGAGTCATGCTAAAGTCTTCATCCTTCAAGTTTGAGTATGAGTAACAAGTCCAGTTCATTTAAATAGACCTTTCTTGGTGGGGCCCCGGTGACGCTAATCCAGGCGACATAACTGGCCTTGCTTCTCATCATGGGGCTTCTGAACCGCTCTTAGTCTGACCCGTCCCCCAGGACCTGTTTGCCTTGGGTGACCCTACCATGAAGCCCTCGACAAAATAGCTCCTGGGATCATTCTGACACTCAAACCCTCCATCACGTTAAGGTGGCCGTTCAAGGAGGGGAAGATGTAAACATTACATCAAAACTACAGCCTTATAAACATGCCCTGTTCTCCTACCTCTAAAATGTACAACAGAATCCCCAAATGTCAAAGAATAAATAAAAAGAAAATGATGATACTGTAAAAACATTGTTAATCAGCTTAAGATGGAAAAAAGTAATCTTCTAGAAGCACTAATCAATTCTAACCCAACACACAGTACTATAATCTCATTTTACACTATAGATAAAAATACTATTACTACTACAAGTCCTGTGTAACATGCAACCAATAGTCAATAATATTGCACTGAAAGTCTAATCAGGTGTATTGATCAGATGTAGTAGTAAATGGAACATCAGGAACAAAGGGTGAAAAATAATCTGAACATTTTGGGCAGAACAAGTGACAAAAAGTATATCTCAAAAAATATATTCGCATAAATATTAAGCAGGATTTTACTCCTTTCTCATTCTGTCTTGCATTAAACATTCATACCGTGGTGGCAGAAGCAAGAGATCATCAGCGCTCCCCAGACTCCTTTGCTCTGCACGGCAAGCTAAGACTTTTCACTGGAAATACAGCACGGCAAAAGCAATCAACTCAAGACATCCGTGCAATTTTCTCTGAGAACATAATAAAGGAAAATATTTTTTAAGTGAATGTTTTTCCAATGTTTTTAAAAGTAAATATGAATAATGTCAAATATGGTAGAGAAAAATGAGCCCAGTGTGCCCTGAGCCTTAATGCAAAAGCATAGGTAATAACTTTCAGAGAGCAGTTTGCACTTCCAATAGGAGCTTCATTTGTTTCAAGACAATGGAGACTATGTGTATGTGTAAACAGAGCCAGGTTTTACAGATAAATATATGTACAATGTGTGTGTGTATGTGTGTATGTGTGTGTGTGTGTGTGTGTGTGTGTTGCAGAAGAAATAAATTCAATGGATGTTTGGAGTTCTGAGCATTTCACACTGAATGAAAAGAGCAGCGATTGAATCAATAGTTAGATAATTACATAGCTTAAGCCAAATCAGTGATTGAAATAGCTCTTTAGAGAATAACCATGGCCGTGAATGTGCTGAACTATGGAAATACCCTTAAAAGAGTGTCTGGTATAAAAACGATTTCAGTCATGATTGATGTTGCACTGGCTGTATTTGTTTTTGGCTCACTATAAAGAGAGATGTGGTGCAGTGTCAGCACAGTGAGACAAAAAGCTGTTAATAAAAAAAATACACACGCACTGATATTGTGTATGCAAAGAGAGAATACAATTCAAGGGTGTGGAAAATGTGGTTAACTAAAGTGCCTTCAGAATCATATTAACCATTTTGGGCTATAATGAATTCAGATCATGTTTAGAGTTAACAACAGAGCAGGTCAGGAGCAAAATACTATAATTTACTATTGCACCAGTGTCTTGGCACAGACTTATGCCCTCTAGTCACGTTCAATTTTTTTTTTTTATTTGTGGGAATTGTGAAACAAAATATAAGATGATACATTCCACTTCAGAAGGACCAGATGCACTGGCAAAAGCTATTGAAATCTATGCCTTAAGGTCCCATGGCATGAAGTTTTCACTTTCTGAGGTTTTTGAACGTTAATGTGAGCTCCCCTACCCTGTTTAGGGCGATTCTCAACAAGGCACCTTATTGACGTCAGCTCGAAAAATGCAGCTCCACCCCCCGTCTGTGTCTCTACTCAGCGTCACGCCCATAGAGTTTGGACTGCAGAGGAGCTACGCAATGCGAAATGCGTTTTTTTATTTGCCTGGAGGCACGTCTGAGTGTTTCTAGGCTCGGAAGTCCTTTATCTGAGCCTCTGGACCTTTGAACAGCAGTGGTTTAATTTTATTTTCTGTGGAAATGTGTTTATTTTTCAATAGAACGCTTCTCATCTCTTCCTGCGCAAAAAAACGCAGAAATGGGTCAGAGCGTACAGCTGAGAGCAGAGAGTTTGGCCACGCCCCCACCCTCTACTATAGGCCATCTTTTTTCTCCTCATTTGCATTCAAACAACAACTTCCATAATGGACTGTTCAGAGAGAGAAAAATTACTCTTTCTCATCTTATCTCTGTTTCTCATGCACCGAGTGTTGATTTTGAAGAAGGATTCATTTACAGTATTAGGGAACCATTAAGGAGCCATATAAAAGCATCAAGAAGTACCATGTCATGGGACCTTTATAAACATATAAGATCTCATAGTGCTGACTTGAGATGGCTTGGTTGAGCAGAAAAATAAAATAGACTGACACTATAAACATGATTCAGGGAAACATGAGCTCATAATTTATGCTATTTGTAGTGGGTTGGAGTTTATGCAATAAAATATATGCTAATAAATGTAACCAGCATGCATGCATCATTACAGTTGGGTCTTCAGACACAATAAACTTTAATTAAAAAGTTGCCTTGAACATATTTTAGTATCATAAGTAGGAGTTGTAAGTAAGTGACTGAAGCCTTTTAAATGAAAACAGGCATAGAGGACCATTTTTAAAGTGTAAATTTGGGCAGCTTTATTCTCTGTTACTTGGACGTGTATGTGTGTATGTCAGGACAGCTAGGATGTAGTCTAGTCATGATATTTTGAGTCAGAGTCATGCTAAAGTCTTCATCCTTCAAGTTTGAGTACGAGTAACAAGTCCAGTTCATTTAAATAGACCTTTCTTGGTATTTTACTAACTGTGCTCTCTCAGTGGGCCCTATTGTGAATTATCATCACTTTAAACTACCTTTGACATGCGTAGGTCGACTATAAGAACTGGAGAGCTGTAACTAGAAAAGTCAGAAATCCAAGTGACTGGAGCACGACACCTCTGGTTTATCAAGACATAGATTAAAAATGAGATTGAGAAATGGTAGAATTTGCCTTTGGTGAAAATCCAAATGTTTAAGAACGATTATTAGTGATTATTTCAGTTACAGTGTTACAGTTACAGTTACAGTGGCCTTCTATTTGAGATTTTGAGTTTGCAGAATGTTGCCTCTACCTCACATAATAGGTTAATGTGCAGATCATCAAAACCACTGCAGATGTGATTATTTTGCCAGTATAACACTTTGAAGTCAACATCAACAAGAGAGCAGCCATCTCAAACAGAAATAGCGCAGGTTGTTTGTCAAAGACCCCAGATAAAGAGGTTTAAGATCAGAGAAAATCCTCTGCATCAAAACGCTTTTCAAATAGAGGAGCAAGTAAGGTCAATCCTGATCACTGAAGGAGCATAGGCCAGGGATGTGGAAACACAAGTAAATCAGGTCAAAAGAAGAAGGGCACATCAGAGAAAAGTTGAACTAGCCAAAGCCAAAACCATTAAGTCCTTCCATTGTCACAGAGAATAAAAACTCAAAGACACTATTAAATATAATGTGGTAACTAGTAGAACTTGGAAAGAATGCATCTACCAGGGCATTACTGTTTCATCCTTGATAGAATACAGCACTAATGGAAATGTAAAATGAAACTAAACATCTTTATCTAAAGTCCATTAAAGCTAAATGATTTTTATGCTGCTAAAGTGGTAAGTGTATAATAACTGAGCTAAAAACTAACTAATAAGGGTGAGGCAATGCTTTTTTGCTACAAGTGATTAGATTTATACACTGTACAATTTAATATTGCCTCATGCTCTTTTAGGATAGGAAATTAGTTCAAAGACTCCATAAAGAGAGTGGCCAAATATACAAATCACAAAGTTTATTTGGTCGAAAACGTTTCAACGTTTCCGAGCTGCTTTGTCAGTTCTGGTTCGAGTGCTGGTGGACACTGCTTATATCTAGCTCCAGGGAGGAATGAAATGAAATAATGAAATGACTATGAAACTATCACCTCTTTGTTTTACAGTTTCAAAGAGGTGATAGTTTCATAGTACTTTCATTATAGTTAGCTCCTCCCTGAGCTGCGAAATGTTTTCAACCAAATAAACTTTGTCCAGTTGACAAATTGAATTTCTCCTTTTACCATGGATTCTACCTGGACGACTGAGGGATACAAATCACAGTACTATAACAAAGAAATGAATTCTTGTGGCATTGTGCAAAGATTTGATGAAAGAAAAACTTACTTGGGCCAATTTCACAGCGAAGTATGTTACTGACTGATCCATGGATGCATTGGAAAATCATGCATCTATACAAAGGTATCCAGAAAATGCTGTGAACTACGTACTGTCAGTATTTTGAATGGGGACAACGGATGGAAATTAGGCTACAATCCGGTGTGTTTGCATTCATGTGTCATGTTTGTCCATTAACATGCTCTGTCCCAATTAAATAAATAAACAAACAAATAAATAATAATAAAATCATAAAAAATAAATGAAATAATTTGTGGTGAATTAAAAGAGAAAGCCGACTGAGTACACACAGCACCTGTCTGTCCTGAACGCTGCAGAGATATTGAGTGATAACTTGTGAAGCGAAAGGCTCTGATGGATGGGCAGCTACTGAAGAGAACTGAGACAGAAGTGTGATGCCAAGGTGGCACTGTGCCCGCTTCAATTCTTATGGCTGCCTCATAATAGCACAAAGCTGTCACTTTTTTGATAATATTTCAGTACCATAGCAAATGAGCAAATGATAACCCTAAAGCTAATGCAGATTGTCGAGGGAGGAGTTTAAAACAGCCATAAACATGTGCACTTTGCAATCTATTTATTATCAACTATAATTTTTAGTTCATTCACAAAGTATAGCAACATATATTTGGAGTAATATAGTATAAAATGCAAGTGGGTTCATATACATTTTTACTGTAAGTCCAATGAAATATGCATGATACGTATGATTTTCACCACACTGTGTCTTATAATAGCATGACTAGCTTCTCCGTTATACAATTTCATGTGTAATCTTTGAATGCCTGGATTTCCCTAAAGCCTCATCACTGCCTACGTGGATAGATAAATATTTCCAGAAACTGGTGAAACAAATATTTTCTGCATTTGCAATTCATATGTTATGATTGCCAAAATAAAAGGCTGTGCACTAAGGCGTAGCATGAGCCGTTGCGAGCCGGAGGTTTGGAGTGGGTGCTTGTGGAAGAGCCACTTTTGAGATCTGGTTTAGCCGTGGGTGTAATACCAGCCTGATTAGTATTTATATGATACATCATCCACATTAGGCTCTGCTTCCCTGTGCCACATGCCACTCTTGATCTGCCTCTTGTCCCAAAACATGCTCCAGGTAAAATTCTCCAGCTAAGGTCCTGACCAAACCGAAGCAAGAAGATCATGGAGATGGTCCCTGGGCGCAGTAATGTGCTGCCCACTGCTCCTAATAACAGGATGGGTTAAATGCAGAGAAGAATTTCTCCTGTGTGAGATCAATAAAGTCATTTCTTCTTCTTGTCCTATTTCAAAAACACTGTGCAGAGATGGGCACCATCTGGCCCTCACTACTGGCACCAGTGTGATTAGTGCCAAATGGACAAGACTTCTCATACCTCTTCCTGTGTGTCTATTCTGTTACAAGCATTATGAATATAAAATGATAAAGTGGCTGACAATGACAACATACAGTAGATTAATATACATATACACATTCACTGTACTTACACATAAAGATGAACCTCTAATTATAACCCTACACTACAGTAGAGTAGTATGGCAATAATCATGTGGTGTTCAAGTGTCATTTTCAAAGCTTAGTTGTGAAAAAATGCAGGGCTTTGCTGTAAAATAAGAATATATAGTATCACACAGCCTCAAGTTAGACTCGAGTGTGTCACATAATTAGCTATGAACCAGTGCGACTTGCATGAGAATTCATAACGTGAGAATGTTGTTCGTTTTGTGGGTAAGCAAATTGTGACCATATTCTTTGCTACCTCTGCACACTCCATATATCTGTAACAGCAATGTTGTCAGCAATAAAAATAAAGCATTTTTTTGTTTATCCTCTCTGAAAGGCCCATGCTGCAGGTTTCCTCTGTGTAGTGCGCACATCAATGAGAGCGGTGCCTATGGTGTATTTCCTGCTCGTCCCTTGCGAGCTGCCTATTGCTCCACGGCTCAGCCCTGAAGTGAAGATGGATTACTGCAGAAGAACTGCCGAGCCTGCCCTTTACACATCTCACACACCTCTACTCTATTCTCTTCTCTGTCCACACACACACACACACACACACACATCCACGCACACGCACACACACACACGTGCACGCACACACACACACACACACACACACACACACGCACACACACACACACACATGCACACACATGCACACACACTTCTTAGCAAAAGGTCAGAGTCAAGAATCTGTCAAATCTTCTTTAGACAAACCCAGGACTCTTATATCTGGTTAAATGCTTCATACAACAATGTCTATTTTTCTTTCTCGTTGACTGCCATCAAGAAGCATGCATTAGTTGTTATCTGCAGATGGGGCTTTTAAAGACTTCTGCACATGAGATCAATTTCTTGTCTAATTCAGACAATGTGGCTATTGGAAAGATCACAGAAAAGCAGATTGGGGCTGAACAGCTGACAGATTATGTGCTAATGTTGACTGCAGGAAATCAACCCAAGGAATCAATATGTGCATTTTTGAATAATTAGAGGGTGAGGCTGCATTAAACAAAGCTTGCGTTGCATTTGGTTTCACTAAAAGCAAAATGCATGTAATTTAAACTAATTAAATGGCCCTGGATTGGGTTAAAAGCCACATTATAATTCTACTACTTATCAGTGTGTTCACTATTGGCCAGTTGTGTTGCTGCAGGGGGGCGCACATCATTACAGGCAGAAAACACAAGGGCACTATTGAGACTCCTGGGCATCATAGTGATCCTGTTTTCCTTCAGCATGCTTTGTAAACATAGTGAATAAATCTGAATAGGACATCCACAGCATAAATTATAAGTCTAGATGTTAATACACTATTACCACACTATTTCTTAGTAGGGCTGTCAGTTTAACGTGTTAATTAGATTCATTAATTAGACTGCAAATTAACGTGTTATAAAAATTAACGCAATTAATTATGATTTGGTGTGCGGCGGGCAAATCACTGCCAGGACCTTTGAACAGGAAGTTTATTTATAAAACGAACGCGGTGATTTGTAGCTTTTGTCAAAAAGAATTTTCCGATCACCGAAGCTGCTCCAGCCTGACGGATCATTTGAACAATAAACACGTCCGGACAAGTTCCATCGTTACTGGTGATAGAGCGAGCGTGAGCGCACTTCAATAAACCACCAAACCACCAAACTACCAAACCAACAAACCAACAAACCAACAAACCAACAAACCAATAAACCACCAAACCACCAAACTACCAAACCAACAAACCAACAAACCAACAAACCAACAAACCAGACTTGCAGAATTTGGGAAACGACTGAGCAAAGCGACCGCAGAAAAACTGACAAACTCAATCGCAAAGTGGGTCGATCGATCGCTCACTCACAATCTCTCTCTCTCTCTCCCCCTCAATCTCTCTCTCTATCTCTTCCTCTCTCAATCTCTCTCTCAATCTCCACCTCAATTTCTCTCTCTCTCTCCCCCTCAATCTCTCTCTCTCTCTCTCTCACTCTCTCTCTCTCCTTCTGTCTCTCTCAATCTCTCTCTCTATCTCTCCCTCTCTCTCTCTATCTCTCCTTCTGTCTCTCTCAATCTCTCTCTCTCTCTCTCTCTCCCTCAATCTCTCTCTCTCTCTCTCTATCTCTCCCTCTCTCAATCTCTCTCTCAATCTCTCTCTCAATCTCCACCTCAATTTCTCTCTCTCTCTCCCCCTCAATCTCTCTCTCTCTCTCTCTCAATCTCTCTATCTCTCCTTCTGTCTCTCTCAATCTCTCTCTCTATCTCTCCCTCAATCTCTCTCTCTCTATTTCTCCCTCTCTCTCTATCTCTCCTTTTCTCTCTCTCAATCTCTCTCTCTATCTCTCACTCTCTATCTCTCCTTCTGTCTCTCTCTCTATCTCTCCTTCTGTCTCTCTCAATCTCTCTCTCTCTATCTCTCCCTCTCTCAATCTCTCTCTCTCTCTCTCTCTCTCTCTCTCTCCCCCTCAATCTCTCTCTCTCTCTCTATCTCTCTCACTCTCTCTCTCTCTCTCACACACTCTTAAAATGTGAATAATTAGATAAATTAATTACAAATCCTGTAATTAATTAGATTATATTTTTAATCACCTGAAGGCACTATTTCTTAGCATACTCAGCATAAAAGTCACTAAAGCGAGAGGTAACTACATTTCACTGTAGAGACTATTACGTAACAAAATCCTTAACTTCAGCCTTGAGACAAAATGGGTAGAGGATATCATGGGAGAGACATTTTACTCTGATCCCGGCTCACATCAGTGGCTCAGATCATAGAGCGGTAATCTATAACCAGAGGATCATGAATGGTGCGTGTGGCGTGAGAGCACTACGCCTTTGTGTGCCTCAGGACAGCTGTGGCGACACGTAGTCCCAGTTTTTAACAAAAAAACATCTTTTAAAAATCTTACAAAGCTAGGATCATTCAATGTATGTATTTGTATTTATTATTTTATGCATTTATAAAGAGGGAAATGGAATGAGAAAAGAAAAAAAGACTAGCAGTTGGTATTTTTTAATTTCTGAATATTCCCAGAACACCAGTTACATGCACTGTACTGTCTGTCCTATCATACAGTATGGTGTCCGTCAGAAACGACTGATTCATGGGGGGCGTGCGAAAATACAGAGTGAGGATTTGTTACTGTCGACTGCAGTCAGAAGAGCTGTGCGGGAGAGTAAGAGATAGCATCTTGTTGTCTCTTTTTTCTGCCAGAACCACAAAAACCCCATCTGTAATGAGGGGAAGAATTTATTGACCAATTCTTAAACAGCCTTGGCAGCCTGTAAATACGTTCAACAAAACAATACAAGTGCCACATAAATCAAGTTTGAGCAGCATTCTTACAAAAACACAAAGCTAAGAGAAAACAGTGAACCCAAGACTGCTTCATCAGCAACACTCGATTATCTGGTCTTCAGAAAAGCGCACAGTGGCCTGTCTTTAAAGGAACTGTAGTAGTTTTAGCTACAGGCCTTGGGTCCAGAGTCATGCCACCCTTCACCCATGTGTGGTGAAGGAGACACATACAGATCTGATTAGGCCAGTGCACTCTCCACAGGCATTCACACCAACACTTCCTTTTTAGAGCTCCTGTTTTGCTTCATGTGGCTCATATGCCATTAGCAAAAAAGAATAACATGGAAAATCACTCCTGCACGACCACACAATCAGACTGGCATATTAATTATGCAAGTAATAACTTTGAAAAAGTATCCCCAGACACACCAACCTTCATTGAATCTGTAATACTCAAGAGCACAAACACTTCAATTCAGCAATCAATTCAAAATGTGTAGACTCTGTTGTTGCCTGCAACCCGCACGACTGATTTCACAATAATTAATAATAATATAATAATAATTAAAGTAATATGGGGAAGTATGTTACAGCTATGTTACAGCATGCACAACATTTCATTTTCAGTCATCGTTTACTTGAGTTAGTATTCACACAAAAGTATTCTGATAGAGCTCATTACTTATTGGCTTATTCAGTTCTATATGCATTGCTTCCTGCTGCCACTCAACATGGCGGACACAACCCAAGGGGGCTTTTTCCCTGGGGTCTGGAACTCTAAAGCCTTGACTGTGACATCTGTGCATCGTAGAATTAGAATCCATAATTATTTCTGTTAAATTTGCCTTTTTTTTGTCAATCAGTTTTTTCTTCCTCCATTCCTATGTTTGCAGATGTCTTCCTCGACTTTGCTCAGTCTAAGTGTTAAACGGAAACCTCCTTACAGCCTGATGTTATACGGTCCGTCACGTCAGTTGTTCAGCTGGAGGAGATGAGCACATGAAATAGGTTTCTGTCATGTTTCTTTATGTTTTGCCCCAACGTATCAAAGGTCATCACCTCATATTAAGATATATGAAGAATTGATGATAAAATGTTTTTTCCTAAATTCCACTTTTTCACATTTTCTGAATTGCTTCAAATGCATGTTTTTTTCTGAGAATGCTTTTTAAATACATAATAAAGATTGCATTACCTGTAGATGATGCAGGCACAGTCTCTGCAGGTGCCACAGTTCTCAATGTCCTGTCCAGTTCTGTACAAATGTCTTCTGTTGACAAGGATAGAGATGACATATCAGGGGTAAAAGAAACACTTTTTAACATGCATCTGCCTCTGTGTTCACATGCTCATACTAAGATGATCTTTTCACTTCCTGTACAAATGAGTATTGCTGCATATCTTCAAATTGACTGAAATGAACACTTGAATCGTTTTCAATGAACGATACCTCTTTCAACCAGCTCAGGCGATTACATAAAGCGTGACTCACTATCTCTCTCAGGCATAAAATAATGCTCATGAGGTAAAGTCAAGTGTGCATGCATCGACTTACAAGCAACACTAAATAGTTACAAAAGATGCTTTTCTGTGGCACATGTCTTGTCATGACATGTCATGACAAAACATGTCATGACAAACATATAGTAATCAAATAAAAAGTAGATTTAGATCAGATGCAACTTTTGCTCTAAAACGTTTGTCCAGCTGACAGAAATGAAATTTTATTTTGCTATGGATCTTGTCTGGAGGGATTACACATACACTGACAAATACATGTCGATTATGTCTTTGTCTTGTGCTTATGTGCACAGTTGTTGACACTAGCATCAACATAAATCCAGGGGTATATTCACTGCAGCATTGTACTGATTTGGGTAAAATAATCTAACAAGGACTTGTGCCTCATATGACAAATGAGCAATGAACACTCTTGTTTATCTGTAGAAATAAACCAGATTTTAGCAGCAACATCAATGTCACTGGCCATATAAAACAGAAACCCACATAGATTACCGTATGGCTATGTCTCACCACATCTGGCCCTAGGCTGAGCTCTCCTTGTTAGGCTCAGTTTCCAATTGCCTGAGGCAGTCACTCATTACACATTAAAAACTTTAATGTGTAAAAGTGTAATACCACAAATTGTGTGAAACATAAAAACCAAGAAAACAATTCACCAAAAATGTTATAACAGAACCCTATATATCTAGGAAGACACCAGGAGTATCAGTATACTAATACAATTATTATCTTGATTAAACTGAAATTGATTATTGGTAATAAATTGAAATATTGCCTCACCCGTCCCGCACCGCTTCTTTCTTTTCCAGGTCTTGTATGACATCCAGGAGGACCTTTATGGTATTCTGGCTCGTCTCCAGGACTCCCTCTAAGCTCTGAAGCTGGGTTTGCAAGCTTCGAATGTCTCGCAGTGGTCCATTGGGACTCAGCAGCTTTTCTGTCACTTTAGCTGGATCCAATTTACATTTAGCTCCAGACATCAACCCCCCCAAAATCTCCTGGACCTGTCTTAGTGTGTCAGCTTGGGTGGGGGTCAGTGGTCCGGCTGTAGAACACTCTGCAGGAACAGAGCGCCTCCTCACCCTAGAACAACCTTGTTGAGTTTGAGGAAGCGGAAACTGACAGGGGGTGTTGGGCCGAGGTCTAGCACCGGAGCACAGCATTTTGTGCAAGACTCCGAGCTGAGCATGAGCTGAACTGAGACAACTGGACTTGAAACAAGCTTTAGCCGGAGAGCCCTTTCCCTTCATGAGAACAGCTGGTGGAGTTTGGGCCCTTTGTTTCAGAGAGCTGACTCTTCCACTCAGCTTGGGTGAATCCTTGCATTTTTCATCCACTTTAATGTCTTGGCTTCCATCTTTGTCTTTCTCAGTGGTTTTGTTGTCTGTCCTGAGCGCAGAGGTTTGGGTTGCAGGCTGATCATTTGTGTTCTTACGTGGGGTGTAGGGAGGTGGAGGTGGTGGTGGAGGCGGAAGCCGTAACCCCCTCTTTACCTGAGTCTGAAAGGGGGGAGTGTAAGGTGGTGCAGCGCGAAATGTGGAAGAGTATAAGGGAGCAGTTTTAGTCGGTGTTACACACTGCTGCATAATTGGAAGATTGGATGTGTACGTTTTCACTAGTATAGGCTGAGATGTGCAAGATTTGAGTTTTGGAACTGGTGAAGAGAAAGGGGTTATTTTGGCGCTAACAGTATTTTGCAAAACCTGACAAGGTATGTTACAATGTGATACAGTTTGTACAAGAGTGGCATAAGCTGGGGGCAAAATATGTGATTGAGGACCGGTGGGACCAACTGGATGTGTAGTAGTGTAATAGGATATTGATGTGCAGGATATGGCAGTTTGGGTTACAAACGTACAAGGAGCTACATTTGTTGGAGATGTTGCATTTGGCAGTAGAGATATTAGATTTACAGGGGCAGGTATATGCCTTGTTATATCTGTTACATTTGGGGGTATAACAGGAGAAGTTTGTGGAACAGGAGTCGGGGTAGGACATGTTAATGAAGTGTTTGAAACTGGTGACGGACAATCTTGGATCACTGACAATGACGTACTGCAAGAAAAAACAGGCAGAATTACAGCAGGGGGAGACACAACAGGACAATGTGGAACAGGGACGACAGAGTACGAAGTATCAACACCAGCTATAGACTGTGCAGGTACAACAGAGGCTACTGAGGGGGCAACAGAGGGTGGTGTAACAACAGGGGCAACAGAGGGTGGTGTAACAACAGGGGCAACAGAGTGTGGTGTAACAACAGGGGCAACAGAGTGTGGTGTAACAACAGAGTGTGGTGTAACAACAGGGGCATCACAGTGACGTGTAACAGCTGGGGCAACAGAGTGTGGTGTAACAGCTGGGGCAACAGAGCATAATGTGGCAACAGAGTGGGGTGCAATAACAGGGGCAACAGAATGGGGTGCAACAACAGCTGCAACAGAGTGGGGTGCAACAACAGGGGCAACAGAGTGGGGTGTAACAACAGGGGCAACAGAGTGGGGTGTAACAACAGGAGCAGCAGAGTGGGGTGTAACAACAGGAGCAGCAGAGTAGGGTGTGACAACAGGGGTAACAGAGTGGGGTGTAACAACAGGAGCAACAGAGTTAGGTGTAACAACAGGGGCAACAGAGTGGGGTGTAACAACAGGAGCAGCAGAGTAGGGTGTGACAACAGGGGTAACAGAGTGGGGTGTAACAACAGGAGCAACAGAGTTAGGTGTAACAACAGGGGCAACAGAGTGGGCTGTGACAACAGGGGCAACAGAGTGGGCTGTGACAACAGGGGCAACAGAGTGGGCTGTGACAACAGGGGCATCAGAGTGGGGTGTAACAACAGGGGCATCAGAGTGGGGTGTAACAACAGGGGCAACAGAGTGGGCTGTGACAACAGGGGCAACAGAGTGGGTTGTAACAACAGGGGCATCAAAGTGTGGTGTAACAACAGGGGCAACAGAGTGGGCTGTGACAACAGGGGTAACAGATTGGGCTGTGACAACAGGGGTAACAGAGTGGGCTGTGACAACAGGGGCAACAGAGTGGGCTGTGACAACAGGGGTAACAGATTGGGCTGTGACAACAGGGGCAACAGTGCTGGCTGTGATAACAGGGGCAACAGAGCAGGGTGTAACAACAGGGGAAACAGAGTGGGGTGTAATATCTGTAATCACAGATTGTTGTGTAATAACAGGAGCTAAAGCGTGAGCTGTAACACTAGTGGATACAGAGTAAGGACCAGACAGAACCAGTTTTGTTATCACAGCCTTATTGTCGCTATGGGGAGTAATATATAATGGTAAATGTGGTGGTAATTGAGTAAAATTGTAAGGCACAGTTTGATTTGGAAGAGATTCTCGATCCTTCACAGGTGAAGAACCAAGGCTCTCAGACCTAATTTGGGAAGCACATGGGCTCTTTGATTGTGGCTGGGTAGTGCAAGGTTCAATTGAGAAAGTAGTGGGAGTGTGACAGGAAGAAGACTTTGTTGGTGTTTGGGTGGCACTCAGCTTAGGGGCAGGAGGTAGGGTTGGGTCATTTACTGGTAAGGACTGAGTGTGGCATTCAGTTTGGCTTTGGATGGTGGAGTACTTTGCAGTGTGTGGATATGAAGATGGACTGTCCGTTTGAACTTGAGTTGTACACAGTTTACTTGAGCAACGTGGAGACAGACTATGGCTCTCAGTCTGTGTAGGGGTATGACAGAAATGCACCTCCTTTCCAGGATCACTGGTGGTCCGACTGAAGCGCTTTCTTCTTCTGACTAATGAAGGGGTGCTGCTACCCTGGCGCTTGGGACCCACTTGTAATAAAACACTGGAGCAGTGACATGGTTCAGTGTGACTGACTGAAGGTGGGCCACTGTGTCTTGAATTCTTCACAATAGTAACAGCAGATTTAATTTCTGTCCTAGATTTTGACCGCCGTTCTGTAGTTCGCTCTGAACATCCAGATGCACCATTAACATCCTTGGCTCTATGAGCAGACAGGTGATTGTGGAAAAAGTTTTCATCCTGGGAGTCATGTTCGTCATCACCATCAATGCCAACAGAGTCTCCAAGGCTGTGGCTACGTGTGTGAGTGGAGAGGGGCTTCTTTAGACATGGGGAAGTCTGAATTGCTGTGCTGGTGCTGGGCTTCCGTGTCATTGGCAAGGTTAATGAATTGGCCTGAGGTGGAGTCCAGCATCTGCGTGTTGGACCTGGTGTTAATGGGTGAGGTGGAGCTCTAGCTAAGAAAGCAGCCACTACCTCTATGGTACTTGCCATGTCTCCACGCACCGCTCCGACCACAGATGTTTGACCTGGTAGACTGCTAATGTGTGGTTCATGGGCCCACGGCAGAGGAGTCCTGCTTCCATGTTTACGCACAGGATGTGGACTTGAACAATCTGTAGAAGTCCGTTGATTGTTTTCACCTGTTCCACTGTTTCCACTGCTGCTACTACCATCTTCCAAATCTTTAAAGCGAACTTGGTGAGTACGGTTGCGTCTCTTCTTAAGACGACTCTCGATATCAGGGGAGTCTCGATTGAGCAGTACAGAGCGCACAGTCATAGTCCCAGGCAGCTTATCTGCCAAGGTGCTCTTACTAGTTGTTTGGCCTGTGAGCAAGTGGCTTGGCTCCTTACTCACCATTTCTCCTACTTCTCTTGGTCACCCAACATTCACAACTAGATGTAGGCAGAGCCTGTTTGACTATACATCACTACTAGAGATGTATCTTTTGAATGTGGCACCAATGAGTAACCTGTTCTACGGTAAACAGTAATATAGCTGTCTCTTAATTGGAGACTGTGCCATGTAGGATTTCACAAAACCTTTAAAGACAATTGAAAATGCATAAACAGATGTGCCTAAAAAGAAATTGCAGTCCCATTCCTCTCAAAGAAAGAGCATTTATATAAAATTAATCCTCAAATAAACTCTTCTTTATGTCTTGAGAGTTGTCAATGTCAGTGTGAGCACTGGTTCTTTATTTTCCTTTCTTTTTTCAGTGTCCAAAACTTATGATCTCCTGCATACAAGATACAGGAAACAAGAGAATGCAGGCAGGCCATGCTTTCTGTCTTTACATCTCATTGGCTTGTCTCCTGCCAATCTCAGGGTCCAATAGAAACTGTATCACTTTAGGGTCTATGATATTCCAAAATAGTCTTTCTCTTTCAATCATTATTCCATCACTTGAGATTTTATCGCTACATCTCTTTGTCCAGCTTTAAGGCTCTTCTGTCATCTCCGAGGCTCTGTAAAGATAACAGAAAAGAGATGACAAAGAGGAAAATAGTGTAATACATTGGAAGTGTTTCTTATTTACTGTATCATTTTAAACATGCACAAAATGGGTCAAGACAGGTGACATAAAATCAAAGAAATGCATGGAAGAGAGATGCTGCAGTATTCTTTGTCCCGTACATGTGAAAATTATTACATTAACTGTCACGTTGGTACTGTTTTTTGTTTTTTTTGCTTGCTTAGCTCAAGATCTGGACATGGGTCCCCAAGTGGGCCTTCCTCTGAGTGGGCTTGCATATCCACAAACTGACCACAAACTAGACTGTTATTTGATTTGGAGGGCCTACCCCTAATTGTCTCCAGGGAAATGTTGTTCCGTTGGCTATAATATTTCACAGTATGGCATAAAACTTATCTCCCTCCAGGGAGAATGTTCCAAAGTATGGTTTAACTTCCATTTAATCATGCAGGTGTCCCCTCCAGAAAGTTTGAATGTTATCATTGTGATTAATCAGTTGTACAGCCCAATTTATAGCATTTGCAGTTTTCTAGAGAAATAAAATGTACACAAACCCTCACATGCCTCAACATAGCCATAATATAACTGTTTGGATACGCATCACCTTGAGACAGTGTGTAGTGTGACTCTCTGTGATTGCGTTTGGCTGGGGTCTCTGTGGGAAGGATAATTGGTGACTCCGTCACATCTTCCATTTTATTTAGGAACAGAGACACCCACAGGATATTTGTATTTCAGGCTTTCTCTCTTTATGATACTGGCATGTGAATAATCAAAACCTATACAACAGACATATAGTCCAATACAGTATCTGACATATGCACCACCAGTACATATATATACACACTTTCATTCAATGTTTTTATTTTTCCTCTCTACATGTTATATACTTACAGAAGACAATATATGAATTATAACACATACAATTATGTAGCAAAGAAAAAAGTGAATTAACTCAACTTTTTTTTATATAATCAAATCATCCCTAACATTAGCAAAAATTTGTCTTGAATGATATTCACTTTGTAGCCTTTTAATATTCTCTGTATTTTTTCTGCTGTTTTTCAATTTCTGGGCCATTCTTTCCCCTGTCCTGTCTCACATTCACAACATCCAATCAAAATGTACCTTCCATTTTAAATTGTCTTCTTTTGTGTAATGCTGCATTGACTTAATAAATCTATATGACTGAGGCCAGCCCTATCCCATACATGTGACATTTTCATGTTGCGCTTTTATTGGCAGACACAAGATAAATCACGGAAAGGAAGGAGGAAGGTGTGCAACTGCATAATGTCAGCAAGGGTCATAACTCTTTGTGGGTATTATTTAAGATTTACTACAAGCTCATTTGCTGTTGCCTTCTCCAGCAAGAGGTCTAAGGATATACGACTATCCACCTAAAACATGCACAGTAGGCGAAAAAAATCATCCAGCTAAGGTAGTCTTTACCAAGTCTGGCTTAACGTCTGAAGATGTGTTCTCATAGAGCTGAGCAGTGAATTGAATGCATAATCATGATTTTAATTATTGTTCTATTCAAAATACAATTAATTTCTGTTCAGTTTAATATATACACATTTTCTACCCTGCAAAAAGGCTGACTAATTTACAGTGGTTTAAAATCAAGTGTTTGATAAACTATATCAGCGATACTGAAGGATGAATTTCTTTATAATTTAACCTTATACTTATGTGTGTAGAATCCCTCAGTATCCAGGTAGAATCCATGGCAAAAGGAGAAATTCAATTTGTCAACTGGACAAAAGTTTATTTGGTCGAAGTTGGCACAAAGGGAGTTATCTGCAGAAGAGGCTGAGAAAGACAGAGGTGGGGAACAGGAGAACTCAGGGAACCACCCCTGGAGGAGGTTCATGGTTAGGGTTCAATGAAGTGGAAAGTCAGGACCATCAGGGTGTCAGGCTATTACAGAGGAAGTGAAGGGAATATATATATATATATATATATATATATATATATATATATATATATATATATATATATATATATATATATATACATACGTGTGCGTGTGTGTGTTATGTGTTGCAGTAAATTATTTAGCTTCTCTGATCCAATTAAATTACAAAACATTTAACTCACTTATATAAACTTATACTTGTAGAACAGATGCATTGTTTTTAGACCATGGTGCAATAGAATCCAGGGAGTTTAACATTGTTTGTTTACAATGCTGTACTGGCATCTTGATTTTGGCTGATAACAATCAACCATCACAGCAGGCTGTATTTTACTGGGCACCCACAGAGCATGCTTGAAAAGATTACATCCGCAAACAGCGGAGTCAAACAGTAAGTTAAAAGTTTCAGCTAGACTGAATGTACATGATCTTTTCTCTCATTTTTTTTACTTATTACGATTAAATAATCATCTGGTACCTTTTCTTACAAAAAATATATTTTTACAATTGCACTTGAATTTTGTCATTTCTATATGCATAGAAAGACTTTATTTGTCCAGTGGATACATTGCTGTGTCTCAATGGTCAGAATAGGAAACTCAGCAGGTGCTTTAAATGTTAAAGCAGCAATGTACACCCCCTGTGGGTGATTCAGAGGCCTGTCACACGCCAATGTCCCTGTCCAAAGCAATGCCCGTAGAACACATCATATGGAGTAACTCCTGGAGCTACGCTGCTTCTTGTCCGGAAACATGAAACAAGCAACAAGACCAATCATGACTACATGAGGAGATGTATGTAAAGGAAGAGCTTTAAAAAATAATGAGACGCGAGTAAATTAGACTACATGTGCACCCTTTGCTCACATTGCTACCGCTACAGTGTGAATGCAAGTCAAACTGGGGCTGAATAATTACTACCACATTATTCAAAACATATTCATTTTTAAAAGGCTATTCCCAAGAGTCCTTAAATTGCTTTGATGACGGTGCAGAATGACAGGGCTTTACATTGAGCATACTCACACAGACCCATACAAATGGAATTTCCTCAGTCAAACTTTCTGTGCCCCCTCTCTTACTCCCTCATCACCACCACAACCACCTGACAAATATGCAATACGAAAGCAGCTGAATCTGCTACATCAACACTGCATCACAAAACAGTAGAGCATCCCCACACTACCAGAAATGATCCCTGCCTCACCTGCTTTAAATCAATTTTCATAGATGCAGGTAAATGTAAACACACACACACACACACACACACACACACACACACACACACACACACCAAATGACCAGGCACACACAATATAAATCAATACATGAAAGGACAATGTATCTAACAGACAACACTGTGATTTTTCTACGCATCGACAACACTGCTGCGTTTTAATGTGCCTTGAGCTCTAGTATCTTCACCACTCTATTATCGCTATGGTGATGCTCAGAGAAAGCTCATGGCTATTACTGCTGTACTATCTTCCATCTGGACAAACAACTGTGTCACAAATGCAACATCTCTCTTCCAGTTGTCTCTTTCTAGCACAAAAACACACAAGCTACATCCCCCCAGCTGCTCCTCCAGTCTCCTCGTGCCATTCTTCAAACCGTTTGTCGTTTTTGTGGTATTATCCTCACCTCTCTTTTCAGCGCTGCTTCACATCTCCTCCTTTGCATAGTCCATCTCTTCCCCCTCTGTGTCTTTCCTGTTTGTGTGCACGTCTTCTGCTATTTCACCCGTTACGTTGGGTAGGTGGATTCATGCCTTCACAAGGGGAGGCTTTTTATCCATCTCTCAGTGCTACGCTGCGCTGCCTATATGCGTAGCTGTCAGAGCGTCGGTGCTGTAAGTGAAAGTGAATAGACAGGAGGGGGAGCAAGACGCCACTTATCCTATGTGATGCTCCCTGCCTTGTTGTTTTTGCCTGGATCCCCCGTCCTCTTCGCATCTCTCCATCACGACCTCCTCCCCTGATTCCATGTCGCCATGCAAGCCTCTGGTATTTTCATGACAGGCTAAAAAAAGAAAAGGAATAGAAAGAAGAGGGGTGGAGTGTGAGAGGTGGGGCTTAGGGGGAGTCTAATTAAAAAGCAGAGTATGTACAGCTGCAGAGAGCATCGGCAGAGGCAATAGGGGAACGGGAAGTGAACTAAGGGGAGGAGTCAAGGGACAAGAGAGAGGGAAGGGGGCTTTAAAAAAAAATCTAGCAGTGTGTGAGGTGGATGGGAAGAAGCTGACTGGATGCCAAGGTCAGCTGGAGAGGAATGCAGAAGGGACCAGGCAAAAAATGAGGAGAAATGGACCAGAAGGCAAAAACAGAAAGATGGACTAATTCTACAGATATCTTCTATACAAGGCCAGTGCTGTCAAGGAACAATGACAGAATAAAAGAGATAAATGGACAATAGCTGTCCATTACACAGGCATATTACTGATGGTTAACATGTTTTACTGCCAACACAATACTAGTTTGCATACATATATATAAATCTGTGGATTCCATTACAGATAGGGGCATAATCAGTTCCATTGCAGATTGTAGGTCTTACAGGAAAGAAAGATAAAAACACTTTGTATTGGAGAGAGAGATAATATCTACACCTAAATGGCCACAGGGCTGACACATCTCATCCTACTTTATCAGCACTAATCTGCAATCACGCACTCTGTTCTGTCTGTCAGATTTGAATGATCCATCCAAAGTAGATCCTTTTACTAAATGTTTGCGTTTCTACTCCTCAAACCTTAGTTTCTGAAATCAATACAAATACTCACAGATGATAATGAGATTGCAAACAAAATAACTAAACTAAAATATTTTTTATGAACAAAAGCCCTTATGACCTAATGAATTGTGGATGACAAAAATTTAATTGCAACCAAGGCTGTTGTTTAAAATAAAATTGCATTTGTCAAATAATTTGCAATGTGTAACAAGTAAAGGAATGGTTGAGCGTGCTTTATCTGAAATAATAGCTCATTTTATTAGCATTGCATTCATTTAGTCCCCCAAGCAAAACATTGGCTCCTCTGTGTTTTTGATGCAGGGGATGGTCCAAGCTTCAATGCATTTCCTGTAGACAATATCATACATGTTAATCAGCCCCTTTCAGTCGAATTATTGGCAAAACAACTCGAAAATACCAATTCTGAAAGAGACGTTATTTTAAAACTTTTCTTTGGAGCTGTTATTCCCATTAGTCCCTAGTGAATTGATTAGTAAGATATCAAGAGCGAGTTGGAATCTGAGGTGTTGGTGAGCTGCTGGGGCACAAATGGGCTCTGAGCTAAGGATGGCTTATTTTCAGCACTAGTTGTTTGTTCTCTAATACATGCTGTGCCATTCAAATAAAGAAATCAAATAAATATAGATAAGTAGACATCACCTACTGGCAATGTTAATGGTTGACCTCATTAATGTTCCGAGCATGGGTTTAGACATATAATGGCTAATTAAAACAGTTACAGTTGGATTGACAGGGTTTTGCAAGTAATCACATTTTCATTGAAATCAAGATTCATTTCTAATCATCAATGGCGTGTTGGGTCTTTTTAATCAAGAGGTCCACAGTCAATCAGTCATTTCATGCGGTTCTGAGAATTCATACTTGAAACTGAAATTTTGTTTGTGTTAAAAGTTAAAAAGTGTAAGTATAAGTATATAAGTGTGTGTGTATATATATATATATATATATATACACATATATATATATATATATATATATATATATATATATATATACATACATATATATATATATATATATATATATATATATATATATATATATATAATATATATATATATCTCACCATTTTTGAGCAAATAAATCTTAATGGTTAAGAGTAAGGTTTAAGAGTTTAAGAGTACTGTATAACTCCACTATATAATCTAAACGTGCATTTTTTTTTTTCTATATTCTCTTATTTTTATTATTATTACTTATCTTGTCTGCATGCACTTTTTTGTTCTAACTTTCTTTTGCACTAAACTGCCTGGAACTAATGTGGCAAGTGAATTTCTCCTGTGTGAGATCAATAAAGTCTTATCTTATCTTATCTTATCTTATCTTAATACTATCATCATTAATGTTATTATAATTAGGGATGTGAACAATTAATCGATTAACGGTTAATTGTCGATTAAGACGTTGGTCGATCAACATGCATTAATTGTAATTAACCGCTAACCGCGGACACGCGCACCCGCGTGGTCATGAAACAAGGCAACCGCGCTGCGCCAAGCTCGACTCACAGCCGACCGCAGGCACCAACGGCACTGCTCAGCAGCCCCGGGTGTACGCGCGAGGCGAGATCGAACCCGGAATGCGTGCCGCTTCTGCTGGTTTCGCCGCGCCCCGTGCGGCTGGCCTGCGGCTCGGGGCGCGGCGAAACCAGCAGCGGCACGTGGTGGTTTAATCCTGGTCTAGTCCAGGTCTAGACCCAGTCGAGTCCAGGTCCAGTCCAGGTCCAGTCCAGGTCCAGACCTGGTTCAGACCTGGTCCAGTCCACGCTCAGTCCTGGTCTAGTCTCTTAGCCAATCAGGACAGAACACAATGTTACACTATAAAAAAAATTTTACACTATAAAAAAAAAAATTGGATAGAGCGAGGGATTACTGTATTTTGTTATTCAGCATCAATACATTTGTCTGCTTTTTACTAAGGAATAATTAATTGAGGAATATACAATATAATAATACTATGATATATTTATGACTCAGTGTTATGTTACTATAGCTTATATTCTTAAAGACCCTATTGAAACACTAAAATTCAGGTAAAAAACGCCGCTTATCAGTTAATCGTTAATCGACCGATAAGGTCAATCAACTATCAGTTAATGAATTAACCGATAATTTGCATCCCTAATTATAATACAACATCATCATAATAAGATACATGAAGCAACAACTATGTGTGTGCTTAACCTTGACTCTGACAATAAGATGCATAATGATATGCATGTCGACAACATATCCCAATATATCCTGATACAATAACAATAGATGATATATTGCGACTTATCAATAATTACTTGTGATAATATAGTCAACTACACCTTCATGATGCGTGAAAAGTCCCTCAGTCGTCCAGGTAGAATCCATGATAACAGGAGAAGTTCAATTTGTCAACTGGACCAAGTTTGTTTGGTTGAAAACGTTTCGCCGCTCATCCGAGAGGCTTCGTCAGCTCTAATAAGAATACTGGTAAGACACTTGCTTATATCTTGCTGTAGGGAGGAGCTACCTAGCTAACTACTTTCCGGAACTATCTCATTGGTTTCGGTCTTTTTGTTTCTCTGGCGTCTAGCTTAACGATCCCTATTCATCCCTACACGCCTGCCAGAGGTGTGAAAAAGCAGGCGTGTAGGGATGAATAGGGATCGTTAAGCTAGACGCCAGAGAAACAAAAAGACCGAAACCAATGAGATAGTTCCGGAAAGTAGTTAGCTAGGTAGCTCCTCCCTACAGCAAGATATAAGCAAGTGTCTTACCAGTATTCTTATTAGAGCTGACGAAGCCTCTCGGATGAGCGGCGAAACGTTTTCAACCAAACAAACTTGGTCCAGTTGACAAATTGAACTTCTCCTGTTATCATACACCTTCATGAGAACAAAACTGTATGAAATTTAACTTATTATATTTTTTTTTAAATCATGAGAACAGTGAATTTAACTAATGAATTTTTTTGGGGGAAAAAAAAGTTTAAAAATACATTCAGAAGCGTTAAATTGATTCGAGAATTATATTATTTCTTACACGGGTTCATAAGGATTTTGTGTGTTTGGCAGTTGTACAGAGTCAGCCAGAGAAACAGATGGGAGAGCAGAGGACAATAAAATGAGAACAGACCCAGAGAGGCTCCTAAACACCATGAGCAGCATCACTGAAAAGACCTTGGTTTTAGAAACGAAAATAAGGTGAGACCTAACAATGTTTATTTAAGACTGACCAAAATCTATGCACCAAGAAGGATTTAGCATAGGAGTGGACAATATATGATATTTTTAAAAATCTGTTATTTTTATCTTCATACTGATTGATTCCAGTGTTTTATTGGGTTTTATTTTGTCTAATTAAAAACAAATATAATAATATTTTAATATATATTTCCTGAATATAAACAATACACATTTTTAACCAGTGCCATCTAACACAAAAATAATGTACTTTCTTCCCCTCTGCTCCAAACCACATGCATTTACTGACAGAGGATTGGTGGTAAAACTCATTATTGACAATTACTGAATCTTGATCTCAATTAAAATTCAATTAACTGTAAAGGCTAAATTTTGTTTTACTGAAAATACAAAAGGGCGGCAGTAGCTCAGTTGGTAGAGCATATGTCTCGTGATCCAGGGGTTAGCGGTTTGAATCCCGCTCTTGCGGGTTGACCGCATATGATCCCAGCTCCCAGAGATGAGTGCTGCCGTTGTGTCCTTGGGCAAGACACTTAACCCCACCTTGCCCCCAGTGTCTGTGGACACTGGTAGCCCCCATGGCAGAAGATACATCAAGGCCTGTTGTGACGTGAGCCGTCCTCCTGTGGACCCACCACCCACGGGAGGATTCATGGGGCTGGTGCATTGTGTTCTGGGCAGCAGAACACTGCTTGGACTGCTGCCCCTGTGACCCAGAAAATGGAAAAGCGGAAGAAAATGAATGAATGAAAATACAATATAGCAAGAAGTTAAAAGTCTTTTTTTCCTACATGATTTATACTGTCAAACTGAGATCAGAGCTGTAGGCCTTGTTATTATATGCTGAAGCTTTGTTACGCAGCCATCCACAGTCAAAGGACACTAGACTTTTAGTGTGGTTGACAAGCTCTGTGTCTGAATGTTAAGTGGATCCTCTCATGTAGACTTAAGAGTCATCAATCAACAGCTAATCCAGAGATGTACAATGGGACACATGAAAGAGCTATCTGTGGCCATTACCTGAGACCCTCTCTTTTTTCCTCTTTCACTCTAAAACATGAAGAATGAGCAGAGCAGTGATTGGCTAAATGCAAGTGACATCTCAGACTCAGATCCAAGCCAGGCCTGAGACATCGGGAAGGTTTAATTTGGTTTGATGGATGGAGAGCATTTTACTATATTTTTTCTGGGTCAAATAATAACTTTCTGATCTGTCCACTTGAAAGTTGGAAACTGATGGTAAGATACAAAATAGCACATAATAAATGGAGGAGGAGATTTATAGTGAAATAGAGGAGCTCTACCAAATTGCAGACATGTCATTACTCATAATGCAGGGGCCTCTTGTCCACCTAAAACATATTAGTCTAAGGAGATTACAGAATAGCTCAGAGGACCTTAATCAGTTTGCTTCAATCTCCATAGAAACGGATAACAATGGCCCCGGGATTTGACTGTTTTTATCCACCAGGGGGTGATGTTGTCAAATATTCGTTTAATGTAGCCTAGACCTACATCAATGATAATTAAAAAACGCATTTGCAGAATTTTAATTCTTATTTGGGTAACCCTTTAAACTCAAAACCTGCCAAAGTAAAAATATTTGTACTTGTGGCTAATCTATGTGAAAGACATGCCCTGTGAGTGAACCAATGTAATCATGCCTTGGCTTGGCTACTTGTGCCGCTTCTGCACTCTTTACACAGATAACAAACAAACACTACACAAACAGTGACCGAGGGCAGAGAAAGCACCCAGGACACGAGGCCCCGCTCACCTGCTGCTCCTCCGCGGTTCAGGGTTTCTGCTCCGTGCTCATCCTCTTCACCTCCTTCACCTCCAAGTTCAGCATGTCGCACACACCTGACGAAGGCCTCTACGGTAAGTTGATGGTCAACTGTTCTGTGAAACATTTTTAAGTAAAATAATACTGAATAAACTATACTCAACAAAAATATAAACGCAACACTTTTGTTTTTGCTCCCATTTTTCCTGAGATGGACCCAAAGATCCAAAATTCACTCCAGATACACAACACTACCATTTCTCTCAAACATTCAAAGTTCAAAAGTTCAAAGTCAGCTTTATTGTCAATTCTGCCATATGTGTTCAACATACAGTGAATCGAAATTTTGTTTCTCTCTGGCCAGGTAGTGCAAAAAGACAGTGTACAAAATACAATATGAAGACAAAACACAACAAAAAACTATCTAAGACAGAGATCTAAGTTAAAACTAAAGTCTACGGTCTAAAATCTTAAAACAGTGCAACATAATAAATAAACTATACTATATACAGATTTCCAAAGTGTGCAGTGTGCATCAAAAATGTGCAATGGAAGATACAGCAGTGACTTGGTCATGTGCAGTAGAATGTGCATAGGAGTTAAGATAAAATAAAAATAAATGTGCAACAGTAGTAATTCTAGTGCAGTAACAGGAGTAAACAACAGTACTAAAATTCCAGTAGTCAATGTGCAATAACAGTAGTAAACAACAGTGCAACGGGGGTAAAATTCAATAACAGGAGTAAACAACAGTACTAAAAATTCCAGTAGTAAATGTAAGTGTGCAATAACAGTAGTAAACAACAGTGCAACAGGAGTAAAATCCAGTAATAAATGTAAATGTGCAACAGTGCAACAGTAGTCCTTAGCAGCAGTTTTTTTTTTTTTTTTTTTTTTTTTTTAAGTGTCTAGAGTGATAGGTCTTTTTATGGAATACAGGTTATGCCAATATGGGGGGTGGGGGTGGGAGATGGGTAAGGTGGGAGTTCGGGTGTGAGTTCGGGTGTGAGTTCAGCCTCCTGACAGCCTGGTGGATGAAGCTGTTTGAAAGCCTGGTGGAGTGGGCCCGGAGACTCCGGTACCTTCTCCCCGAGGGCAGGAGGCTGAACAGGCTATGTGCGGGGTGGCTCGGGTCACCCACAATGCTGGACGCTCTGCGGGTGAGCCGGGTGTTAAAAACATTGTTCACAAATCTGTCCAAATGTGTGACAGCGAGCACCTCTGCCCCGCCGAGACAATCCACCCCACCTCACAGGTGCGCCACATCAAGATGCCGTTCCGACATCATGACCAGTGCACAGGTGCGCCCCAGACTGCCCACAATAAAAGGCCACCCCGAAATGTGCATTTTTTTGCTTTATTGGGGGTCTGGGGACTCAGAACCAGTCAGTATCTGGTGTGACCACCATTTGCCTCATGCAGTGCAACACATCTTCTTCGCATAGAGTTTATCAGATTGTCAGTTGTGGCCTGTGGAATGTTGGTCCACGCTTCTTCAATGGCTGTGCGAAGTTGCCTGATATTAGTGGGAGCTGGTACACGCTGTTGTATACGCCGGTCAAGCACATCCCAAACATGCTCAATGGGTGACATGTCCGGTGAGTATGCTGGCCATGCAAGAACTGGGACATTTTCAGCTTCCAAGAATTGTGTACAGATCCTTGCAACATGGGGCCGTGCATTATCTTGCTGAAACATGAGGTGATGTTCATGGATGTATGGCACAACAATGGGCCTCAGGATCTCATCACAGTATCTCTGTGCATTCAAAATGCCATCAATAAAATGCATCTGTGTTCTTCGTCCATAACAGCCTTTGAAGAGGAGTGGACCAACATTCCACAGGCCACAACTGACAATCTGATAAACTCTATGCGAAGAAGATGTGTTGCACTGCATGAGGCAAATGGTGGTCACACCAGATACTGACTGGTTCTGAGTCCCCAGACCCCCAATAAAGCAAAAAAAATGCACATTTTGGGGTGGCCTTTTATTGTGGGCAGTCTGGGGCGCACCTGTGCACTGGTCATGATGTCGGATCGGCATCTTGATGTGGCGCACCTGTGAGGTGGGGTGGATTGTCTCGGCGGGGCAGAGGTGCTCGCTGTCACACATTTGGACAGATTTGTGAACAATGTTTGAGAGAAATGGTAGTGTTGTGTATCTGGAGTGAATTTTGGATCTTTGGGTCCATCTCAGGAAAAATGGGAGCAAAAACAAAAGTGTTGCGTTTATATTTTTGTTGAGTGTAAAAACCCAGGTGACTTAGGTTATAACATTGAGCTATCTTGATTTTCATAGACTTATAAGGCTGTTGTGTTGCCATGACTGACATGTGCCTAATGGTCTGGGTGGACCTGAAATACAATAAGCCTGTGTAACTATGAGGTAACATAATAACTTCCCACCCAAATGTAGTTTTACATTGATGGTATGAATAGCCCATTCTGTAGCTACATAGTAGGCCTGTATGTGTAAGAGAAGGGCTCTGGTTGCATGTCTCTGTCTGTACTGCAACCTACTCTTACCTCTTAATCAAATTTCTCCCTTGTGGAGACTAATAAAGAAACCTTGAACCTTAAACCTTATGGGAAAATATAACAATTGTGTGACCTGTACTTTAAACCAAATATATTCAAGTTCAAACTTAGAAGAAATTTCGTTCAAAGTTTATTTAGAGTTTCTGATTAAATGTTGTTGTTGCCAACTCATTTGGATTGTCTTAAAGGATTCCATGACTCACTATTTTGGACTCATCTGTAACTTTGTAAGCCAGTTAAGTAACAAGAATTTCCTAACCTATTTAGCTTCAGTGTAACCTGTTGTTTATGGAGATAGAATTGTCTCGAAAAGATTAATACAAATAAAAAATATATATACTGTATATAAATATACATACATTTGTAAATATCCAAATTCAGAATACAAATATAAAAACATGACTTACAAATAAATAAACAACATGTATTTGTAAATATATTTTTGAGAACTGAAAATAAATATGCTTGACTTTGTATGTAGAGTCTGCATTTGTGAATCCCTGCTTTGCTTTTCTCTTGATTACATAATTTTGAGACGTTCCTACCACCGAATTTGAGTACAAATATACCCAACCAGCAGATGGCAGTGTGGTGCAGCTTTCAATGCACAAAATGTGTGGGATTAGCAGACTACGTCACTCTGCTCTACTGCGCATGTCGTTTGCACAAAGAGCGGCTGCTGTGTTTTGTTGTGCTGTTGCACAAACCGTTTTGATAAAAACAACAAACAAGTTTTACAGAATTCCATCAACTCCACCCCTTTCAAGGCAAACAAGATATCTTTGGTTACAAGAAATCAGAAGAAGTGATTAGAACGAACAGATGATTAAAAATGCACTCATCTGCAGCGATCACTTCATATCAGGTAAGCCTGTTAGCTGCTCAGCATCGCCGCTTTCAGAAACAAATTTAGAGTCTTACATATATGAAAATGTGAATAATTAATCAATCTATTTGGAGTATAACTAGCTTATGTACGATGGCTAAATGTTCCTATGTTGCATTGCTTAACTTGTGCAACTGTTTTTGCAGCTGCTAGGTGCTAGGTGACCTCAAGACATTTTGTCATAATGCATAAGGCATCCGGCGACATCAACGGTCTTGACTTTGTCCTGTGTATACCTTACCCAACACAGTCGGCTAAAGACTGCAATGCAAAAGTAAAACAGTAAAACAATATGATCACTTCCGCATGCTTTGTTGTTGTCCGATCAACCATCATGGTTCCACATATAATTATTATACATACATATTCATTTTGTCCTATTGAAAGTTCATTGAGACATGGTATGCAGACATCTTAGATGGGGAATTGGGATGTCTGTATGTCATTTGTACTTCTTGAGTTGAGGATGTAAGAAACCTATGGTTAACTAAGCAAAGTACAGTAACTGGGTTTTTGGCACTAAATTACTGTTCTCTTTTGATTTCAGCTATAAGAGAAGAAGATGAAGGGATGAAACCCCCGCAGATGTTCATACAAAGGATGTCTGTCCACATCCACTTCCCTCTCCAAATGACTGTGGAATGGAGCCTGGTGCTGATCTTTGTACTGGTAAAAACCCTTAACACTAACCTGACCAAGACTGTGTATGTGGACCCATTTGGATTCTTATAATGAAAAGTAACTTGTTTATATCAAACTACGAGCCTTTCAACCCATGACTTTTCCCAAGTATGTCTTTTGGAATGTTAATTATTGTAGACAAGTACAATTACTAATAAGATTATCAGGTTGTCATGTTTATATATTTGTTGTCAATAATTATTTGGCCATGATCATGTTTGGCATAGTCTGAATAATCACCCAGAATGTAACTGTTAATTACATATAAAAATAGGATGGTAACATTTCGATCTGTCCAATTTATTTTTCAGAAACTGTGGTCCGGAACGTTGTCCACGATGATCTCAAACAGAGAACAGCTGACTTCAAACCAATTGTGACACTCTGCTTGTGGATATCAGCAAACTGAAAGAAATGATCAAGTGTAAAGCAGCACGTGTCCTGTTCTTCACAGGTCTGACCAGTGCCCTCTTTTATTAGGTCCTGGAGGTAGTTAAAGACAGTGTAGAAGCTGTGCGTGCATGTTGATGAATGTGACATTTTAAACATTTTGAGAAGCTGGTTACCTGTTATGACTTTAACACCCTTACTCAAGTCACCCAGTAAGCATGCCATATTAAGGAATATGTCAAAATGTTTCAAACCAAAATACCAGCATTGCATGTGCACAGAATTTTTTATTAGCATACCCACAAACATACCCACAGCCAGAGCCCAAACATATATGAATTATAAGAGTCAAAACACAGTCAAGTATTTGGTTAGCATGTCACCTGCAGGAGCTATCACATTTCAGTCTAAAGGTTGGGGTGGGGCATGTTTCTGATAAAAATAAATAAACATAAAATATACAAATAAATGAGGAGATCCTAGCTGATTGTGGTTTACCCTGATGATCCCTCACTTTACCGAAGGAAAAAGCAGCCGTCTGCTCAAGAAATTGTAACATCAAGGCTTTCATCCAATACACATTGAAAGAGTTATAAGGAGATGGAAAATGTTCAAAATTCAGAATTCGTACTACAGTAATCCCTTGTTTATCACGGGGGTTAGGTTCCAGAAATAACCCGCAATAAGAGAAATCCGCAAAGTAGGACAACTTTATATTTTACAATTATTATTCATGTTTTAAAGGTCCCATGGCATGAAATTTTCACTTTCTGAGGTTTTTGAACGTTAATGTGAGCTCCCCTACCCTGTTTACCCCCCCCCCCATGGCTAAAAGTTGCGAAATGTCTAAACTGAGCATTTGCGATCCTTTTCTGCGTTACACAAAACCAGTGTTGAAACGGGCGAGTTCGGACAAGGCACCTTTTTGACGTCAGATCGGCAAATGCAGCTCTAGCCCCTCCCTCTGTCTCCGCTCAGCGTCCCTGTATATCCCGCCCATAGAGTTTGGACTGTGAATGCGCTACAATGCAAAATGCGTTTTTTTATTTGCCTGGAGGCACGTCCGAGTGTTTCTAGGCTCGCAAGTCCCTTACCCGACCCTCTGGACCTCTGAAATACCAGTGGTTTAATTTTATTTCCTGTGTAAATATGCTTTTTTTCATTGCAAAGTCTCCCATCTGTACACGGAAGAGAGGAGACAGAGCGGAGCCGAGCTGCGCCGAGCTGCGGGGGAAACCCACCCCTCCGCTCCTTAGCCAATCTCTCTGTCCTTCTCATTTGCAGTGAAGCAGCAACACCCACAATAAAGCATTTTAGACACATATCTAGCCTCATGAAGACTGTCAGAGTCATATCTCATGCAGTGAGTGTTGATTTTGAAGAAGGATTCATTTACAGTATTAGGGAACCATTAAGGAGCCATATAAAAGCATCAAGAAGTACCATGTCATGGGACCTTTAAGGCTGTAAATGCCTCACCACACACATTATACGCTTTTCTCAGACTGGAATTAACACATTCTCACATTTCTCTCTCGTTTAAACACAAACTTTCATAGATTTTCAACAAAATGTATTAATAGTGAAGCGTGGGGGGAGACACGGCTCCGGAAGCCCTGCTGGACGCGGGAGGAGCGCAGAGAGTCACTGGATCTGCAGGAAGCACCCCGCTCATCCAACGGCACTGCCATGTCCCGGGACGCGACGAACACCAACCCCTTGGAGAAGTGCGCGACACGTGCACCCCTCATCGTGGTCAAATCCGTGACAGAGCAGCGCAAGGCCGCGCGTACACCGGGGCTGCGAGCACGAGATCGAACTGCGGCGCCCGGACCGCGTCCTCTCAGCCCGAGCCACAAACCAGCCGCATGAAACCAGCAAAGAGCGGCACGTGGTGGTTTAATCCTGGTTTAGACCTGGTTTAGACCTGGTTTAATTCTGGTCTAGACCTGGTTTAGTCCACGTTTAGTCCTGGTCTAGTCCCGGTCTATTCCCGGTCTGGTCCTGGTCTAGTTCCAGTCCCCCATCAATCAGTCGGCAAAGGTCTACAGTCTCTTAGCCAATCGGGACGCAGAACACAATGTTACACTATAAAAAAAATGTTACACTATAAAAAAAATTTGAAATTTCTTTTTTTTTAAATCCGTGAAACATTTGTCCCTAGAAAATAAATTGACAATACTTAACAAAAGTTAAGGAAACATTAAAATGTTTTTATTATTAATAATCATGAACACAATAATCAACACATAAATAAAATAATAATTTTATTTATATAAGATGCACATTGTGATTTGAAGATCTTAAGTACAAACATTTACTGTTACACAGAAACTGTACAATAAATGTGTTTCACAGTGCAATGTTTTTAGCATTTTTTTACACTGCTCACAATGCCATTCTTTAACTTTTCTTTTTACCTTTGCACATTCATAATGGAAATGCTTATTACACTTTGCACAGGTGATGATCTTTCCAAATACTGGCCTTTCAAAAATTCCACATACACAGTCTTTGTCAGGTTAGTGTTAAGGGTTTTTACCTGTGAGGGGTTTCTCAATGAGTTTTAAATATAATAAAATGCATGTGTATGTATAATACAACCAAAAACATCTCTTGTTTGCCTTATAAGGATGGAATTCTGTAAAACTTGCGTGTTTTGTTGTTTTTATCAAAACGGTTTGTGCAACAGCACAACAAAACACAGTAGCGGCTCTTTGTGCAAACGACATGCGCAGTAGAGCAGAGTGACGTCGTCTGCTAATCCCACACATTTTGTGCATCGAAAGCTGTGAGGAAAGTAGTGGCTGTACCACACTGCCATCTGCTGGTTGGGTATATTTGTACTCAAATTCGGTGGTATTTATTTATTTGTGCGGGAGGAACGTCTCACAATTACATCATCGAGAAAAAAGCAAAACACGGATTCACAAATGCAGACTCCACATACAAAGTCAAGCATAATCAAAGGAGAAGTTCAATTTGTCAACTGGACAAAGTTTGTTTGGTTGAAAACGTTTCGCCGCTCATCCGAGAGGCTTCGTCAGCTCTGGTTATTGTACTGGTTATTGTACTGGGTCTAACCAGTACAATAACCAGAGCTGACGAAGCCTCTCGGATGAGCGGCGAAACGTTTTCAACCAAACAAACTTTGTCCAGTTGACAAATTGAACTTCTCCTTTGATCATGGATTCTACCTGGACGACTGAGGGACTTTTCACGCAAAGTCAAGCATATTTATTTTCAAATCTCAATTCATACAACTTTGTTTATTTATTTGTATGTCACTTTTTATATTTGTATTATATATAAATGTATGTGTATTTATATACTGTATATAATTTTTTATCCATCCATCCATTTTCTTCCGCTTATATGGGGCCGGGTCATGGTGGGCGGCTACAGTCTAAGCAGGGATACACAGACTTGCTTCACACCGAACACTTTCTCCAACTCCTCTGGGGGGACCCCAAGGCGTTCCCAGGCCAGCTGAGAGACATAGTCCCTCCAGCGTGTCCTGGGTCTTCCCTGGGGCCTCCTCCCAATGGGATATCCCTGGAACACCTCCCAAGGAAGGCAGCCAGGAGGCATCCGGAACAGATGCCTGAGCCACCTCAGCTGGCTCCTCTCGATGTGGAGCAGCGGCTCTACTCCGTGCTCCTCCTGTCAGCTTTCGGTCATTACTCAAAGCTCGTGACCATAGGTGATGGTAGGAACATATAGATTGACCAGTAAATCGAGAGCTTTGCCTTTCGCCTCAGCTCCCTCTTCACAACAACGGTCCGGTACAGCAACCACATCACTGCTGACATTGCACATATCCATCTCACGCTCCATCCTCCCCTCACTCGTGACCAAGACCCCGAGATACTTGAACTCCTCCACTTGAGGCAGGGACACTCCACACACACGGAGAGGGCAATCCACCTTTTTCTGGTCAAGAACCAAGGCCTTGGATTTGGAAGAGCCGATCCTCATCCTAGCCGCTTCACACTCAGTTGCAAACTGCCCCCATGCCTGAGGTCCCGGTCCGATGAAACCATCAAGACAACATCACCTGCAAACTGCAGAGAGGAGATCCTGTGGTCCCCAAACCGGATCCCCTCTGGCCCCTGACTGTGCCTAGAAATTGTGTCCATAAATACAATAAACAGAATCGGTGACAAAGGGCAGCCCAGACGGAGTCCAACATGTACCAGAAATAGGTCCGACTTACTACCGGCAATGCAAACACAGCTTCTGCTCCGGTCATACAGGAAACGGACAGCCCTTAGTCCGGACCCCATACTCCCAGAGCACTCCCCACAGGACACCACGAGGGACACGGTCAAATGCCTTCTCCAGATCCACAAAGCACATGTGGACTGGTTTGGCAAAGTTCCAAAGTTCCTGTATAGAGCCGGTCCAGTGTTCCTCGGCCAGGAAGAAAAAACACACTGCTCCTCCTGAATCCAAGGTTCGACTATCGGTCGGATTCTCCTTTTCAGTATCCTGGAATAGACCTTACCGGGGAGGCTGAGGAGTGTGATTCCCCTGTAGTTGGAACACACCCTCCGGTCCCTCTTCTTAAACACAGGGACCACCACCCCGGTCTGCCAGTCCAGAGGTACTGTCCCTGACTACCACACGATGTTGCAGACGTTTCAGCCAAGACAGCCCCACAACATCCAGAGACTTAAGACACTCAGGACAGATCTTATCCACCCCCGGAGCCTTGCCACAGAGGAGCTTGCCAACCACTTCAGTGATTTCAGCCAGGGTGATGGACAAGTCTGACTCTTGAGTCCCCAGCCTCTGCTTCCTCCTCAAAATATGTGATGGCGGGATTGAGGAGATGCTCCATGTATTCCTTCAACATTCCCAGTCGAGGTCAACAGCTCTCCACCTGAACTGTAAATAGTGTTGGTTAAGCACTGCTTCCCCCTCCTGAGGCATCAGACAATTTGCCAGAATTTCTTTGAGGCCATCCGAAAGTCCTCTTCCATGGCCTGTCCGAACTCCTCCCATCCCCGAGTTTTTGCCTCTGCGACCGCCCGGGCTGCAGCATGCTTGGCCCGCCGGAACCTGTCAGCTGACTCAGGAGTCCCACGAGCCAACAAGGCCCGATAAGATTCCTTCTTCAGCCTGACGGCACCCCCGGTGTCCACCACCAGGTTCGGGGATTGCCGCCACAACAGGCACCACAGACCTTACGACCACAGCTATTAGCGGCCACATCGAAAATAGAGGCCGAGAACAAAGCCCACTTGGACTCCATGTCTGAGGGGGGTCTTAGGTCTGACAATGCCATACATGAAGCATTTATACATTAAAGGGATATGCCACCCCTAGGTCAAATTTGGGCATCTCCCCACAGTCCAGAGACTAAAATAAGTGGTGGAAAGCGTTTTCCTGCTCACCCAGCCATTGTCCGAGTCTGTCGCCACTGACCGCCGCGGTATCTGGTGCTCCTCCGCCTTAGACTGGAGTCTAACGTCGCCAGAGAAAGATTTCGGCCAAAAGGAATTAATTTGCTCGATGCGTTTCCCAATTACTTTGTGTGTAGTGCGCATTCATATCGAGTGCAAATAAATGTGCAAATCAACACGGAGAGCTTGCCTTGGTCATTTTGGGTGGGAACTATTTTCCAGTGCGTAAGAATACAGCCGTATCACGCAGCACGCTGCCAGGGGAATCCCTGTTGCGCACCGGGAAGGGAGTTCCCCTGTTGCAAAACGTGGTGCGTGATACGGCTGTATTCTTACGCACTGGAAAATAGTTCCCACCCAAAATGACCAAGGCAAGCTCTCCGTGTTGATTTGCACATTTATTTGCACTCGATATGAATGCGCACTACACACAAAGTAATTGGGAAACGCATCGAGCAAATTAATTCCTTTTGGCCGAAATCTTTCTCTGGCTACGTTAGACTCCAGTCTAAGGCGGAGGAGCACCAGATACTGCGGCGGTCAGTGGCGACAGACTCGGACAATGGCTGGGTGAGCAGGAAAACGCTTTCCACCACTTATTTTAGTCTCTGGACTGTGGGGAGATGCCCAAATTTGACCTGGGGGTGGCATATCCCTTTAAGCATTTATGGACATGCGCAATACCATACATTGCGCTCTGATTAACCCATCGATTATGACTTTAGTCCACAACCACAACATGCCAGCACAGAACCGCGCAGAATAAAATACCAAAACAGTGGGCTACACACACACAAAGCACATCAGGTAACAGCGGCAGACGTCAGACCCATGCATTAAACAACTGCATTAAAATCATGGAAATCAATGCTCAACCCAGCCATAATTTTAAACAAAAAGTGTCTTACCTTCATGCCGTTAATAAATGCTCTTCTCTGCAACCCGATCGCTCCTCCCTTGTGTCGTTTAGTCCTCCTCGATTCATTTTAAACATTTTAAACTATAATGCGAAGTATCCGACCGTCCGTCTATCTCCTCTTCTATTTTGACTAACTTGACCACACTACCACAATCTTCACCGTTCTATTTCTCATGAAAGTGATTAAATGTTGTGTTGTACTAACTTCCTCGAAAAGGTTTACTATTGTCTTCCGTATAAAGTGTTTTCCACTTCATATGCGAGCGCTACCAATTCTTGGTAGCAACTAGTGCCGTGATTGGTCAATTCTTGGTAGCAACTCGGGGGGGATTTCCCATAAGGCAGTGCTTTACTTCAGTTGTCGCAAACAAATACAAAATACAGATATATTTGTTTTATTTCAAACTGTGCACATTTTTAACATTGTAGGAAGAAATATCCCGGCAAAATAATTTAATACCTTAAACACATCATCACGGTGCCACCGTCACTGTAATATATATGTAGTTGTAAGGGGTATAAATACCGCACGGGTCCTTTCAATTATAGCAATAGGGCGGAATTTTTAAGATGGTGGAGGCACGTAACGACCGAATACCTAGCGGTTGGGCCGAGGCAATGTGGTTTCGGGGCCGCAGTGGGCATCGTCGGGGCCGCGGCCCTTCTGGCATGTGCCCAAATGCCAGACCGCCCAGTCCGTCACTGGATAACACGACAACAAAGTCGATCATCAACCTCTGGCCTAGGGTGTCCTGAGGGGTATTCCACGAAAGCTACTAAGCGCAAAGCCCAGCTTTATTCGACAGTTGGCGCTAGTTTTAGTGAGAGTTCGGTTCCACGATGCTCGCTAAACTTAGTCCCCACTGAGTTACTGGGGCAACATGGTTTTAGCGGAAAGTCTGGTACCGGGCAGGCTAAAGATGCGGCTTAATTAGGCCGTGTCGCAGTCTCGCAGAGAATACGTACCTGACGTAAACAGACTGTCAAACAAACCGTTCCGCACACTCCCGCATGAGTATCTGTGTTGTCCGAAAACAATTTCACCAAAAAAATAAATTATCTTACGTTCTTGGTTCTTGACAAATCTCCGGTAATTTAAAAATATGCTTTTTGAACCGCGGTCTTTATGACATTAGCATATAGAATAATTCCAGAGCCTTTTTCGTGAAGCACTTTGGTTGAGTGGTTACGTCCTGCTGCTTTTGTGTGGGCGTTGCGGGTTCGATTCCCACTGTTGATGTATTCATGCGCAAGTCAATTTTTGTGTTATATTTTCACAAATTTACATTTGCCACATATTACACAAATGTTAATGAATTTAACCTAAAATTATTCATATAATCATAGAACTTATATCAGATGGGCCTAACATCACTCTCACTTGACGACATTGACACTTTATATTTTATGTGACATCTCTATCAAAAAATACAGTTAAAGGTAAACCTTTACTTTAAACAAAATGTAGCCAAATAACAGGCACACTCCATGATGCAACATTTCAATGAGGCAAGGCACTGCTGGAGGACTGCTGAGGAGGGTCCAAGTGTACGCCATCTTCAGTAACTAGAACACAAGCATACTATTAAAATACACAAATGCACAGCTGAGGCAAGCATTAGCCTAGAGAATACCTTGAATATACTCTTCACAAGAACTCGCAGGAAGGATCTTTGATGGGGTCCCTCCTTCAATTACCTCCACCAGTGGGTGACCCCGGTTTAGGGCCAGTGCCAGCTCCTCTGCAAGTGAAAGGTTTTGAGGGGGGCTCCCACCTCCTGTGGCTTGGTAGCTACTGTTCATTTTAAATTAAATTAAGGTACCATTTTAACAGTATTACTAATTTCACTGAATAAGAATATTAATATTAGCCTACTTACCACTCTGCAAAATGTTTTTATGCTTTGTCTTTACCTGCAAAACAGTCCTCTTCACATTATTCCTGCTCAAAGACAAGATAACACAATTTAACGTATTAGTTGGAGCAAATACTTTTACACAGTAAAAATAAATTACAACTGACAAGACTGCTCTACAAATACATAATATTTATGACATCAACTGCCCACCATGAGAATCAAACTCACATCTCCCACACGCCAGACCGTGACTTTTCCCCTGCGCCATGGATTAGTGTTGACAGTGACGCTGAAAAACATACTTAAAAAACTCAACACCCAGCACTGTTATAGGACTTAACTTACGTATTTAAGCGCTCGGCGATCTTCTGCCACGCCATGTCTCTCGCCTTGGTTATTGCAAATGTGTTGAAGAGTTCCAAAAGCAACTTCTGTTCTGATGCGCCGAAATAATCGGCCCGAATCTTCGACATGATCGCGTTTTCGACAGTCGCTTGTTCAGGGCTTCTTGCCTTCCCCGTGTACGCATCTAGGCGCGGCCTGCTTAGGCCTGACTGAACTTAGCGCTGCTGAGGCGCAGCTGAAATGCGTCAGTGGAACGGCTTCAGGCTTTCGTCTAAGTTACGGCTAGGTCAGGCGAGGGCTTAGCACTTAGTCGGCGCTATGTTTAGCGACGTTCGTGGAATACCCCTCAGGTGCCATGTGCACTGGTGAACACCCTTGTGCTCGAACATGGTGTTCGTTATGGACAAACCGTGGCTAGCACAGAAGTCCAATAACAGGACAGCGCTTAGGTTCAGATCAGGGAAGCCGTTCCTCCCAATCACCCCTCTCCAGGAAGTCCCCCAGTAGAACAACAGAGTCCCCGGTCGGTGCACTGTCCAGTACTCCTCCCAGGGACTCCAAGAAGGCCGGGTACTCTGCACTGCTGTTTGGCCCGTAGGTCGACACAGCAGTGTGAGACCTGTCCCTGACCTGAAGGTACAGGGATGCGACCCTCTCGTTCACTAATGTGAACTCAGTGGCTGAGCTGTGGGGCAATGAGCAGGCCCACACCAGCCCACCGCTGCTCCCCGCAGGCAACACCAGAGAAATGGAGAGTCCAGCCATCCTCAAGGAGTTGGGTTCCAGAGCCCAAGCTGTGCGTGGAGGTGAGGCTGACTATATCTAATCGGTAATGCTCAACCTTCCGCATGAGCTCGGGCTCCATCCCCCCCAGTGAGGTGACATTCCATGTCCCCAGAGCTAGTCTCCGGTTGTCGATGCCCCTGCGTTTGACTGCCACCCAGATGTCCCTGCACCGGCCCCCGGCCTATGGATACTCCTGCAGGTGGTGAGTCTACAGGAGGATGGCCCCATGTCGCACCTTTGGGTTGTGCCTGGCAGGGCCTTCCCCTACAGGGCCCCAAAAGACGCTTGCTGTCAAGCACCCACTCCAGGTTGGGGCCCCGATAACACCAATCTGGCCGACGTAACTGGCCTTGCTGTGTTTCTCATCACGGGGCTATCATTTTTTGTATAAATCTTTTTGAGACAATTCTGTCTCCATAGTTGTTTTCCTCATCGGATTTAGATTACAAACATTCACAAACACAGACAGCAGCCATTCATAATGTGTGATGCACCTCAATGACTTCACCATTCAAGCCTTGTTCACATTACATAAAGATGATCTGACGGCCCACACTATGAGTGTGTATAGCACAGGCACTGATTTAATGCTGCGCCAACTCAACAGACAAGAAACAAGGCAGTTGTTATGTCATACCTCCACTCTGTAGAGAAATAACTAGGGCAATGGCACAGTTCTCCCCAACCCCCATGCACCTCACTTCTCCCTCAAGCAGCAGGTTCATTCTTGTCATGTCCACTGCATTACACAGCAACAAAGCACAGAGCAGATAGGGGAACCATGCTGTGGTCATCATTGAGATGTTGATATTTTGTAAATGCTGCATGTGTTTCACTATCATATACACAACATTACAGAAGAAGAGCGATTGAGTGGCTAATCTCTGACAGAAATAAAGCCTTACATAAGCGAGTACTCTGTCAGCCTAAGTTAGCCCGCCCCAGTCTTTGGCTGTATGCTGAATGCGTGTGTAAATCCTTTCCTGTCCGTGGACTCTGTGAACCTTGGCGTTCATTCATAGACTATGCCTCAGAATTCTGTCAGAGAATCCATTCATGACAGCCATTTAGTCAGTGTGGGTGTGTTTATTATTGCAACATGTTATTGATCTGCCTGATGTACAGTCTTCATTCAACATAAAGTTATCTACTTATCTACAGCATTCTTGCAATTACCTTTTATGTCATATACCAACATGTACATATCAGTCCATTACAAATGTAGAAATAGTACTTGCAAGTTATTGCAGATTCATTATGAGCTTCTTATTTGTGGCTGTGCTCTTCAGGCTCGTGGGTTGAGCTGGAGGAGTTGATGACAGCCATGAGCCGCAGGGAGAGTCTGACAGGACCACAGGACAATGTCTCATTAGCCCTGCAGGGGGAGCTGGAGCACATTCTCCTGGAGGCAGAGCTGGAGTGTGAGAGGAGTAGAGACAGGTAAAGATAGGCTCTTTTTGTGTAAAGGGTTTAAAGGATGTAAAAATTAGTTTGCACAGTAATGAGTTTCACTTCATACTTAGTGATTTCTTTCTCTACATAAAATGTGTGGCTGTTTTCAAGAATGTAAAGCTTCATTCACATTTTTTTTTTTTTTTTTTTAATTTTTTTTTTCCCCTGGCGGCACGGTGGCTGAGTGGCTAGCACTCATGCTTCACAGCAAGAAGGTTAGGGTTGCCCGGGCCTTTCTGTGTGGAGACTGCATGTTCTCCCCGTGTTTGGGTGGGTTTCCTCCGGGTACTCCGGTTTCCAAATTCATTACAAAATCATGGGGATGGTCCCCGGGTCAAATATAGAAACAACTTCTCCTGTGCGAGATCAATAAAGGTCAATCTTCTAATCCTTGACCACTGTAAGGCGCTTTGTGCTACAATTTTGTATGAAAAGCGCCTTATAAATATTTGATTGATTGATTGATTGATTTGTGGTCAGTCCTCCACAGGTTGTAACACCTCAGTTGAGTGCTTCTCCCTCCAGTGATCAAGACTATGTATGTGTCTCCATACAGGTACAAATACTGTTAAGATTGAAAAGTTGCTGTATTGGTTCTAGGCTTTGACTCAAGAACAAAGAGTTCAATAAACTCTCTGTTCTAGAGAAAAATACATTTTGTTTAATGTATTTTTCTCTGCAGGAGGAACCTGAGTGGCAGGGGGATGCAGACACCCAGTCTGGGATTGGTCCAGTAGACCTGAAAATATGCCACCAATGTAAGATTAAGTTTCTTCTAGACAGACCAAAATATGGAAAATATTTTCACCCAGCCATAACTTATGCTGACAGCAAATTCTTTCTTTGTCTAAAGACGTTCATGATATTTTGCACATATTTCTAAACTACCAAGTCTTAACATATGTGTTTTTGATGCTAGAGTAAGTTGATTTGAGAGATACTCTTGTTTTATTTGAGTTCTTTTCTCTTCTGTTCTCATTATTTCTTACATTGTTGTCTTTCCTCTCTTGCCTGTTGCTATGCAGAGAGTTTGTGTTCCAGCACCCAAAGCAGTCCAGGTCTCTGAGTGTCCGTAAGAGTGAGATGATGAAGAGAAGAATCTTTTCGTCTGACGTGCTGCTTGTCCTGGTTTCCTCTCTCCTGGCATCACACCTGCTCACACTCGGAATCGGGTAAGAGTCACACACACGATATTATATTCTCTACACAGAAACAATATCTTCTCTCTGTAGCAAAGTAAGCATTCATAAATTACCCTATTTTTACATAACCATCCTATTGATGTCACTATATTTAGGCTTATTTATTACATTTAAAAATCATGGGAAATACAGAAATCAATTCAGAATGTAATCCATTGTTTGCTTTGTAGGATCTACATTGGAAAGAGGTTGGCTGCATCTACCACCAGTACATGCAGCCAATGAAATGAACATCAGGGGTTTGTCTCTAAGAGTAAAGGTATGCGCACTATTGCACCTATCCTCTGCACTTTCTTTATTTACCTCCTTTTCTTTTCTTTCTATCCTGGGTCAATGGTAGGACTCTGTCTGTCTGTACCTGTCTTTATGTGATCCTGTGCATGTCTCTGTCTGGCTGCCTCGTTCAGATCTGAAGGGCTGAAGGAACGGGTGCAAACCTGTGACTCACTTTTAATCCAGAGACTGAGCTCCTCTATTACTGTAAATGGGGAGAGGGGAAGAGGTTTCAGGGAATCATGAGAAAGGAAACTTTACTCAGTAGAACAATAATCTCTTTGGTGTAGTGAACAGGGAGAAACTGAGGATTTCTGATAAAGAGGGAAATAATGTGTTACCCTCTGTACAAACTTCAAAAACTCCTTTGTAAAAAGGCTTCACGTTTTTCCTGCTCATGGGGTATATCTATACAGTCGTACCAATTAATGTGGGAATGACTGAATTTTTGAGACCAATCCACTTAAAGATTTTACTTTAAACTAACAGCAAACTACCTTATTAAGTTTTAAGTACTTTTTGCTTTTTGATTTTTCATGTAAATATTCCTACACCTTTTTACCAAGTTTATGGAGAAAAGACTCTTCTGGATAATCTGCATACATTCAAACTGAATTAAATTAAATTCAGTTTGATCTGTATGATATTTAGTAAGTGGGTGTATATCTTCTTCATAGTTTATTTAACTGTTTGTACTAATGGTGGCCCATGACATTTCTTTTACCTTATTCTCTGTGCATTACATTATACTGTAACAATGACACAATGACTCACTTTATTCCTTCTGCTTGTAATTCTTCACTTTCTCACATCTTTTTTCCATGTTATTATTGACTGTAGATTTTTATTGCTGTCACATAGTGCATTATCAGTGTTTTCTTTGTATTCACCTTTGTAATGATACCATAGAGGTTTGGAAGTCTTCTTTTGAAATTCAATGTGTGCTTTCTGCCAGTGAAATCTATTTGTTTTGGCCCATTGAGTTGATCAGTCGTTAGTGACGTTTTTGATGTGAGGAGTCCTGCTGGGCTTGTTATGGTCCTTGTAGAGCTGATGATGCAGCAGAGCCTCATTGTTCAGCAGCACCTGGTTTCTATTCTGCGTGCACATGTAACATGTTGCTACACACATGATGTATAGATAGTACACGCTCTGTGATTTCACAGGATATGCAAGAAAGAAAGCAGTTTACAAGGAAAGTACAAATAACCACAGAGTTAAAACTAACAATATTAATTTGATACAGATTGTCAATTACATGTATTTATTTGTTTTTCTCTTGACAGTTTTCTGTCCTGTTGGGTTCACAACAATTGCATGGTGATTTGGCAGTTTTATATACCGGGGAGACACCCTTCCTGTTGCAACCAAACACAGACTGTGACAGTAGTAAACTAGGTGAATGAAGCACAACAATTTGCCCTTGGGCTTTGTTCAAAGCACCCACCCTCTGGTTGGAGAGCAAATGTTTAACCCATTGTAATACTGTTGCTGCACCATTGTATAAAAAGGAAAATACATGCTATTAATCAACACAAAACTGCACCCATCACCAGCTTTGAATAACAAGTAACTAATGGCAACAGCATGTTCATTATTATTGTCAGATTTGCCTCATTTGTCACATTGATGAGGACTCATGATGTTTCTGTAGTACATATTTCCAAATGTATAAACAGAATCAAAACTACTCCACTGAGTACAGCACAGATCTGTCACTCTGATCACATAACTCACTGCTGTCTTTTACTAGGAGCCTGTCTGCAGAGGTTCAGGTTGCCCCCTGTGCTTAGCCCCCATTTTCCTGTCTTTTTAAAACATTTATTTTATTTAAAGTATTTATTTTACACTGGGCAAACATGCAGTGACAGATGCTGCTGTAAAGCACAATTTTCTCACACACTTCTCTGCCCCTTTTCAGTAAACCCTCATAATTTAAACCAGGGGGTGGAGCTGTAGAAAGTAAATGACCCAGTGATGTCACAGTTTAAAGGAACTGTATGTTACTTGTGATTCTTGTTTTAAAGCAGCTCTATTATGTGAAATTGACTTTTCTGAGCTTTTAACCATGTTATAGTTTCCCCTTCTCATTTACCCTCTCAAAGTTGTATTTTGAATAATTTGTGCACGTTTGAGCAATCTTTAATTACTTAGATTGATAAGACGCTATATTTCTGATCAACCCCTGTGTTCACTGCCACTACTTTTATTAATCCCTTTTAGATGAATATTAAAATGTGCAAATTATAACATAATGATCCACAGGTGTTGTAGATTATAACTATATAGCATGCACAAGCACAATATGTCTTCTTTTAAAAAGGTACTACAACTAAAACTGAAATTTTTCTCAAAATGTGAAGGCAATGCCTCACGTGTAAGCTCAGAACCTCCAGAAGTCACTGATTCATGATTTCATGTTGGTGCTGAGTTTCTTGTAGTGATGATTCAGATCAGTGTGAATCCTTTTAGGTTTAAACCTACTGGATTTCATCATTGAAGCTGGCAAACCAAATGGAGCTCAACAGTCCTGCTCACAGTCTGCTCCAGTTTGGGATGTAAATTTTCCATTGATTTATTCCCATAGACATTTTGAAAAATTAAAAAGTTCAAAGGCATTGCGGAGGAGGCTAACCAGCTGTGTGGTAACTAATATCCATAACACGATTGTTTCAAGTCCAAGAAGCGCATATTGTTGTTGAGATATTTTTAGATTTTAAATAAAATTATAGAGTTTGTGGGTAATCTCTGTGTAATCTATTTGAATGTTGTTGTTTTTTTTTTTGTTTTGTTTTTTTTCTTTTCGTTCCAGAAAGTCTATGGGAGACATGAATGGGAAATTTACTTCCAGAACCAGGAGGTGGGCAGGGTCTGATTTCTGACTGAAATCGTCTTGAGAGCTTAACACCAAATTATAACATCAATAAATGGAACTTCATGCCCAATGTTTTTGTAATTATTTAGATATTATTATCTGATTAAAATTGTTATCAGCAAAATCTATATTTGATTTTAACATGTTTACCTACACCTATAGTTTATACATACAGTTCCTCCTCGAAATATTTGTGCTTTTTCCCCTCAAACACATTCCCAGTTTTGCTCTTTAAGGACACGCCCATACATTGCACAATGCTGTTACTGAACGTAGGTGTATGTCTGGACATTGGGGATGAAATTGATCCTGTTTGGAAGACTCAAAGACTAGACATCTGTCTCTGGAATACACATTACAATCTTTCTTCTGGTGGACGGGAAATCGAGAGTTCTGTTTCAAAATTGTGGACGTAACAAAAGAGTTCTTTTAAGGTCCATGTTGTTACAGTAATGTCCCTGTTTAGAACCAGTTTATCATCTCAGCATCTTCACTTAAGCATATATAGCCCCTGCCCACACAGAAGACATTTATGTCAGATAATGTTAGGTTACACCCCAAATAAAATGCCTACCAGAATATCGGAATAAGAAAAATATTGTGTATTGTGCACTAAATTTACTAGATTTCATTTTGGAAGAAGAACTTTAAACACATAAATGCAGTACTTTATTGATCTTAAAGGAAGCTCAGACTCTGAGCCCTATTACATAATTTAGGATATATCAACATATATCAACAACTTTTGGTGACTGATATGAAATTTGAACATTGTGATATAATTTGCATGAGCACTGCAGCTACCGTTAACATCAAGAGCAGTTTCAAATGTACATCTCAAAAAAGTTGAACTTATAACTGACTAAAAAAAGTTGGCACTAAGAATTGTAATTAATTGTAAAGTCTCATTTTATTATTATGGGATCCCTTGAAACTAGAGATAGAGCAACATTTACACTTTTTGGCTAGTCTGGGATGTCTCATTTTTATTTGTATTTTTTCATAACATACTTTTATTATGAGGAACAGTGCCAAGAATAAACAACTGAGTTTGTAGAAATTTCAAAAAATATATTTTGATTGATATTATCAAAAGCGGCCCTGCATATTTGGTTCTGAAGTTCATGTGTGGGGAACACTGATATCAACTTATCGCTACTTCATATGATCAAAGTCCTAAGACAAAACATAAACTGTGGTTCAAAATGGATATATTTGTAATGAGGGCGCTGAGGTTCTAGTGTGAGGTGTGTAGTGACGCTGTGAAAGCCAGTGAGAGTGAATGCATACAGCTGGTGTGTGGGAGGGAGGGGGCAGCAGCTGGATAATCGGTCTGAGAGTGAACTCACACTATACACATGGCAAAGTCATCACTCTAGTATTGTCTGCTGTGGCTTGGTGGGGGGCATCACCCCACTGAAGATAAATTCAGGTGCGACAGACAAACCATACTGTTGTTTTAGAAAGTAATAGTTGGATGATTTTTAATGTTTATTACTCGGAAATATGTATTATAAGCAGTCTTGTGAAGAAATATGTGGTATAGAATAACATGAGTTTATTCTCCCATATCCACAAGGCCACTCTGAGTGATTTTACAGAAAGATGTGAAGGCAAAGGAATACTGGTCTCATCCACTTCCTGCATTTTTCTTTGGTTAAATAATAAGATGCGGTAAGATGAGCGTTTAATATTTTATGTCACTGACCAGCAATCTGGCAATCATTTCATGACTACATGGTATTTCAAAACAGACAACTCAGTGTCTTTATATCCAACAGGGTAAAGAGTGTGACCTACTAGACCAGAGCAAGAATTGTATAAACACTGAGCTGTGGCTGCCCAAGTTGTGGTCCATTCACTAGAAATGAAAATCAAAGCCAGTAATATATATTAAACAGTATAAATTATAATTGTCTACAAGTCACACATTTTCAAATGGCTGAATTGTGGTGTCAATCAAATTTAGCTTGTTTTATATGTATGCAAGTAAGTACTACTACAACTGATACATGTTACATATAGGCATTCGTTTTTACTATTAGTTTCAACACGTAACTCAAATACACAAATAGGAATTGTTTGATTTCAGCTTTGGGTGCTAACCAATGCTACAGTATGCCTGTAATAGTTTGCGTCATTGTGGAAACAGAATAGACAAATTGCATGTAGTTTGCAATTAAATTAAATAAACAGAGACAGGCTTTGTTACTGTTTGAGTGTGGTGGATATCAGAGTCTGAAAATAGTTTGGAAATGGTGTCAGAGACATTTGGGGTTTGGTTTATCTTTGAGCCAGACGCTACTTTGACTGACCTCATCAACCACTGTGATGTCATCCAGATCAGGTCTGCCTGCAAACTCCTGTGGTCCATTTGGATTTGTGCATCAATCATAACATCTGGAGCTTTACGTGGTCCAATTCTCCTGATTGATCATTCTGAGCAAAACCAGCAGACCATTCAGAGCAGAGATGAGGAGACAAATATAGTTTTGAACGACAAACAGCATTATGGGATCACCACAAGAGAAAGAGTCTTCTCAAACCTCTTTGAGCTAATTCAAAGGATAAATATATATTGCTGAGTCCAAAAGGTCCTACACATGTGTCTCTTCTGTAATCCAAAATAAACATGGAAATCAAGATGGGCAATCATACGAAAATTCATGTGCTAACTAAAGTCAGCTACGAATGAAGCTCCCCTTCTCTACCTAACACAGAATTCATTCACTCTCTGACCAGTCCTCAAAGATGCAAGTGACAAATGGAAAGTGGAAATGCAAACATCATTAAGACTTTGTCTTTCAGCCAAAGTCTTTGGAACCAGGCGTGTTGACAGAGGCCCTGTGTGCCAGTCTGTCTGAAGCTCTACTGGTCGCTTAACGTGCCTTGTTAACACTGGGCCACAGCTCTCATTTCCTGACTGTGCTGAGCGACAAAGGGGAGAAGGAAAAAAAAGGGGGCAGGGGATAAGGCGTGCTTACATGAGAGAGGTGTCACACAGCACAATTACTCTGTTTTACCTTAGGGTGAAACTTGTAAAGTTACTCTATGGCTCTATTGAGCTTTGTTCATATTATTTGTTTTTCAGTAAAGTTGTGTGTTACCACAAATTCCACAGAATTTCAGAAAGAGTTCTGTGGTATACCTGAACATACACTCACACTTGGCATAGTCATATGGTAGTGCAGTCCTACTTCCCACTTGTTTTTTATGTATTTAACAGTTTAAAGGCTTCTTTCAACAGTTGCATAAAGCCTGGTGTCAAATAATAGGCATTTGGAGCCTGTGCAGGGGCTTGTTCCCAGGTCACTCCTACTCAGCATGAGGCCGTCTTGGGAAGCTTTAAAGGCACGTTCTGGCATGATGCTCCTCCCCTACAGAAGACTGCTCAAATCCACTCTTAATTCCTGGTCTTATGATGAAGGTTCGGTCCTGTTTTTGATTGGGAAGGAAGATAGGAACACCAGCAATTTCCCAGGAAACTTCCACTCATTGTATTGGACCTGTTAAAGTTGGGCAACATGGGTCTGTGGACAGGCCTGATTCTAGCGGCACATCTGCTCCTGAAACTATGCATGCATGTGGAGGCACAGTTTTTGGGTAAGTCGGAAAGTTACCCTTTTTTTAGAATTAGGTATAGTTTGTATAAATGTGGAGATTTAGGCAGTGTGTAGTTTGAGATCAGCCTTAATCCTGATGTATACCGGTACATTTATGAACAATGTCTTTGAAAAAGTGTATTGCAAAAAGTGTATTACCTTTATTTATTGAAGTAACATGTCAAATTCTGGTGTAGAATCCAATACGAAACTTGTTCCAGTATAAATCTGTAAAAATGTTAAGTAAATGATTGCCAATTTGATGAGGAAGATGATTGTTTTAACCTCCTTATCAGTGGGATTTATTATTAAAGTTGTTCATTGTTTGGTGTATGGATGTCATTTTTGAAAGTGCTTATGTAATGTAATGTAACTGACCTGGGAATGAATATAGAAGCAGGCTAAATTAATCACAGTCTTTAACAACATGGAGGGGTTGTGTGAACTTTTATAATTTTGCAAAAAAAAAAAAAAGCAATTGCTTTTATGAGCCCTGAAAAAAGAGGTTAATTGAGGGATACCAGGTTTCTGGATGAAAGAGATTGCAAACAGTGATAGTAAATTAACATTTATGTGGACTTAGTTTCACTAGTTTTTCTAGTCAAAATGGGTTTACTGTACAAATCTTGACCTATATTCTGTGATGACTTTGACTGTTGTATTTCAATTCATCCATATGTATTATAAAAACTGGCGATCTATCTTCCCTCTCATCACGGTCATCTGATTTTTAAATTGGTTTAGAAATGGATTCCTAATGTGTTTCAGGGCAGTTGGGTTTGTACTTAACACAAAGTGTCTAAATTGGTGAAAATGTCGTTGACACGAGTGTGTAGACAGACATTAGTTCATTTAAGTGCAATGTTTTACAGCCTTGTCTTCTGTTGAATTACACCATATGTCACACTAAGCACCATAGAAAGCCTGCAGACAAGAGACAAAGGGAAGAAAAAAGACCTCATCTGGGAATTATGCTTTGGAGTCTTGGATAACAAGAGCCAATTTCTTGCAGCATTTGGGAGCAATTTGGTTCTCTTCCAACACTAGTAGTCAGTAACTTCTTTAAGCGTACTTGTGCATTCTCGGTGTGTTCAAAGTGCGCTAAAAATTCACTGCACATATTTCTGTGGAAAACCCAGCTCACTTTATTAAAGAAGACTTGAATGAGCTGCAACTCTCACCGGCATTTCCCTCCTACTATTGCTTTTGTCAGAAGATCTCTACATATGCCAATGATAATAATTAGCTAAATATAGTGTTGCACTCTTATCTAGTATTTCTCCAGTCAATTTTCTTTTCACATCAGTCTCATTTCAGCGTGCCAAGTCCGTCTGCCAAGTTTACTCTAACAGATTGACACACATATCATTGTCTCCTTGTCCATGCAGTGTGTGTTTACTGTCACATTTCCTTGTAAATATTTATACCTCTCTTTCTTTCTTTCTTTCTTTCTTTCCCTCTCTCTTTTACACAGTGTATGATCTGCTCACATCTCCAGACTGCCTGCCAGACCTGCTGCAGGGTGGTTTGGCTGAACAAGGGGTCAATGAGGCATTCATTCTAACCTCCTTCAAGCTGCAGCCCAAGACTGGCACCACTGTATTCAGCCTGTTCAACCCCAGAGACAACAGCAAATACTTTGAGTTCACTGTGATGGGCAAACTTAACAGAGGTAAATACTATCATGTTGACATTCAAGTCAAGAAAAAACCTAAACTTAGGTTTGGATTAAACCATTCTATGTCGTCCTTTCCTCTACTTCCTCTGCTCTCTGCTCTGAAGCTGTGTTGCGTTACTTGCGGAGTGACAAGCGGATGAGCTCAGTGACCTTCAATAACCTGGTGCTGGCTGATGGCCAGGTGCACAAACTGCTGTTCCACCTGAAAGGGCTGCAGCAGCAGGGTGAGGTGGGCCTGGAGCTTCACCTGGACTGTCGACTAGTGGAGACTGTCAGAGACCTGCCTGCTGTCTTCCAGGGACTCCCAGCGGGCTACAGGATTGTGGACCTCAAGACTATGCAGCCCCGAGACCAGGTGATATATCTGTGATGTATTTACACTAAATAGTAAAGTAGTGTCCACACACAGACTGACATTCTGTTTGCCCCACAGGAAGTTATAGAGGAACTCAAGTTGGTTGTTGGTGATACATTTGAGAATGTGGCTTCTTTGCAAGGATGCCATTTCCAACAAAGAGACGCAGTTCAAACTTTGGGTAAGAATGTTTTAGTTATATTGTAAGAATCCATTCAAATCTGTCAAAGACAGAGAATATACTGGCCTGCCTTGAAAACATCAATAAGTGTATACTGAAAGGTTAAAGTTTAAACTTGGTTTTCCTGTAGGGGTCAATACAAAGCAGCTGTCCAATCAAATGCTGGAGTTAACTAAGGTGATAAATGAACTAAAGGATGTCCTAATTCAGCAGGTAAAACAGCTTTTCTCTGGAGCCACTTAAACCCTGCCCATACAGATAATACACACTCACCAAACATGAATGTGCAATGTATTTATCCCCAGGTTAAGGAAACTTCATTTCTAAGAAACACTATTTCAGAGTGCCAGGCCTGTGGTAAGGAAACAAATTATTCTCTTCTATAAAAGATGCATGAAAAAAAGGTCAAAAGCCCTAAAATGACATCCATAACAGGAAATAGTCATGTGACTTAAGCTCACGAATATCGTTCTTGTGTGTTAAATGGTTTATTATAATGTATGTCATTATATGTACCAGGACTGGGTGGTACAGAGGTGGTGAAACCTAAGTGTGGTCCAGGTGTGTGTTTCCGTGACGACATGTGCATAGACACAGCGGATGGAGTGGAGTGCGGCCCATGTCCTGATGGATACACTGGAGATGGCTTTAACTGTGACGACGTGGATGAGGTCAGTGCTAGACTGTAGCCTGTAACTGAAGCCATTACAATATACCACTGGCATTCAGACCATAAACCATTTTATTAGCAGCCACATTTATTGCTGGCCTGTTGTTAATACATTAAATAGCTGTATAAAAGGAAGTTGGAAATCAGATGCCTTAATAGTTACTAATTACACCTATTAAACTCTCCTGAGCTGTTGTTAGTCTCTCCATCTCTCCAGTCACGTCTTGCAAATATTCATATATTGACACACTTTTGGCATGTCGTTAAGTCGTAAAGGGTCATGATTAATAGCAGTGGGAGAGGGAAAAAAAAATCATAGTTTTCAGTTCACATAAGGTCAAATTGAGCCCAAGGCATTTAATGACTACATCTCACACACAAAAATGCTTCCCTCCTAAAGCGCACTTGAGTCGTCATTTGTTTATTCTTCACCGCACCTAGTATTTGGGAGCTTGTGGCTTTTTTTACTTTGCTCTTTAAAGATGAGTGCTTATGAACAGTATCCAGAGAGGTGAAAGTTTTTGAATGAGAACCAAATGCCTGTGCCGGTGTTGTTTTTTTTAGTGCCAGTTCAGCCCTTGCTTTCCTGGAGTAAAATGTGTGAACACAGCCCCAGGTTTCCGCTGTGATGCCTGTCCACTGGGTTACTCTGGACATGAGCTGGAAGGAGTGGGCATTGTGTTTGCCCAAACTAACAAACAGGTCAATAGTAAATAAAATATTAAATATATATATATATATATATGTTTATTTTTTTTACTTAAAAATATTGTGGTGGTAATAATGATTTATTATGTGCAATATAGGTCTGTAATGACATTGATGAATGTAAAGGACCTGGAAAGGGAGGGTGCGTGGAAAATTCACAATGCCACAACACTCCAGTAAGTTCAAAATCTTATTAATCTAATTATTACTGATTTTTAGACCATTATTTTTTTTATACGTACTCAGGGCTCCTACCAATGTGGAAGTTGTAAGACTGGCTTCACGGGAGATCAAGTAATAGGTTGTAAACCTGAAATCAGCTGTGGTAACAGCCTCACAAACCCATGTGATGTGAATGCAAACTGTATTGTAGAGAGAGACGGATCCATATCCTGCCAGGTAGGTACTCAACCCAAAAACTGTTCTACAGAGACAAAGATCAATGCACCTCTGTAGCTGGTAAAATGTTTCTTCTGTCAGTGTGGAATTAGCTGGGCCGGTAATGGATACCTTTGCGGAAAGGATACTGACATTGATGGATACCCAGACGAAAAACTTAAATGCAAGGATCCAACCTGTAGAAAGGTAACCTTTTTTTTTTTTTTTCAAGATTGATGCATGCACAGGTTTGTAGAAAAGACTCAGCCCTTGTTCACACCTTTTCTTTTACAGGATAACTGTATGTTTGTTCCCAACTCTGGTCAAGAAGATGCTGATAAAGACGGTCAGGGAGATGCCTGTGATAACGATGCAGATGGAGATGGAATTTTAAATGAACAGGTCGGGATTGTTGGGATTAAAATTTCAGTTTTTTGAGTGGCTAATTTGTGTATTAATTCACATAGGATAAAATAACAAAAGCACATAAAGCAATTGTACTCTTTTATTTCAGGACAACTGTTGGTTAAAGCCCAATGTGGACCAAAAGAACAGTGACAAGGACAGCCATGGAGATGCTTGTGATAACTGTGTGCATGTGGAGAACCCAGACCAGAGAGACACGGATGGTGACGGCAGAGGGGACGCATGTGATGATGACATGGACGGGGATGGTAGGCATTACATCACATTGGCCTTATATAACAAGTGACATATTTCTTAATAAACTCTTCATTTAGTTTAGTATCCATAAACGTATTAATCCTTTCTATTTTTCTTAAGAGAAAACCTCCTGTATGGTTTTATGCCTTTAAGACACATCATTTTCATTTAAGGCTGTCTATATAATTCTGGAACTAACACTATGTGACAAGAGAGCAAATGCTTTCTTTGATCATTCTCCAGTGAGATTGCACTTCAAGTCATCACAGGAAGAAGAAGAAACGTCTCTTTCCTCTATATATATCCCTGCCACTTGACCTTTCTGCATTCATGGTCGTGCTGCTGCTGCTGCCTTCAAGGAATAAAGATGTGTGTGTTACTGAAAAATAGGATTCAAGGCCAAAGAAAATGCAACAGTGTCTTCTAGTGGCACCAATATGAACAACACACATTACACTGAGGCTGTTTGAGTGTAAGTATGTAGTAGGGTGACCACCATGGTTGTACTGTACACCCTCATCCCATTTATGTTAGTGAATGACCTCCTGAACCTTAGTCCATCCCTTCCTATTCCATCATATTATTCAATTTTCCCCTTTCTTTTTGCAATTTGCAGTTAGGGCTTTACACAATGAGCAATATTTGCAGTTGAATATTAGGAAGTTTGTGATGTCATATTGCGACATTAGCTCCGTTAGTAAAGCATTTTTCCACTGATCTGATGGTTGGCAGTTCAAATCTTGCTGTCGACATAAACATCATTGGTAGAGAGTCTTTGTACATTGGTGTATGAGTGTGTGTCTGAATATGTGAGTGGTTCCTTGATATAAAGCTCTCTGAGAGGTGGAAAAGAGCTATATAAAAGTGTGACCATTTGCCATTGTGATTGTTCGTGATCATAATTTATTGTTTGGATATTTGAAGGATTGAAAAACTTCTTGGACAACTGCCAGCGGGTGCCCAATACAGATCAACGGGACCGTGATGGAGATGGTGTCGGAGATGCGTGTGACAGCTGCCCGGACATCCCCAACCCCAACCAGGTCAGTCCTCACACCCAACCAAAGGTATATACCAAATGGAGTTTTGTAACCATGCTGTGTGATTTCAGTCTGATGTTGATAACGACTTGGTGGGAGACTCTTGTGACACCAATCAAGACAGGTAGACTATGTTTATTTATTTATTTTTGCAAACTAATTAGTGCTAATGCCATGCCATTCTGTTACGCAGCGATGGAGATGGACACCAGGATAGCAAGGATAATTGTCCGCTCGTCATCAATAGCTCGCAGCTGGACACTGACAAAGACGGTCTAGGAGACGAGTGTGACGATGACGACGACAATGACGGGATCCCGGATCTTATTCCACCAGGGCCCGACAACTGCCGCCTGGTCCCCAACCCTGATCAGATAGATGACAACGGTAGGTCATGAAACAGCCTTCTATCGGGTTATGAAAATTATAGTATTGTTTCAATGACAAATATCTTATGATTGAAAACTATGTCAAACACCAAAATTTCAACTTGTAACTATTGCCTTATACTGCTCCGTTGCATATTTCATTAGTTTACTTCATGTAACAGTGAAAATAATTCCTTTAAAGTATTATTTTTGTGGGGGTAACGAAGTGGTACTGTGAGGATCAAATTATCTTCTTCATTTTTGTTGCAGAAAATGCTACTCTAACTTGATATAGTTCTAAATGATACAAGTTTGTGGCTAAATGTGCATGGATTATTTTGTTTAAATTTCGCCAGAGCAATTTCTTTCTGCGTAAACATATCGACAGTCAGCAACATTAAAGGGAGCCCATCAAACAGCAAGGCAGCAGCACCATTCCTTCAGTAAATTGTGAAACGGCTCCTTTGCCCTCCAGCAGTCTATTTCAGATGCTTTATATTCATGCTCTGCAGCTCGGTGGCCTCTGTGTGGGGATATTAGTTTATAGTGAAGGCAGTCATTTTTGACATTTCGGTGAAGCTAATTTAAACATCTATCTCAGTTCTTTTGAGGATGCTGAACAGGCATGTACTTAGAAGGGCCGGTGTTATGTTTGTTTTGTTTTTCAAATATTATAATTGTGGGAAAACATGGAATTTTCTGTTTCCTATTAGATGATGGCGTTGGTGATGTGTGTGAGTCCGATTTTGATCAGGATAAAGTGATTGATCGGATTGACAACTGCCCAGAGAATGCAGAGGTCACACTCACAGACTTCAGAGCCTACCAGACTGTGGTTCTGGACCCTGAAGGAGATGCACAGATTGACCCTAACTGGGTTGTATTGAACCAGGTAAGATTATCAATGGGCTTATCTACCTCTCTCTTCTCATTGATTGCATGTATCAATAGTACATACTGTCTACATGAGGCAATTGAAACACAAAAACAAAGGTCAATGACTTTGTGTACAGGTACACTTTATAAACAGCATATTGTTCCATAATTTAGACTGTTAAATTAAAGGTACAGTGTGTAGGATTTTTGGCGCATAGGTGGATGGTAGCTATTCCACTTCCTCTTTTGGCTACGGCAGACCTCGAGGGTCACCCGGGCGCGCCGTAACGCAGACAGCTCGCGTACCAGCGCGCACCTGGGCTGTGCGCGCCCTCGCGTACCCGCGCATGAACGCGTGAAGCGCACGCGGTCCCGTTCACTGTTTTTTTTTTTCTTTTTGCATGAAAACACACATTCCCGATCGTGTATCATGACAATCTACATTTTGACTATGCAATTCATTTCTCGGCACAACAATCACTCCCCGAGCACATGGGACTTTTATACGGAAAAGCACAAAACGAGGTTTGTTACTTTGCTTACCTTTGAATGCTTTGCACAGGTCAAACTCTGTATTTCACCATAAATTTGCTCTCAATTTGTCCATAAGGATCCAGCGAATAAAATCCAGTAAAACAATTTAGTCCAAAACACGTGTTAGATCCATTACGACGTCTGATCCGGCAGCATGCTTGTGTTGTTTACCCAAAACCACGAGCCTTGCCGAAGGCGAAGGCGGAGCCCAAATGTCCTTCTGCGGCTCTCGTATTCAAAATGGCTGCCTCTGCATGGGGAAGATCCCCCTTTTATGTGACTATATCTAAGTCCAAAAGAATACTTTGATTTCATGATGGAAGTGAAAAGGCTTGGAAAACAATATTTTTGTTTTAACAATAATGTTTAAACAATGTTTAAACAATATTTTTGAATGGGTATCTTCAATTTCAGTAATTAACGGGTAAAAATCTTACACACTGTCCCTTTAACCCTCCGGTCGTGTTCGCCTCCAGCCCCCTACTTTAGTGTTCCCGGTCAAAATTGACCGGTCTGTTTTAACTGCTCTTCAATTAGCACACTTTTTTTTTTTTTCAACACAAATTTTGTTATTAAACATGTTTTAGTTGAGAACAATGTTTCAAAGTAGTGTCTAACAACAATTTATAGAAGTAAACATTAAATAACATCAGTTAAAATACAATTAGGCACTGAAAATGAACTACAAAATGAACATATAATACAAAAAATAAATGGAAAACCAAACACCAAACTCAACAGGGTGTGTGTGTGTGTGTGTGTGTGTAGGTGTGTGTGTGTGTGTGTGTAGGTGTGTGTAGGTGTGTGTGTGTGTGTGTGTGTGTGTGTGTGTGTGTGTGTATTCATGCACATGAGTGGCATGTGACACTCGGGTCAGAGTGAGCCTTGCAAACATAAGCATGATATTTGCAGCATGTCAGGCTCGTTTTGATGTCTCTAGAGGCACAGAGGCCACAACGCTTCCTTTTCTGCCCATGTCCTTGTTGGGGGAGAACAGCCAGGGCTGGGGCTGGAGCTTGCATGCTCCTAACCAGACTGGCGGAGGCTGGTGTGCGGGGAATGTGCTGGCGTCGCTGTATAAGAGGAGACACCAAAGCGAGGAAAAGTCTCCTCTTGAAACTTTTCCCCTGATTCCAGGTTGGGTCATTTGCTGTCCACACCACATACGTGTTGAAAGCTGACACATCCAGGATGTTGTGGAACAGTGCCACAGGCCAGCGAGCCGTCATCCGCTTACAGGTGTATGTACCAGTAAGCTGCAATAAAGGAACAATAAATAATAAGAGATTAGGAACAATATTCAATCTGTCGTACACAAAATGCTATGATTCACCGAGATAAAAATAAAATAAAATGCATGATGAGACTTTACATTACCTTATCAAGGCAGTCAACGCCTCCCTTGTTCTTGTTGTAGTCCTGGATCATCAGGGGCTTCCTGTCCTCTGTGGTGCTGACAGCGGCGTCTTTGTCTCCTGTGCTCATCAGGATGACATTTCTGTTCTTCTTGGGAACGTATGACACAAGAGTGTGAGTGTCAGTGAATGCAAATTGTGATGAGAGTGCCTGTCTTCCTCTGGTTGATACCAGCGCAGGGGGAAGTTTGGGCTTGTTCCTCACTGTCCCTACCATGGGGAGCTTTCTTTTCAGTAGCTCCTGACCAAGAGCATGTGATGTGAAGAAGTTGTCACATGTGATATTATGCCCTTGGAGACCGGTTGACATGTCCAGCACAACACGAATACCCTGGTTTGTGTGTGTGTGTATGTGTATGTGTGTGTGTGTGTGTGTGTGTGTGTGTGTGTGTGTGTGTGTGTGAGAGTGTGTGTGTGAGAGAGACTGAGTGAGTTGGAGCAGTGTGTATGGGGATGTTTTCTGTATGTTGAATGAATTTACTCTGGATACCCATTCATTTCCTATGGCGGTCACTTTTGACCGGGAACACCACAGGTGTAACAAGGTTGATTAAAACACTCAAAATTGAACGAAATAGGTGATCATCACTTTTATATGTTCAAGTACACAGTGTGGAGGATATCATAAGGTCTTGAGGTAATCAGATGAAAAACATAATATTTATGAATATTATAAGTTGTAAAACGGTCAGATTTGACCCGAACACGACAGGAGGGTTAAATTAAACAAGATAAATGATTTGTATTGTTTCTGTAAAAAGATAATGTGGCAGTTTTTTAATATAGTATTGCCATATATCATATCCCTATATTAATGTTATGTAATGTAATATAATCTAGTTTATTATTGTTATACAGGGAATGGAAATTGTACAGACTATGAACAGTGATCCGGGGCTCGCTGTTGGTAAGATTTTCAGTCTTCATGTATTGACAACAGACTTTTGGTTAGTTAAAGTTAAAGTTTTAAATGAAATATATTCATTTTGCTTCATAGGCTACACTGCGTTTAGTGGAGTGGACTTTGAGGGGACGTTTCATGTGAATACAGTCACTGACGATGACTATGCTGGCTTCATCTTTGGCTATCAGGACTCTTCCTCCTTCTACGTGGTGATGTGGAAACAGACTGAGCAGACTTACTGGCAGGCCACTCCGTTCAGAGCAGTGGCAGAACCAGGGATCCAACTCAAAGTAAAATAAATAAATAATGCAACAAATTATTATTTATTTGACATATTTACCACGTAGCGTTCTCCTCTCACTTTTCTCAGGCTGTGAAGTCCAGAACAGGCCCAGGGGAGCATTTAAGAAATTCCTTGTGGCACACAGGAGACACCAATGACCAGGTGCGGCTGCTCTGGAAAGACCCCCGGAATGTTGGTTGGAAGGACAAGGTGTCCTACCGCTGGTACCTGCAACATCGGCCACAAGTTGGATACATCAGGTAAAACCATAGGGTAAAAACAGTGGATGCAAGCATAATGAAGACATGTACTAGTTTAAAAACTCCAACCTGCATGTGTATGTTTTAGGGCAAGGTTTTATGAAGGACCTGAGTTAGTGGCTGATTCTGGTGTCACCATTGATACCACAATGCGAGGAGGAAGACTGGGAGTGTTCTGCTTCTCTCAAGAAAATATAATCTGGTCCAATTTGAAATATCGCTGTAATGGTAAGGCCCTTTTCTTTTAGACATGTTCATTTTGATGGTGTCTGTAAATAAACTGTAAATCACTCACCTATTTAACTTCTCAGACACAATCCCAGAGGATTTCCAGGAGTTCAACGCTCAGCACGGAGTTGATTCTTTTTAAAGAAAAAGAAAGAAGATGTCAAATGGATGAGAGCTCGGTCCTGTTTGTACATGTCTATCTGGTTTTACATGTGAGCAGAAATCTGACAAAATGTCCTGAACTTTCATAAGTGCAATTATTGTACTGTACATAAAAGTGGCATTATCTTTTCTAAATCAGATTTGTGCACTCTTTTAAGGTTCTTATTAAATCTGTAAGTTATGAGACAGTTCTTCTTCTGTAACAATTACGTCCAAATTTTTATGTTAAACTGACAAGTTGTAAACATTTAATTTTTATACAAAACATTCAAATCAACTTTTGTATTTTTGTAAACATAAATTTGAACAAATAAACAAAAAATACTGTAAATGTGTATATGTCTTGATTAAAGCATAGATCAACTGAAATATGTTATTTAGAGGTTTAAAGACTTTCGCACGCTCCATTTAAGACACACAGGCCAGTGTTTGGTTTGAGAAATGCTGATTATATCAAACATAACAATAAACAAAGACTTAAAAGGTACTAACAGGCATTTACTTACTTTCCATTATATACTGTAAAGCGGACATTTACTTCAAATAAGCATTTCTAATAATTACGCCTTGTGTTCAATACAATGTTGCTTTGGATAAATGGCTTTTTCTCTACAGTAAGTGATGCATAGGGACAAGTGATGTTAGGGGCTGGTATATTTTGTATTTGAGTAGAGGCTTGTGTCTTTGGCAGTGAGTCATGAGGGGCCCAGGTGCAGTGCTCTGTGCAGATAATGAGGGCCTCAGGTCAGCAGCCTTGAAGAGACAGCACAAATGTCAGCCTCAGACAGACACATCACAGCCAAGAAAGAGCTTTACCACAAAACTGTTCAACTGCTGTTTATATGTTAAAAAAAAAATATATATATATATATATATATATATATATATATATATATATATATATATATATATATATATATATATATATATATATATATATATATATATATATATATATATATATATATATATATATATATATATATATATATATATATATATATATTTTTTTTTTTAAGTGAATGGGAAGGTTATCTTAAACATGTGTTTGTCCTTAAAATAGAAATCAAACCTTCTTAAACCTGGTCCTAAAATATCTTGTTTTATGCATATAGCACACTTGAGGTTATAGTGCTTTTTCAGTCTAAATGGCAGTCTATTTATCACCTCATGTACTATTCTATTGCTCTATGTATTATTGTATGTTGTGGTCTCCCCCGTGACATCTCCTTTCAGCTTACATTACCACTCTGCACACGGCCTTGCTGCTTGTCCTCTCTCATCTTGCTCCTCATTTCCTCTGAGATCTTGAGCCATCTGCAGGCCGTCTCTGTCTGTGATGTGTCTGTGAATAACTGCATGCAGCTATTGGAAAAAGGTGCACTATTCACTTTTCTGGAAGGGGATTCTGCCACCTGCTTGTCTCATGATGGATCACTTGGAATGTTCCCCAATATGGCATTAAACATATCTTACTTTATTCAATTACAGCAGTTTTTTATTGCAAAGAAACATACTTTGAAAAGCATGCATGTAACTTGGTCTGGTGGTGTCAATCACCTGCCTGTGGAACATTCTAGGGGAATAAATTACTTCTCCATGGAGACAAGCAGACACTCCACTAGAAATGTCACAGTGTACCTTTAGTCTTTAAAAACCCACGCACAGAGGCCAAGGCAGGGTTCTGCCAGTGGTACATTCAATGCAACACAGAAACTGTTAAGAAACTGTTTTGTTTTCATTTTCTCCCCTGCTTTGAGCATGTAATTGGAAATATGTCCCTGCTCATTATAAACTGACTTATATGTATACTGCATTATGTACAATATCTAAACACCTTAATTGGATTATATGTGATATATTTAAATGTATTTTTGGAGATATCTATTGATGAACAGCAAAACATGAATATTTTCATATTTAGCTACATACATATTAACATCATATGAACAAATTATTTAAGTGTCAAGATGTTGATTTACTGCCACAGTTCCATTACTTTTCTCTGAAATCGTATAAAGACACTAAAACAGTGGTTAAAAACAAACCGGTCCTGTAGTCATGTTTGACTTGTTACTAACTGTGTTAATGTTTATTGTAAATATTGTATTTCTTTTATATTTGTGATTGTAAATGTATGTGTTCTGTGCCTTGCCATATGACTACAGATGCAATTTAGCTCTATAGCTAATTCTGGCATATTTACTGTGCAGCTTCTGCTCATGTCTCGATTAATATGCATTGTCCTAAATTAATAAATAAATAATAATAATAATAATAATAATAATAATAATAATAATAATAATAATAATAATAAGAAGAAGAAAAAGAAGAAGAAGAAGAAGAAGAAGAAGAAGAAGAAGAAGAAGAAGAAGAAGAAGAAGAAGAAGAAGAAGAAGAAGAAGAAGAAGAAGAAGAAGAAGAAGAAGAAGAAGAAGAAGAAGAAGAAGAATGGGTAAGGACAAAATATAGACAATTTGCCAAATACTTCATCAAATTCCTTTACTATTTTTATAATCATGCATTTGTATGGGGCACACACTTGATGGGAATCAAGTTTGGGGAAAACGAACACTAGAGGGCAACACTCTCCAGTAAACTATGCTCCTGTCTTCCTTTCCAATGCAGGTCTAGATGGATTTAAATTTAGATTCTATTAAAAGAAAAGAACAAAATGTCTATAGCATTTTTTTTTTATATTCACTATCAAATGCATATATCTATCGATACCTGGCCATCCATACCTCTGGCCTCTTTATTGTTATGAATCTGTAGCCTTGGTATATTGTAACAAAAACATCAAAATTGGATAAAATATTGAAAAAGGTAAAAAAGGACTATATTGCAGATAAATGTTTACTTGTTCCATCTGGAGGGCTGCACCTGTTCGTACTGTTCGTGTTTGTTCGTCTAGACAAGCCTGTTGAGTCCAAAGCAGACATACAGTCACTCCCAGACATGTGTGGGAGTGAGTGTGGAGGGAAAGAAGGTGCCAGACAAGGGAAGGGGACATGTCAAACAGAGAATGTCTCATTTTATAACCACTTATATAACTGAGATTTTGATGGCTATTCACAATTTAAATGCGACACTTCAAATTACAGTCAGTCTTTGTCCTATAATTATAGACTGGAACAAAAGAACATGTAACAAGAACAATTTGTCTTCAGAGACATTTGGCAGGGCCTCTCAATAGTCAGATCAAGTATAACAGTGATGGTGACAAGTACATTAACACTGACTGACAGTTTTTGGTGACAAAATATCATGATATTGAGGTGGTTATTAATAAACAATCATTAATGAACATGCACTAAATTAGGCAAAACCTTTACCTCCGTTGACAAGTTTCAGATCAGAACATTCTGTTTAAATTAGATGAGGAAATAATGAAATAATTGTTAATGACCAAATTTTTAAGGATTAGAGCATGTGACAATAAAAGTGTTAGGGTTCGACAACTTGTGGGTAATTCTTATGAAAATACAATGTCATCAAGCAGAAAAAATATCTTCTGCCCCCCATTTGGGAGTTAAAAAAATAATAATAAAATAAAATAAGCACTCTGTTATAACTGTTATTTATATCTAATTTATAGTTGTGAACTAGCTCTCTGTGACCAAGCCCTATCAAAGGCCACTATCACAACAGCACAGGATCTACATTAATCAGTGGATCAACCAACACCCTCTCTGGCTGTCACAATCAGTAGAATGCAGATACATTTATTTTATTCATTTTAGTGCTGACATGAAGGGAAACTACATACAATAACATAAAAAATAAGAAGTTTATCATACCTTAACACAGTGTTTCCCAACCTTTTTTGTCTTGTGTACCCCCTGAGCCTTTTTGTCATACCTCGAGTACACCCTCAACTTTAAAGCTTCCAGTAGCACACACGTAGGCCCTACCGTTTTATTGACGGGCTTGATATAAAATGGCTGAGAATATTTATCTGGTGTGGGCCTGCTCATTGCCCCACGGCTCAGCCGCCAAGTGTTGGAGTTCACCCCGGTGAACGAGAGGGTCGCGTCCCTGTGCCTTCGGGTCGGGGACAGGTCTCTCACTGTTGTGTCGGCCTACGGGCCGAACAGCAGTGCAGAGTACCCGGCCTTCTTGGAGTGCCTGGGAGTGGTACTGGACAGTGCACCGACTGGGGACTCCGTTGTTCTCCTGGGGGACTTCAACGCCCACGTGGGCAACGACAGTGACACCTGGAGAGGGGTGATTGGGAGGAACGGCCTCCCTGATCTGAACCCAAGCGGTGTTCTGTTATTGGACTTCTGTGCTATGCGCAGTTTGTCCATAACCAGCACCATGTTCGAGCACAAGGGTGTCCACCAGTGCACGTGGCACCAGGACACCCTAGGACGGAGGTCGATGATCGACTTTGTTGTCGTGTCATCTGACCTCCGGCCGCGTGTCTTGGACACTCGGGTGAAGAGAGGAGCAGAGCTGTCAACTGATCACCACCTGGTGGTGAGTTGGGTCCGCTGGTGGGGGAGGAAGCCAGAAAGACCTGGCAGGCCCAAGCGCGTAGTGAAGGTCTGTTGGGAATGTCTGACAGAGCCCTCAGTCAGGGGCACCTTCAACTCACACCTCCGGGAGAGCTTCTCCCGGATTCCGGGGGAGACAGGGGACATAGAGTCCGAATGGGCTCTGTTCTCGGCCTCTATTGTCGATGCGGCCGCCCATAGCTGTGGTCGTAAGGTCTGTGGGTCTGTCGCGGCGGCAATCCCCGAACCCGGTGGTGGACACCGGAAGTAAGGGATGCCGTCAGGCTGAAGAAGGAGCCCTATCGGGCCTTGTTGGCTCATGGGACTCCTGAGGCAGTTGACGGGTACTGGCGGGCCAAGCGTGCTGCAGCCCGGGCGGTCGCAGAGGCAAAAACTCGGGTTTGGGAGGAGTTCGGAGAGGCCATGGAGGAGGACTATCGGACAGCCTCAAAGAAATTCTGGCAAACCGTCCGGCGCCTCAGGAGGGGGAAGCAGTGCTTCACCAACACTGTTTACAGTGCGGGTGGGGAGCTGTTGACCTCAACTGGGGATCGGACGGTGGAAGGAATACTTGGGGGATCTCCTCAATCCCGCTCACGTCTTCCAAGGAGGAAGCAGAGGCTGGAGACTCGGGGTCGGACTCACTCATCACCCTGGCTGAAGTCACTGAGGTGGTTGGAAAGCTCCTCGGCGGCAAGGCCCCGGGGGTGGATGAGATCCGTCCTGAGTACCTCAAGTCTCTGGATGTTGTAGGGCTGTCTTGGCTGACACGTCTCTGCAACATCGCGTGGCGGTCGGGGACAGTACCTCTGGACTGGCAGACCGGGGTGGTGGTCCCTCTGTTTAAGAAGGGGGACCGGAGGGTGTGTTCCAACTATCGGGGAATCACACTCCTCAGCCTTCCCGGTAAGGTCTATTCCAGGGTGCTGGAGAGGAGAATTCGACCAATAGTCGAACCTCGGATTCAGGAGGAGCAGTGTGGTTTTCGTCCCGGCCGGGGAACACTGGACCAGCTCTATACTCTCCATCGGGTGCTCGAGGGTGCATGGGAGTTTGCCCAACCAGTCCACATGTGCTTTGTGGATCTGGAGAAGGCATTCGACCGTGTCCCTCATGGGGTCCTGTGGAGAGTGCTCTGGGAGTACGGGGTTCGGGGCCCTTTGCTAAGGGCTGTTCGGTCCCTGTATGACCGGAGCAGGAGCTATGTTCGCATTGCCGGTAGTAAGTCGGACCTGTTCCCGGTGCATGTTGGACTCCGCCAGGGCTGCCCTTTGTCACCGGTTCTGTTCATTATATTTATGGACAGAATTTCTAGGCGCAGTCAGGGGCCGGAGGAGATCCGGTTTGGGAACCACAGGATCTCATCTCTGCTGTTTGCAGATGATGTTGTCCTGATGGCTTCATCGAACCGGGACCTCCAATGTGCACTGGGGCGGTTTGCAGCCGAGTGTGAAGCGGCTGGGATGAGGATCAGCTCCTCCAAATCCGAGGCTATGGTTCTCAACCGGAAAAAGGTGGCTTGCCCTCTCCGGGTGGGTGGAGAGTCCTTGCCTAAAGTGGAGGAGTTCAAGTATCTCGGGGTCTTGTTCACGAGTGAGGGGAGGATGGAGCGTGAGATTGACAGGCGGATCGGTGCAGCGTCGGCAGTGATGCGGTCGTTGTACCGGACCGTTGTGGTGAAGAGGGAGCTGAGCCAAAAGGCGAAGCTCTCAATTTACCGGTCAATCTACGTTTCTACCCTCACCTATGGTCATGAGCTCTGGGTAATGACCGAAAGGACGAGATCGCGGATACAAGCGGCCAAAATGAGTTTCCTCCGCAGAGTGGCTGGGCGCTCCCTTAGAGATAGGGTGAGGAGCGCAGTCACACGGGAGGGGCTCGGAGTAGAGCCGCTGCTTCTCCACGTCGAGAGGAGCCAGCTGAGGTGGCTCGGGCATCTGTTCCAGATGCCTCCTGGACGCCTCCCTCAGGAGGTGTTCCGGGCATGTCCCACCGGGAGGAGGCCCCAGGGAAGACCCAGGACACGCTGGAGGGACTATGTGTCCCGGCTGGCCTGGGAATGCCTTGGGGTCCCCCCGGAGGAGCTGGAGGAAGTGTCCAGGGTGAAGGAAGTCTGGGAGTCCCTGCTTAGACTGTTGCCCGCGCGACCCGGCCCCGGATAAGCGGAAGAAAATGGATGGATGGATATTTATCAGCTTGGAAATATTATTAAATAGCTTATTAAATAAATATTATTAAGTTCTATTAAATGGCCAACAACAAAGTAGGCTAAGCCTACAGAATTAAGTTGTAAAGTAAGCGCAATCAGACTACAGCTCTCCTGCCAACAGTCTGGCCAGTCAGTGACTAGCCGTCTGAAAGAAGCTTGTTTGTTTCAGGGTTAGGCCTACTTATTTTGACTCGTTACATTCTCGCAGAGATCAAACTACTGATTACTGTGACTGTCACATGTTTCTCAATATTGGAGACGGACTTCTTCACGAAATGGAAGCACACATAAGCTAAACTCGGTGTCCCCATGCACACACATAAAAAACAAATCTCTCCCTGCATCTGGCAGCGACACTGCCGCGTACCCCCTGCAGTGTTCTCGTGTACCCCTAGGGGTATGCGTACCCCTGGTTGAAACACTGCCTTAACACACCATAGTAAAGAAACAGTATTATATATTTGATTACTACAGCTATGGAAAAAAATAAGAGACCACTGCATAATGATCCGTTTTTCTGATTTTACTACTTATAGGTATGTGTTTGGGCAAAAGGAACTTTTGTTTGAGTCTATAAACAACTGACAACATTTCCCCCAAATTCCAAATAAAAATATTATCGTTTAGAGCATTTATTTGCTCTAATGGTGACAAATGGTCAAAATAACAAAAAGATACATGTTTTCAGACCTCAAACAATGCAAAGAAACAAGATCAAATTCATTTTAAAACAACATAATACTAATGTTTCTCTTTTTTTTTTTCTTCCAGAAATTGATCATTGCACCTCTCTGGCAGGTAAGACAGAACAATTGGAACAGCATGTTTAAAATGCAGCTGGCATTTGGACAAACTTATTATTAATGGTAATTTGACACAGAGGCAGATTTGACTTATTCAGTGCTAAACGCTGGATGTGAGAAAACACACAATAGCACAAGAACACAGGCTCCATGTTTTGTGTCAGCCTTCTCACTGCCTCACAATAACGGTTTTCTAGTGTTTTAATTAGAATCTTTCACCGAGACTGGCAGCTCATGTTCAGATGGTCTATGTGTGAAGAAGCAGGCAAGATGTGTGCTGTGAAAACTCCTCTCTGATTCATTTGATCTGTCTCTATGGGAAGTAATATTACAGCTCCTTATGCATGACGTTTCACCCTCGACAAGTTCACACCAAATTTGTCCTCTGTTTCCTGTATCACGACACGAGAATTCCAAGAAATTCCACCCCCTATTGGATGTTGGAGGAAGACAGCAGAGGAAGCATTACCATCTATGTACGCTCCCCGTGACACACATTTCATAACCATAACCATAGACACACAGCCTCCCGCACATAACAGACACTGTGTCATAGAATATTGTGGGCTATGTGTAGAACTTAAAATAGGTCTCATTTTTCAAAATGAAATAGTTTTCAAAAAGAGTGAGTGGACAATAATACATTATCAGTAATGTAATCTTCTATTGTGCCATTGTAATTTGTGTTTGTCTGGTACTTGCTGCTTTGTCTCAGTCACAGTGACTCAAAACGGCTATTGTTGACCTTTAAATACTTTCTTGTGCTAAAATTGTGATTTCTGATGCAAATTAAATCTTTGTCCTATAATTATAGACGTTGGAACAAGATTGTAAATTAAATATTAACTCAAAACATTAAAATGTTTTGCCCAGATAGATGTAGATGTCAATCACAGAATAGTTATTACCAAGCGAAAAGAACATGAAATAGAAGAAAAACAACAACTGTCAATCACATTTTTAAAAGCGGTAATTTCTGGTCTTTGAAGAATTAAAGGGACATTTATTTAACACCCACACAAATTTTAACACATTCAATTATATAACTTGAATATTTTCCATCAGTCCACAGCTGTTGGCTTTTCAAAGCCTCATTTCAGTCCCTTTTTGTATGTCTCTAATACTATGCACCCTGCAGAAATGTGGGGGTGTAAGTGAGAAGAAAAAAACACTAATGCAATTTGAAACAAAAGCCTTTCAGATTAAGCTTCCTGAATGTGAAGTTTGAATTTCTTGGCTTAATCTAAATGGCATTTACATAAATGTTCTGGACTGAATAGGTCTGACATTATTATTATCTCATCATTAAGTGCAGTTCAGTGTAGGATTATAATAAAAATAATTAAAATAAAAATGTGTCACTGATCTTTTTAGTATTCTGGTAAGCGCGTGTCTGGACAGGAGATATGCCTTAGACAAAAACACACAGATAGACCACATTATACATGTACATTACATTTAAGCAAAATATTATCCTTGAAGATTGGTAAACAGATGACGCTCATCTACATAGGACATGTAAAATTACATTGAAAAGAATGAGAATGAAAAACTGACACCCCCCTTCCCCCCCCCTCCTTTCAGGGCATTTGAGGTAAAGACATTTGACTGAAATACTTGAGATTGCATTTTGATGCTGTGTGCATAAAAAGACAATCAACTATGATCAATCAGTGTGTGGGTACATTGCTTTTCATGTGTCATGTCTGCTCATGTGTGAGAATATTGCTGCTTTACGCAAACTTATTGCATAATAGACTAAACCTACAGAGACCAAGGGACTAAGGGTCATTTCAGGTAATTCAGCTTGTTTAAATTCATTTCAGGGCAACCTGCAAAAGTAATGCAACCTCTGAAATGTGATGATCATTTCTAATGTTCAAATTATTGCTTTACTATGGTGATGTTCATTTCACTCATTGCTGATTAGTGTGAATTGCATTTCTTCCTGTTATTATTCCTTCATTGGTTTAATAGCGGTCGTGTCCTAAAATACCCCAGTCTTTCTAACTCTGTCTGGGTCCTTATCTGTCTGTTCTTTATGTACTCGGGGAGAATACTGTCTGTACTGAGTCGTGACAGTCTGCTCTAGCCGCTTTCAGAAACTCCGGAAACAAGTCTTGAGATGGAGATGGAGGCTGCAACATCCGCGTGATCATCCGCGCTGCGCCAATCGCAGCTCAGCCGCTCGCTCCAGGACTCGGTATCCCCTGCCGCGCGTGAAGAAAAGGGCGGACCCGGGGAAATCTCTGTCACCGGGAGTGGGAGGCGAGCGAGTAGTGAAGCCCGGCCGCCACAGTATTTAAGCCAGAGTTGAAGAGAGCTCCGAGACAGGAAAGCAGCCTTTTCAGCACCACAAGAAAGCGGACAGCGACTCACAGCTCCAACTTTACAGCGCCCATCATGGTTCTCATCTGGACCCAGTTCGGAGTCAAACACAAAAATGTCAATGTGAAATGCAAAGTGCGGGTTATGCACAGAGGTGACAGCTCTGGCTCTTCATCTTCAGCGGTAAGTCCTGTTCTCTGATTTTTTGTGTTGTCAAAGCTACAACTTTGACCCTTTCCTTGTTGAAATGTTGATGTCGCTAGTGAGAGTTTGTTTAGCCAATCAGTAGACCGGATCTCGGTTGTCAGGGGAAGTCTCTTTGCCTCTTCATGAATGAGCCCATCTCACAGTGCGAGTCCCTGTAAGCACTGTGAACAACCAATAAAAAAACGATCTTAATGCAACTGCAGAACACACCAGGAAAGCTTTCCCGATTTCACTGTGGAGAAAATGGTTTAAACTATAATTTAAAAAATATAGACTATGCAACCAGCAACCAAGTCTTGTCTATAGTCTTAGAATACAATACAAATGCTGAATGTGTAATAATCATAGTTATGTATTTTTACAGGAAGGTCTCAAGTCTGAACAAGAAAGCCCATGTCTGGCCATCAAACCCTCTGGTAAAGACTTCTACAAAGTACTGGGCTTGTCACCGGACTCTAATGAGGATGAGATCAAAAAGGCCTACAGGAAGTTGGCTCTGAAGTTTCACCCCGACAAGAATAGTGACGCTGAGGCTGAAGACAAATTCAAAGAGATCGCTGAGGCCTATGAGATTTTGAATGACCCCAAAAAGAGGAACATTTATGATCAGTTCGGAGAGGAAGGTGAGAATATTTTTGAAGTGCTATTGCAATACCATACTGTATGAACACAGACTAAATTGAATTTACATGTTCTTCTCTCTGGTAGGTCTCAAAAATGGCATGGCGAACCAAGGAAACCTCTTCCGCAGAGATCCCTCCTTCTCCTCCTCTTTCCATGGCTCAGACTACTTTGACATCTACTTTGGCCAAGATGATGAAGACCTGTTCAACCCGTTTAGGCGCTTCACGTTCAGTCGTGTGGGGGGCTACACATACCGTGAAGATGGGCAGCTTCACAAGAGCAAGGCAGAGGTGCACGAGCTACTGGTCACTCTGGAGGAGGTGATGCATGGTTGCACAAAGCATATGAAGATCACTCGTAAACGTCTGAATCCCGATGGCCGCAGCATGCGATCTGAAGACAAAGTGCTCAATGTGGTGGTGAAGAAAGGGTGGAGAGCCGGGACAAAGATCACCTTCCCTCGTGAGGGAGATGAAACACCAAACAACGGCACTGCTGACATCACATTCATTCTCAAGGACCAGGAGCACCCTCAGTACAGGAGAGACGGCTCCAATATTGTCTACACAGCCAAAATCACCTTAAAGGAGGTGAGTTGTCATGACTTTATAAATAAGTAACACAAAGGAACTACAGTGAGTTAAATCAGTCTTATTAGTGTATAGTTGGTAAATAATTTCCATAAGCCCCCACAAACAGCAGCAGCAGCAGCAGCACAGACTCCTTCATTACCTCATCAAACCCTGCAGAGAGCAAGAGAGTATGAGCTAAATTTAACCTCACTGCTCACAACCCCCATCACTGGTCCTGCCTCTCCACCATTGGCTGCAGACTCCTCTGCTTTTACGTGGCAGGTTGTAGGGCTGGATAGAAGCTTTTTTGGCAGTTCTTTTTCTGGCTCTCACTTACCAGCCCACACAGATTAACAGGATAGCACTCAAAATGTGACATTTCAAGGAGCCCTTCCATCATTCATGGGCTGACAAAGTACTTAACTCCTACGCTTAGCAAACAGAGGCACATGTATAACATCAGGAACACCACAGTGCTACATAATCGAAATACATTAGCATCTTTTGAATACAGGCTATTAATAAATTGCTGTTACATAACTGTAATTCAGATAGAAAGGTCTTGGGGTGATGCTGGTTCCTATGTGTTACACTTTTATTAAAGTAAGGCCACTGATTATTGAACCTGGTTCTAATTTCTCACATTGAATCCTTTCTCTCCAGGCGCTGTGTGGCTGTACCATTAATGTGCCTACACTTGACAGCCGAATGATGCCTTTGCCGTGCAGTGACATTATTAGACCTGGTGCAATGAGACGTCTGCGTGGGGAGGGCCTGCCTTTGCCCAAGAGCCCATCAAAGAAAGGGGACTTGGTGGTGGAGTTCCAGGTGCTCTTTCCTGACAGGATCCCACCCCAGTCCAGAGAGATAATCAAACACAGCTTAGCCAAATGTTAGCTCATCTTTCAATACATGACGCAGGATTGTCATGTGTGCATTGCTGACAAATCACAGCCTTACTTAAGGGTGCTAGTATTGTAAGCATTCATAGCCTATTATGGTGAATGGAGAGAATGCCACAACTGAATGCACATTGTGAAGTGAAGATGATAGTGAAATAAGGGTCTCTGATTAGATCTGTAGCTTAGTTAGCCTCTGGTGTGACTGAAAAGGATATCTGTGCTGTTATACAGTACAGTCACAGAACAAGACTGTGCTATTCAAGTCTGTGTAGACTTCCTCAAACCTGAAAGGGGAGGAAACTGCTTTTAATTGTTATATGGGTTTCATATGACTAGTAAAATAGTGCTGATATAATTGTGTACAAAGATTTACTTTGTGTGCAAAAAACAACAATACTGTCTCTAAGAGAGATTCACATGTGAAATGTTCTATTGAATGATCTGAGATGTTTGTATAATAATAATGTAATATATCCCATCAGCGTATTCCTACGATGTAAAGACTACAAATAGTAGCCTATAAAAATATGTACATTTTGAAATAAATATCAAGCGCAAAGAAAATTCTATGATCTTTTTTCGGGGACAGAGAAGTTGAGTCGTGACAGAAGTCTTAAGGTCCACTGCTGCCCTCTTGTGTTGCCTCGACATTCAAGTGAAAGGCGAAAAAATCCTAGTAAGACATTCCTGCATATTGAGACTAAATCTGCTTTTTTGTTAAATAACTTTATCTCATGATGGAGTGAAATACATAGCACGGGAAAAGGTTCAAGCAAATGATTCAAGCAGCAGAACTTGGAGCCTAATTGGCTCGTCAGGGCACCTGGGCACAGCCACACAAACAGAAACACGTGAGATGAGCACTTTACCCACATTCACTGTTTATGTCATCTGATATGAAATGTCGCAAGTACATCAGACCACAACATCAAACCTGACCGAGGGCAACCCAGTGTCAAACCTGACCTTGGTTGTCTTGTTGTTGATTCCATGTGTGGTAATTTTATTGCTGTTGAACTGCCTGTTTCTGGGCTACAAGTTGTTAATTTTGTCCAAAAAGACCAACAGACGCGAAGACACGGAAGAAATGCTTTTGCAATCTACACTGCACGGGGCCAGGCGATTGTCAGACCTGGCGTTCCCTCAGCTGCCGAATGGAAGGAGAGCTTACATGTCCCTGTCGGAACCTGTCCTGCCTCACCCAGTCACTTCTTCACGGGCTTCATCTAAAGAGAGGCCGGGCTTTGACCACAGGACACGGCTCCTCAGGCCTGATGGCGCAACAGGGTCTCTGAGGGCGCCCAGCACCATCCGCGCCACCTCCTCTGCGGCTACTCCAAGACCGGACCTGCGCTCCGGGGTTTATGGTCAAAGCGAGTGGTGCAAAAGTGCACCTCTTCTACCGCGACCATCCAGCGACTCCGAGCCTGAAACCAGAGTGAATCTGGTGCCTCCTAACTCCCCAATGGTCAGTGGCAATTATAAAGATGTACTTGTTTACAGATTATATTATGTGCTTTCCCCATTAGTGTATTATTATTTTTAATAAGAATATGCCCTTTTTCATTTGCATCATTATTTGTACCTACATTTATTTGCCTAAACACATGTTTATGACAACAACAACAACAAAAACTCTGCATATGACCTATTATTTTCCTCCCATTGCAATTAACTATGTGGCTAGATTTTTTTTAAAGTAGCCAATTGAAACCACATGAACAACAAACAGATTATATAAAATTGACGGTGTGGAGTAAATCTGATTAAAGTTGGATTTTATACACCCTGCATTTTTCACTGCTAAAGGGAAAACTGCAGGCCTATTGTTTCCATAACATATTTCTATCTAATAAATGAATAGTCTAGTTCACTGGCATTATTAAGCAAAGACAACAATACCTTACATATTGCCACATACGGATTTAAATTACAGGGGGTCCTCGGGTTACGACGTTGATCCGTTTTTAAGAAATGGAGTATGGAGTAAAACAGTTCATGTTTGGGAGGACCCCTTGTGGTTGATGGGGCCCAGTACATGAAGAGCTTCTGCAGGGAAACATTAGCCTAGAGCAGAGGTCTTCAACAATAATATAAATAATAATAAACAATAATAATAAATAATATTATTTTATATTTTATAATGTAAAATACAGTATTAACTGGTGTATTATTTCCTTGTATTGGATGTACCATAACAGAGTAGCAATGTGTATACATGACACTAAGCTCAATTTAATATAAAACACAATTCTATGCCGTATATATAGTAGGGGGTCCCTGGCCCAGTTCACCATCTGTTTGAGGGTCCCTGGCCTGAAAAACGTTGAAGACCCCTGGCCTAGAGGACTGCATAGTGTCCACAACAAACTGAATTTTTATTTTTGTTCCGTGAATACATTTTTATATAATTTAGGAAGCATCAGAGAGAAGGTGGAACATACTGTAAATAAGTGGGATGAGGGAAAGAGGACAGGACAAACAGATGATCAAGGGACAGGATATGACCCTAACCAAGCTCCATTCCATTACCATGTTTATTTTTGTTTTATTTCAACCAACAGTAACTGTATAGTTTTAGTTTAGTGAAATTATCAAAATAAAAAACTAACCAACTGAACCAAGACAAAAAGGCTAATCTGACACTTATAATTTATAATTGTTCAAAAACTGTTTACATTGATCATTTACATATACTAGTAGTTCAGGCTCTAGCACTGGCTCTTACCTGAACTTTTCCAAAGGTATATCACCTATTTTGTTCACAGCAGGAGGAAGCAGAAAATGAGGGACACCTTTGTAGCAGCAGTCCCTATGACATGAGGAGAGACTTGAACACAGCTGCTGCAGTGCATCTGTTTGACAAAATGGAAATGGAGTGTGAGCTTTCAAAGTCACTTTCAGAAGTCTCCTGTATCCTCACATCTGCAGTGGGCCCTGGACTGGACAGCGACTTTGGTGCCAGTGCAGGTTTTTTTTTTTTTTTACATCTTCTTTGAGCTAGTACTAATGCACCAATCGTCTTATGATGTGTAAGTTGGTCTTTAATGTTGTTACAAGTAAAATTTGTTTGGACTGCATTTTTAGGTGTGTCTTTGAGGATACTCTCTGCAGACAGTGATGGTTTGTCCAACGGCGTACTTGCATCTGCCTTGGAATGGGACTACTATGACCCATGCTATGTCAAACAGAACAATGTCCCAAAACAGAAACATCACAGACCAGTAATGCACACAAAGCAGTACTGGGTCTAGTTGACCACTCCTGTATAATGATTTTAAATATTTATTTAACATATTTTATTTATTTAATATTTTATTATGTTATTTATCTCAAATTAAAATCCCACTATCACAAATTTGAGTTCACTATTGGTCAATGCAAAAACCCACTAAATGTTCTAAGTTCATTATGCACCCGTACAACTGTTGACTGACTGAAAATGCACTTAAGAAGTAAGAATCACCTTTTTGCCAACAGTGATCATGACACATTTCATCACATGAAAATTTACTTGTTTATACACAATAAATGTATGTAAAATATTTCAAGAGGTGTTATTATTGACCCTACTGCCAGAACATCCAAGTGTGTCATTCATTCATTGTGGGACGCAAGATTAATTAAATTATTAATTACGGTGGCTGTTCAATTCACAGGAGTTTTATATATATATATATATATATATATATATATATATATAATCAATAAACCATTAATTGAAAGACTATACCATTTGTGTTCACCTTGAGTTTGGTTGCCACCCGCTAGGGGTCGCTCCACTGGTCACAAAGCACCGGAAGTGGCGCATGTATACTTTGTAACGACGACTCGCTGCTGCAGACTGTTGAAGACATTTTACAATAATACACAGCTAAAGTCGCACTAAAGGAAAGCCACAGAACAATTGCACCGTCCCCAATCTTTATACATCCACGTTGTAGGTAATTAGTGTTGCTTAATACGGAAGTCGACTTGTAGCAGTGTGATCCAGAGAAACTATAACTTACGTAAGATGTCGAGCGTTCTGGACTGAGGAATAAAATATCACCGCCACCGCGGTAAGTAGCCTACTATTTCAAAGCACACAAGTTGATCATTACTCTAGTTAGCTGCTGGCAGTTAACTTAAATTACAACGTTCAACCCTAAGGCGCATTTAGCTACGCCTGATTCCATTTATGGCAGAGGAGGAAACTCTTGTAACCTGTATAATGCTTGCATACATTGGCTTCGTCCTAAACCATATTTTTGTAGCTTACTATCGTTTTCGCACATATGGATTTCAGAAAGGTTTGCCACCGTAGTAGCCTTAACGTTTTGCTGACATGTTTACTTCCAATTCCTATTATAATGATGTATATACATGCTAAGGCGGTATTAAGGTTATTTATTGCGTTTGTTGTGTTTACTTCAGGTCAGTTCCTGTCCAGACACAACGGTCCACATCATTTGGACCTTGGGCTCTGGGCTTAACTAGTATGAAGATGGCAGATTCAGTAAATACAGGAGAATTTGTTGATGCTGAGTGTCCCACTGAGTGCCTTGATGAAGCAGAAACAGTCACAGCAGCCGTTCAAGAAGAGCAGGAAGATCAACAAAAGAGTGAAACCTCCACCAGCATCACTTCTACTCAAAGGGATAAGGATGGGGAGAGCCTTTTGCACACAGAGAGTGAACAGAGCCTGCTGTCTATGCCATGCCTGATGAAGGAGCTCCGAAGAGACTCAGCAGGGTCTTATCAAGCCTCTTCCAGTAGTGACAACAAGGTCGTGTCTAATCGTGTTTATGAAAGCGACTCCTCAAACCCTTGTATGTTGTCCCCTTCCTCTAGTGGGCACCTTGCTGACTCAGACACACTCTCATCTGGAGAAGAAGTAGCTGCCCCTCCCGCATGTGAAGGTGAAGACAACATGGAAGCTTTACCTGATTCAGAACAGACAGTTGACCAGCCATCTTCCTCGACAACTGGAGGCAGAAAGTCTCGTCGCTCTCGGTCAGAGAGTGACATGCCCTCAAATGCTATGGCTGCAAAGAAAAATCGATGCCAGACAACTGCAGAAGCAGCCATGGGACAAGAAAAACAAATGAATGGCAAAGTGGGAAAGGTGAAAGGGCAACGGAGCCAAAAACACAAGGAGAGAATGCGTTTGCTCAGGCAAAAACGAGAGGCAGCAGCAAGGAAGAAGTACAATTTGCTGCAGGACAGCAGCACAAGTGACAGTGAGGTCACCTGTGACTCCAGCACCAGCTCCTCTGATGAGGATGACGACACCTCTGGAGGTAGCAAGACAATCAGGACAGATATTCCAGGTAACATTCAGCAACACTAAATAAACTCAAAATCACATTTAACAGAGTTCCAAACAAACACCACAGTAGAGTAGCTGTCATTTATATTTTCTTGTAATCTAGTATATCACAATAGTTTCATTTTTACATTCTGTTTTGAAACTACTTTATATGCCAGTTTGAAGTTCTACAATAATTTTACTTTACCACTGTTGTCTAATTTATTAATGTGCGTCCATACGTATCATGTAGCCTAACCCATAAGTAACGCAGCTCACAAAACTCAATGTTAATCTAATACTTGAACATGAGTCTTTTTACATTTTTTTGTCATTCTCACTCATCTTTTTGTGTTTGTCTTTTCAGTTTTCTCTATTACAATGTAGCAAAAAGCTTTGCTTGAAATCTAGTCTTTCCTACTCAAAATAAATTTCTAAAGGAGTTAAACTTGATTGTAAATTGGAAAGCCACAGTAAATTGGGGCCAAGCAGCGAAGCTGCGAGGCACCCATAGTGTTTCTACTTATTATTAATAATAATAATAATAATAATAATAATAATAATAATAATAATATTATTATTATTATTATTATTATTATTATTATTATTATTATTATTATTATTATTATTATTATTATTATTATTATTATTATTATTATTATTATTATTATTATTATATATTCCTCCGCCTCTGGGAGTCTATGGCAACCCCTAGAACCGTCTGGTAAAAAGCCAGTCTCCTCATTACCCACAGCAATTTATAGGCCCCCAGCCCCAACCGTCTAGCGCCACGAGCAGGTCAACAGGTCCATTCTATGCACCCGATACTGACCTTTCCACGTGCGTTGCTAGGCAACGCCCTGCTCTTAATTGATTCGGCTACATCAAAGACCTTTGAGCTTTGATCTAGCCGAAGTGAGCTCATATCTCAGGAACCCTTCATAGGATTATTTTCAATCTTTTCACAGATGTTCACGTCCTTCCCAGGATTCCCCACAAAAAATTACAGGGCCCCAGCTCAAACCCTCTAGCGCCACCAACAGGTCAAAATTTTAGGGACATTTCTGCTTGTAACTTTTGAACCGCAAGTCCGATTTTCAAAAACGCACGTCATCAAATTAGGCTGGGTCACTGCTTGGCCCCACATTGCTGCTTGCAGTTATATTTGTGTTTAGATTTGTGTATTTTGTTAGGTATTAACTGAGACAGTTTCAGTAGAAATATTGGTTTCAGTCATCCTTGTTTTGGGGAATCACATGGGTGAGTTGACTACTAGTATGAACCTGGAAAACCAAAACGAAAAAAAACAACAACAAAAAAAAACACCTTCTATGCTGACTGAATTGGTTTGAGTTAGTCTTGATTCAGGCACATTGTGTAACAGGCAGACACAAATTATATTTTAATCCACGTCAAATCTCAGTATATCATCATTCTTTCCAGATGCATCCAGTTATTTTTCAACCATTTTTACATCCTGCACACACATTCAAGTGCTACAACAACTGCATGTTGTATTCCATCAGCATGGAAGGGTCAACCTGCACGTAACCAAAAACAGATGCATTTTCTCTGTAATAGAAGAATCCTCTTCCATAGCATGAAAGTCTTACTGCTTGGCCTCAATGTCTTTAAAGCTGGCTTCAGACGTACGTCGGAGAGATCCAGAGTTGGAGCTCAGGTTCATGGGCTTTTGGACAGCAGCTCGTGGGACAGAAACGGCATTGGAAGTGTTCTGGAAGAGGCCATGACGCGCTTTGCTGTGATGCAGCGTCAGACGGAAGAGCGCTTCAGGGTCTGGATGGAAAGGCTTGCCCACCTCGACTCGGATGATTCGTCAAAGCGCTCAAGTGATGCTCTCGAAGGGCAACAGAATCCCTCACAAGAAGCACGCCCTTCCCCTCCCAGCTCATTTCTGCCATCATCAGAGTCTGCGGAGACTATGGCTGCTTATATGATGGCTCGGGAGAATAACAGTCTCACTCCTGCCACTATGAACAACAATATTTTGCATGAAGTAGTGACTCCGAATGGAAATCTAGGCGTTTCAGATCCTGGACTCTTGAATGTTTAACCTACTTGTCTTCACTGCTCGCTCAGACACAGCAGAAGATCTAGTATTGTGTGAGGAGACAAAATAAATGCATGTAAACTACAGCTGGGTCAGAGATGGCTATTTCTTGCTTTTTTTGTTGACTGGCCTGACACACTGTGCAGGCACTGAATCACTGTGAGCGTAGATCGTTTTACTTGAGTAATTCAACTCACCCGTTTGATTTCTGACTTATTACAGTGATCTGAAAGAGATTTTTGAGTAATACTATTTCATTTTATATTTCATGCTATAAGTTAGTGTTCGGTATGGTTTCTTGGCATGTTTCCTGTCAATGTGTGAATTGAATGAATGAGCACAGCATACATTTGGTCCCCATTAAAATGTGTTCTGGGTTGTCAACCTGCAACATTTTTGGTGACATAGCTTTACTGATACAAAAGTCTACCTATAAATACTAGTTTAATTTCTTAGTCTATTTTATATGTGTAATGTTTACTAAATAATTGCATTCAGACACAATTGCATTTGCAACTTTTTTAACTATAAGATAATGTCTTTTTTTTTTTTTTAAGTAGATTAGGAATATATTGTTAGCATATTATTAAGTGTTTAAATTATATGTTAATATTCAGAGAATTAGTTGCATGCTTTTTAAGATTTAATTTAATGCTTAGTTTGCTGTTTTGTGCTTGAGAGCCAGTCTCTGTACATAATTTAAATGAAATCTGTTCACAGGTTTACGTTTTAAGCCTACGGAACAGAGCATTAACCCTTCTACTGTTTGTGACTGGCCAAAAAAGTGTCCTTTTTCTGGTTTGGATCCTGTCGTTGAAAAGTTTTCTTGGCGCTCTTCCACTTTTCCACACTCCACTGCAATAGTGACAATAAGAGTGTGCGTATGTAGGCCTTTGTCTCTGAGGAATAGAACGTTTTATTAGTTTGTATGTGTACAGTATGTGCAAGACTAATAAAGTTCTGCATGTATCCTAAACGGGATCATTTTGATCATGCAGAAAAAGGTGTATACCTTGAATTTTTGTTAGTGTTGTTTTGTGTTAACCTTAATAATGCTGTTTTCTCATTTTGATGATAAGATGTTTTGTTTACATAGGAGGATTGGTCCACTGCAGTATTTTCCTCAAAGTCTGAGAATGCCCTTTTACAATCATCTAAAGCATGTTTCATTTTCATGGTTCTATCCTGATACAATATCCCCATAAATAGAATAAATACTCAATAGCAAAGACAAGTGTCAGTTTGGCAGTGCAATAATAAATAACTCATCACAACAACTTGTACATGTATAATATATGATTTTAATAGCAGTGTTGTAGAGTCTTAAAGGCATATTCAATAGTGACGGAGACTATTGAGTTAAACCTAGGCGTAATTTGAGTAATGAAGTATTTGTGTTTGTTTTCTGCAGACGGGCCACCAGTAGTTGGTCACTATGATATTTCAGGCACTGATTCTAACCAGGAGAGTATGAGTGTGGAGGCTGCCCGGCCCAGCGTGATAAGGCATGAGCTAAAAACACACAGAGGCCAAGTTATGGCAGTGCACTCTGGGTGTATAAGAGCTCTGAGCTCACTCTCAGGTCAGTTACAAATCCGGTATCTATCAATTTGTATTCTATTCTCAGGGCAGACAGGGCTTTTAAACTGATGATTGGTATGAATTAACTTTATGTAATAAAGGGGGCACAAGTCTGTATTGTCTTGAAGGCCCGAAAAGCTGCTCATGTCTATGGCTCAGCTTACAGTCTTTTTTTTCTCTTTCAGACCATCCAGATGTACATCTTTTGCACAAGGAAAGTTCCCAACACAAGGGCCAGATTAATATCGCTTCTTCTGACAGTGAGGTGGAAATTGTCGATGTGCAAGAGAAAGCACGGTAAAAATGATACTAAATTTAATTTTTTCCTTTGTTTTCGAGGGTTTACTAATTACATGTGTTTGAACACAGGGGTGCTCATCCATATGGAGGGGTGATAAAGAGTTTGTCCTCATGGAAAGAAAATCCGGTAACTCGGATAACCTGCACAAATCAGCCACAGCTTTGGACATCTCCACAGCCAAACTGGGTTTCCCCACCTGAGGTAGTAGACCTCACCCTAGACGAGGATAATGGACACAAGTACCTGCTTTAAACCTATGCTAAAGACATTTTTCAATTCTCTTACTAGTCCTTGCCTCACCTTCCTGTTACAGTTGGGATTCTTGCTCAGCTTGGAGCTTTGGCTGCAACCTCTGGAGTCTGTCTGCTCCTGTGCACTGTTGAACAAGCATGTATTAAAGCCATTCTAGTGATCTAACGTTTTGGTATTGAGCTGCTAACTATAAACTTAAAACTTGTTAAAAAAAACAACACTAAGTGCAACTCAAAATATGATAAAAGAGCAATATCTTAAGTTGAATGCAAGTGGAAAGATACATTACGCAGATTTCCGTTGAAATAGTGGCAGCTGGTACACTTTGTATAGATTGAAGACATGGCTTTTTACATGTCTACCATTAATAGTTTTATTATAGTCTAATCACTGGGTTTTTAGTACTGTTAACATTGTTGGTGAGAGTATAAAGTTATTATTTCCCTGAAAGTAAGTTGAAACACCTAAATACTGTCTGACCAAAACGTCACCACCTGGATTAATTTTAGCAAAGGTAATAGGATATGTAAGGACTGCATGTTGAGCAACTTTACTGTACCCAAAGAATGAGGGCAGCTAACTATCTGAATACTGAACAAGGATATTTCTCAAACAGATTTTTCTTTCCTGCTGGCACAAACATATTAAACGTACAAGATGACAAGTGTCAATATTTATTGGGCTCAAAATTTGTTTCTGGGAGAATGAGATTCCCATTATTTTGGCCAAAACGGGATACTGCCTGGTAAAAATGTAGCACACTGATATTTTGTTGCACCATCTTTAGCCTAGGCTTTGATTACAGCAGGCATTTGCACTGACATTGTCTGATGAACACAGCATGCCATTAGGGAAGGAAAAACAAATAGAATATCCTAGTCAATATACCTGATAATCAAATGGCCTCTTTATCTGGACACATAATGTCTTTGAACATGCAGTAATCACCTATCAACTATTTATCTATTTTATCATAAATCCTGAGTACATGCCCCCTTACTCTTGAGGGGTCCTACTGTTAAGCACTTGCAGTGTGTGGTGAGAGTATGATCCTACTATACAATCAGAACTAGTTGCACTTAGGATTTGCATGCTTCATCTTGGTGGATGCAAGCCCCTTTAAACTCTGGGCACCTTTTAATAAAATATATCTTCCTTGAATTCTACAAGGGAATATGGACTTGAATGCCTTGACAATGTGCACTTTTTACTTTTTGTACAAGTACTTAGAACAAACTTGTTATTTTTTCAAAAGTGTGATCTCAAAACCTTATATAGATGGATAAAACCAACCCAGGGCTTTTGGTGAAAAGACATTCATTTTAACCCAATTCAAAATACATTAATTATTGACATAGTATCAATTATGCACTGTTCTAACACATAAACTTAACATAATTTATCATATTATGATATCATGCTTGGATTATGTGAAATGAATTTCTGCTGGTCGAACAAAGAGGTTTAATAGATATGTAATATATTTATTATTATTTTATTTAACCTTTATTTAACCAGGAAGGTTCCACTGAGATTCAGTGTCTCTGTCAAGGTAATCCTGAAGGGATCCAAACAAGACCATGCAAACCGGCACAGGCCTGGTATGGGAATAATCCCAAAACCTACTTATTGTGAGGTTTGGTCTCTCTTGCTCGGTTTTTACCATTTGCTAAATCCTGTTATATGTTTTCAGTTTTAAGAGTACAAATAATTGTGTGGACAGTTTATCACATTTTTTTCCACCATTGTTCAACAACAATTTTGTATATGTTGTGGTTGGGTTTCTATGAACAGCATACACCAATTCATTTACACAGGATTTGCAGTTACAATTTACTCCACATACAATTTTATATAATTGTTTTGTTTGTCTTGCTCCTCCACTATTCTTATTTTTTCCCAGTATTTTAACCTAAACACAAAAGTAGTTTTGTTGCATCTGTCAGCCTATGACACCTCTGAAAAGTTTAGGTAGATTAAAAAAATGTTTTAAAAAAAGGAAATAAATATACTATTTAATATGTTTGTGAGTGTCTAGTGCTTTTGTGTAGGGCAATACTTATTTATGGTTTATACCAAACTATTAATAACATTGCATAGATATTTTATTTTATTTTATTTTGGCTTGACCATGATAAAGTTTTACTACATTCAACAACTAGATACTTCATTGTTTTCTTCACCAAGAAGTCTAGACAAACGGCATTACGGATTTATGCGCTTACCCTGAGGTGGCATGTGCGGTCAGAGGTCATACCATGACACCTGCTGCTGAAGGGACATATGGCCTCCATGTGAATGGGACCATGGAGAGATGCAGTCTGCAGGGGCCCTTTGCCTCAAACACAGTCCCTTTGCCACCTCTTTTCACCCTGGAGCAGGCTGTGTCAGCTGTATGCAAATTTTTACAGGGCAGTGAATGTGCTGGCTCAGCGACGAAGACAAGCGGTCAGCTCCATGTCCAGGCATCTACAAGTGAAAAGCCCATCATTATTTAGAAAAAATACTCATGTTATTGATTGTGATGAAACATAGAACATTGTAGCATGGGATTACTGGCTGCAGAATAAAAGAAAATGGAGCTACATCTAGTCTAGGCCAGCCTAGTTTTTTTTTTAAATGGGGGCGTCTAGTTGAAGCAGCAGCCTACCTGGTCTCTTTGTTACATTTTAATTGTTATGGGGTGGGGGACATGGCATATGGACTTTGTATTGTAACCCCTAGGCTTCTCAAACCCATCTGTTACTTATCCCCAAGGATGTGCTAAGTTAAATCAATGCCACAGTGCTATCAGTGTTCAATCTTGAGGACAATACTGGTATAAGACTAGGCTGTAAGCTGTAAGTTTGCAAGTTTCCTGTGTTGCATATAGTTTAATGGCATGTTCATCATTAGCATATGAGACATTATTTCCAGATAATGGAGAATAACTGGATTATTATATATTTTCTCTGTACGTACTCTACATGCCCTGTGAATCAGTTGTGGCAGTGGGACGTCCATTTGCCGTGGACAGCCCGCCTCTGCAGCGCTCTCATTGGCCTTTAGTGTCCGTGTCCTGTGTGTATGAAAAAGGTGATTGGCTGTGGTGTTGTGTGACTCCAGATCAGTCCGACCTCTGTTGAAACGTGCCATGGTGTGAAGCGGATCATTTCCATGGACCATCTGCTCAGCGTTTACCCCTACAACAAAGAAAGGACCCAGGATGGTGTTAGTGCATGTTGGATACCTGGTTCTCCCCGTCTTCGGCTCAGTTAGAAACAGAGGTATGCCTAGCCCCGTTTTACCTTAACTCTCAGTATCCTTTGGTCTTTCTTCTTTCCGTAGCCTGTGTCAATGATTTCAACATCAACGCAGACACCTGCTAGCACACACATACGCGACTGCAGCGCACATAACCTAATATAAGACACAAAAGCCCACAGTGCTGTCCCTTTGTATCTTCTGTGGACCTTGTAGTGTCTTAAATGACGGCATCAGCTGTCAAATGGCAGCTCTCATCTCGTTCCTGTTTCGCTCTTCGGTGTTTACGAGCCACAGTTTAATCACAATTAAACCCGAGCCAATAATCTTTTGTGTGTCTGTTGTATTCCAAGTGTGCCATAGCTGTGGATTGGTTAACCTGCTCCGCTTAATAACATCACGTCTCTCGGCCTGGGTTTGACTTTTACTTTGGCTGTAGCAATGGGCTGCTTTTTATTACGGCCCATGATTGCATTTTTCTAACTTTACATTATTGGCACGAGTTGGTAAATGATTCATTATTAACCCCAGCATCTATTTGGAGGCAGCGTCCAATTGGATGGATGCGTCAAAAGAAAAAGACAAAAAGACGAGCCTAAATATGCACAATTATCGGCTTCTTAAAACCCAGATGCCAAAATCATAATATTGCCCATCCATAAGTAACGACTCTGTGTTGATTAAATATGGCTAGTACACTGCTTAAGTACATACAGTAGCACCAATGATTTCATTGTGCTTTTATTTGTGTTCTTTTTCCTGTTCCATAGTATCGGGGCTGGCTCTACATTCCGCATTCTCAGACCTTTGTCCCCCTCCATTGTGTAGCTAACGATCATCTGCTGCTGTCTGCCGTAGCCTCTGCCTGTTTCTGCATCTAGCTGTATTGTGAATCCCTTCTTCCTCATTTCCTCCTTCCATCTGGAGACGACATTGGCATTTTAAACCGAGTTCCCACTCATACCGTATCCTTCTGTGTAACCGACTAAAGAATAACACCTTCTCTGTAGAAAACACTGTCTTTTTATACTGTCATGTTGCTCTTTAGTGAATAACCCATAGAACTAGACATTACTACAGTCTGTCATTGTGATTTTACCATTCAGTGTGGATAGACTACATTCTGCTGTAAATTTCTGTAAAGTGGATACATTTTGATTGCGGCTCATCTTCACCTCCTCACCAATGTCAACGTGTATAAAGATTTCAAATTAGTATCTAATTAAAACAATTAATTACATATCCTCTAATGAGATTGATATGATTTTAAAACCTACAAACATTCCGTTACAATCTTTGACATCTCCAGAATGCTATCCATTTTACAGGGATGTGTATCCTGCACTGCTGTAGAACTCCTTTAGATTCAAATGTGTTTTTTCTTTGGTTGTTGTTTTCTACCCTATATTCTTGTATTAGATCCTAATGCATGGTCATTTACTTTGTTTATTATTTCTACATTGAAAAGCAGATTCCAATGTACTTTTGTATAGAGATGTCCTTGCTGTACTGAAATGTGCTGTAAGCATACACATCTATACCCATTGGATGCTGCTTCTGTTCTGTTAATATCTACAGAAAGCATGGTCAGGCCTTGCCCTTATGAACTTTATTTGCATGGTATTGTTATGGTTGTATAGGCCGTACTACTCTTATTACTATTATCATACAGTGCCACACATACTAATATTTTCCAATAAAGACTGTAGTTTTCTTCCTAACCTTCAGTGTGCTTTTTGCTGATTTCCATGCGTGCTTCCCTTTTCCTCCAGTATGTGCTGTCACTGAGACAGGCCCTCACTACATGTGCTCTCATTCCTTAGCTGTTTTTACAGCACTTTCCACAAATTGCTGCTCATTTCCTTGGGGTGGGACAAACTGCTTATCCATTTAAACCCATGCATGTTTTAATACAGTTCTACAACATGCACATTTAATTTCAGAGCTTCACGATTTCTTTATAAATCACACGGTGATCTTTTGAGATATATATGTATATATCAATGATCCCCTTGTGATTATACCACAAGCACTAAAACCAAATGTTGTATTTACCTACAATTTTATATAAAGGGTCAAATTGAGACGTAAGCATACATTTTGTTGTGAGACTTCTCAAATCAGAATTTAATAGCTTTACTCTTCTTGTAGTTGTCCCACTTGAGTCCTGCAGCTGTCCTCTTAAATAGTTGAGGTTATTTGCAGACATGAGGTGTCTCACGTTTCCTCAGCTCTCAGTGAAGCTCCAACAGATGCGTTTCTGTTACTTTTTACATGCAGCTCCTCTTTATTTGCTTTAATTTAATGCCTCTCAAGTCCTGTCCTCATTTGACCACGGTGAACTATCGCTCTTGAACAGTGTATAAACACACGCGTCATCATCAAGCATACCTGTGCTGTATCTACACAAAACTTACAGTGGTGTAATCACAGGTTTGTTTAGCTGCACTAAAACATGCACACTCACATCTCCCAACGAAGACCAGGGGACTAAGCATAACAGGCTGCAGGATTATGAGTGAAAGAGATGTGCTTGTGAAGCTGCTGCAGTCATAGGGAGGGGGCAGAGAACAAGCTGAATGTCAGAGTACTGCAGTCGTAGGTGGGAGGGGCTTACTGTCTGTCACACCGTCGTGGGGGAGGGGCTGTCTGTACAGTGGCTCGAGATGAGGCTGTGACCTCATGCTGAACAACATGCTACACTAACAAGCTCATATGCTCTGAAATGTACACAGAAACAATGTAAATATAATTGTTGACAAGGGATGGATTAAAACATGCAGATTTAATGACAAACGTAACTGTTATGGTAATTTTCTGATTTAAAAAGACTGCACTCAATGTCCTCTGAATTGCTTTGTTTGGTCTTTGGTTGTCCTTTAAGCCTACATTACCATAGAATTTCACACATACACTCTAAAGATCTTCTTCCTGTTACAAACATCATTAAAGCAAGCTGATGTATGTGCTTGCAGAGAGTATTTGTAGTTCTGTGGAATAATGTGAGGTCTCGGCGTGACCACTATGCTCTCATCTCACCAGTTGGTAAGAAATGGGCCATTAAATGCAAAGCAAGATCATCCTACTTTATATGCCTTAAACTAGTGTAGTATGAAAGTGGCGTGCGCATGAGTGTTGGAGGTGGTCGGAGGGGCCGATGGCGCTGATTGGCAGCCTTGCTTCCGTCAGTCTGCCCCAGGGCAGCTGTGGCTACAGAAAGTAGCTTACCACCACCAAGTGTGGAGTGAATGAACAATGAACTGTAAAGCGCTTTGAGTGGCATGAAAGGCGCTATATAAATATAGGCGCTATATTATAATAATAATTATTATTATTCGTGTAATTCTTCAGCATTATTCCACTGCAATAGTTTTAAAGTGATATGGTTAATATAAACCATATTTTCATTGTCACACTGTATGATTTTGTTTAAGCTATGTTGTGTCAATGTATTTGTCTCAACAACAGAACAAGTTATCTTTGTCTTTCCATACTTACTACGCAAATAAAGAGCAGTCTCAGGCAATTATAGCTCAATTGTGATAAGTTGCATTTATTTTCAATAGGAGCACACTTTTCCAGGCATCAGCACAGCCATGCTACCTCCTGCCGACATTTTCACCTGGGTGCTCCGCAGGCACCACTATCAGCTGAGTTTCCTCTAGGACATGCTAGTCAGGCTCCACAGACAACTCTGGCCCCCCACCTGCCCCCTGCACACCATGCGCCCCTCACTGCCCTCCCAGCAGCGCCTCAGTTCCAGGATGTGCCTGGGGCCCCCTTTCTACCTCAGGCTTTACACCAGCAATACCTCATCCAACAGCAGCTTCTGGAGGCTCAACATCGAAGGATCCTCCCACACTCTAGGTGGGTGTCTAGTATGCCTAACAAAATAATCATGATTTTATTTTTCATTGTATTGGTCAATCTCAATTTTTGTCCAAAATGTCATCCAAAGTTTGGTTTCTGCTCAAAATGATCTTAATGACAGGCGATTGGCTGTATACCTCTCTTTTAAAAAGATGCAAACTGATCAGAGTGGATTCTCAACCTTAATTAAAACTGAATCAAATGCAATTCATTGTCAGGACCAACTCCTAATAGCAATTCACTTAAAACAAGCAGAAATGCACAAGTTGAACCTTACAACTTTTTATTAACAGTTAGATCCACACATTTGCCATAAGTCTTTTCGACTGACCACAATCTGTGTAGACTCTGTGAATGATGCCACCACCTTTTCATATTAAAATACATATTTCAGTTTTTGTTTCATATGAATGTAACAATAGCTGCATTTTCTTCTTTCCTCTTTGTTTGTTTTGCACAGAAGAAATCAGGAACGCATTTCTATGAATCCTCACCGACTGCGTGCAGGCTACGAGTACTCCTCACCTCTCCATGTGTCCCAGACGGTCCCACAGCAGCCACGTTATCTGGCAGAAGGCACTGATTGGTGACTACCTACATTACATCTCACAAGTTTATCCGTAAATACTTCTGCATTATTGGCCCCTTGCTTGTTTTTTCAGGGATCTCAGTGTAGATGCTGGCACCCCACACCATCAGTACCCGCTGCAGCAGATGCCACAACACTATCATCATTACCTGACTTCCCCACGTCTGCATCACTATCCTAGAAATACATCATCTGCACAAGTGGTACATTATCTCTTACAGAGTAGATAGCTGACCTTTTTATTTATGTGGAATTAATAGTTTTCATGATGGGTGCACTATGTAGGGCTCCAGGGCTCCCTTGAAAAATAAGTTTTTAATCTCAATGGGATTTCCCTGGTTAAATAAAGTTATAATAATAATACAAATATAACTTTTCTGGTGGAGGGCCTGTCACTCGTTTGTATCAAGCAGGTACAAGATAAGACTATTGATCTCACACAGGAGAAATTCACTTGCCACATTAGCTCCAGGCAGCAGGTGATGAACCAGTTAGTGTACCCTTAAAGGAAAAGTAACGTTTTTTTACAATTTGAGCATTATTTCGGTAATAAAACAAGTCGTTTTACTCACCCGTAGCACTTTGGTGTCATATGGAGCATTTCCGGAGATGTTTTAGATTAGCGTTAGGCTAACGCCGTTAGCCTAGCGCGACTTATAGCCATAGCTCGGGGCATTCCCCGAGCATGTAATATGCCCCGTGTGGGCTCCAAATAACACAAACTTTAGCACTTTTCAAATCATAGAAGCTCGATGTCTTTAGTCTACGATTTCGTTTGAATCAAAAGTGGCCTGTAATCCGAGAGTTATCCATAGTTTACAGCTTTGCGTTCCATGTTTGGGTCCCGGGAGCTGAGAGCACACTCCGCGCATGCGCACTGGCGTCCTCATCTACTCGAAACTATGGCTAAATCTCGGATTACAGGCCACTTTTGACCAAATGAAATTGTAGACTAAAGACATCGAGCTTCTATGATTTGAAAAGTGCTAAAGTTTGTGTTATTTGGAGCCCGCACGGGGCATATTACATGCTCGGGGAATGCCCCGAGCTATGGCTATAAGTCGCGCTAGGCTAACGGCATTAGCCTATCTAAAACAATCTAAAACATCTCCGGAAATGCTCCATATGACACCAAAGTGATATGGGTGAGTAAAACAACTTGTTTTATTACCGAAATAAGGCTCAAATTGTAAAAAACGTTACTTTTCCTTTAAAGGGATAGTGCGTTTTATTTTTTATTTTTTTATGTTAATCTGTATGGGTTTCCTTCTAAAAGTTACGTGTGTTGACACCGGCTTACCTCTGACAGTCTCAGCTGATCCCGGTTCGGCTCGCTTTCTGGAGCCCACGTAAGTAGGTCCAGTAACTTCCCTGGAACATGAAATAAAGCTTGTTTTTCTTCTCAAAACAAAACATTTGTTAGAAAGGTGATATATTTGCGTCCCAAACAGTTGTCCACAAAACATCCAGCAGCGTATTTCGCATTCACGTATTGTCTCTCTCCACTCGTATCACTACGCCCATGTTAACTCTATCAGCCTGTTCACTTGTAAACTTCGGCGTAGACATCCGCTGAAGGTGAACAGGCTGACAGAGTTAACATGGGCGTAGTGATACGAGTGGAGATAGACAATACGTGAATGCGAAATACGCTGCTGGATGTTTTGTGGACAACTGTTTGGGACGCAAATATATCACCTTTCTAACAAATGTTTTGTTTTGAGAAGAAAAACAAGCTTTATTTCATGTTCCAGGGAAGTTACCGGACCTACTTACGTGGGCTCCAGAAAGCGAGCCGAACCGGGATCAGCTGAGACTGTCAGAGGTAAGCCGGTGTCAACACACGTAACTTTTAGAAGGAAACCCATACAGATTAACATAAATAAAATAAAAATCCACTATCCCTTTAAATTAAAACACTGCACATCCTAATGCTGTAATCTACCTGCTTTAGATTGTGTGAATTGGTAATGAAATGAATCACCCATTTGTCAGAAAGCGGACCCCAAAATCAAAGCAGAAAAAATGTTGCATCATGGAAGGTCATATTGTTGATTAAATCAAGGCAATGGTGAAGCATGTTTCTAGAGAGAGCACAGGAGGTATTTGGGGTCATGTGTATCAGAGCATCACTGTGCTCCTCCTTTAAATCTATTGGATTTAGGTCAATGGAGGATTAACAACCTGATTTACTGACTTAGTGCTAGTCTCATATTTAGAGTGTCCTAAAATGTTTTGAGCTTTTTGTAAATACGCATTTTTCTGTTTTAGGTTGTACATGAAATTAGAAACTACCCATATCCTCAGCTGCACCTATTAGCACTGCAAAGTCTTAATCCTTCAAGGCATGTCACTGCAGTACGGGAGAGTTATGAGGTAACTCATTTTAAAACTTACTACTAATTGTATATATCTACCTTTATTTTACCTACACTGTTCACTCACCTCTCTAATTTTTCATCAGGAGTTGTTGCAGCTCGAGGACAGACTGGGGAGTGTCAGCCGAGGAGCTGTTCAGACAACAATTGAGAGGTTTACCATTCCTCACAAGTACAAAAAGGTAACGCTGCCACAGGAACACACACATTATAGATGTATTTTGTATACTCTATAGATTCTCTTCTTTGAATGTTGATTTCACAAATTTACAGAGGAAACCCATGCAGCTAAGGATTGACGAAGAAGAGTCCGATGTGGATGAGAAATGCACAATTTGTTTGTCTATGCTTGAAGATGGAGAGGATGTCAGGTAAAAAACACTTACGTTTACAAATACAGATCTTGTGTTTGATTAACGTTTTTTTTAGAGTATATTACTCTTTGTCACTTGACATCAAACTTAACTTTGTACTTTCCACTGTTATAGGAGATTGCCATGTATGCACCTCTTCCACCAAGGCTGTGTGGATCAGTGGTTGGCCACAAGCCGGAAGTGTCCCATCTGTCGAGTTGACATCGAAACACAGCTGAACGCTGACAGCTGATAGACACACACCCATTTGTCAGTCACCTTGTGTGCTTCTCACTTTCTTCTGCCCCCATGTGGGTGCTTTGCCAAATGTCTCCAGACTGTTTGTGACATCATCATGACGTTAAACTGAGCCAAGCTGACATATTAACTGCATGAGAGGACCTCTGTGTACTCTCTCCTCTATAAGCACATCTCCTTGGAAGAAGAAGTCGTAAACACATACTCATATGTTCACAGGGCTTACTAGTAGCTTGCTGGTCAAAAGTGGGGTGTTGTGACTGTTGTGGTGTTGTTCCTTAGGTAGCCCTGGGCTGTGTAGCATGTCCTTAAAGCCATGACTTTGTGTCCTGTGAGTGGTTAGTACATAACCCCACACTAAGCTCTCTCTTCTAATTATATATATTAAAATTTTTAGAAATACCTTTCATGTGAATAATCTGCCACACAGGAAAGTTTATAAGCTCATATGTTCTGATGCTGTTTACCTAGTTAACCTTTGTGGTCGTAGTAGAGTAGCAGTAATCAATAAGTAATGTCCGGTGCAGTGGGAAGGGTACCATTTTAGCATTAAATCTCTCATGCAGCTTTAAAATTTTGCATATAAAGCCTAAACTTGGAGACCGAAAGAGAGCAGCCCTTGCACCTGGATCTGGAAGCTGCAAGCAGCAGCATGTTCTAAACTTTCTGCTTTTTTATGGTGATGGTGAAGGCTGTTAATATTGCATCTTTCAACCTAACAGATACAGTGGGCATGGCATGAGTTAATCTTGAGCTCTCACAGAACAAAATGTGTCTGTGACATTTACTTTTACTGTAGTGTCCGCTCTGATTTGATGGCAGTAAGAGGATACTTTTTATGTTTACCTAAATTCCTACTGAACAAGCACATGCGGTAAGGATTAGTTTGTCTCTCGATGTTGAATTTGGATTGGTTGATAATTAGGCTTAGACTCTGCAGTGTTTCAAGAGCAATCTAGTGTATTGATTTTGTGTATTAATGTGACAGACCTACCCTTGTGGTTGCTATGCTGGTTGCTATGCTGTTTAGCTAGGACATGTAGACTGTGTTTTGTAATGGAGGCAGTCTCCCTCTCTCAGTGCACAGGCATGAGGTACTAACACCAACAAAATGCATCTAAGCAAAATTCTGGTTATAGTTTTTTTTTTTTTTAATAATTAGTAATTATTCAGGGCTTAAGGATGGTGTTAAGACCTTCACTATCCCATGTGCTGTGATTGGAATTAAACACCCTTTCTGAGAGCCTATTGGCCATGAATGAATATGAAGTTATTCCTCTCTGTCTTGTGCATTGCCAGTGTTGATATTGCCTCTAGAAGCAGTGAAGTCACCAGTAATAAAGTGTTATAGTTTACACAGGGTGTTGTCAGTTGAGATGCCTTAAATATTTAACAATCATAACTTAACTGTAGAAATTGTGAGTATGTATTTCATTTTAGCTTTGGGGCAGTTGATTCATATCTTATTTATTTACAGATAACATAAAATGCTATGAAAAAAACAATTACCTCATTTTTGCATAGTTTTAAATGGGAATGTTTTGCATGCAGTGGTACTTTCTGAAACACAAAAGCTCAAGAACAACCCTGATGTTTGATCCTTTCCAGCTGGCTGTGTGATGTTTACTGTCCATGCCTGAGCTACTGAGCCAATCTGTCTGTCACCACTCATGCGGTGCTGTGGATGTATGCTACATTCCAATCAATGCATTTGCTCTAATACCCCATGCTGTGATGTGTAGTGGACAAACTGCAATGAAGTGAGCTGGTTTTTAATTCATAATTCTTATTTTTTGCACTAACTGTTCAAATATGGGAACCCTCTCACTGGCCAACAGTACTTACAACATTCAACTTTTGTGTGTTTTTTGTATGCTCCCGTTTTGTTACAATGCACTATGTTTTAACAATAATCATAAGATATATATTCTTTCTTTGCTATTTGGTAACTTAAGTGGAACAAGTGCCTCGCTTTAAGTGTTAACATTAATACAATCAACCCATGAAGCCACCATTGCCTTATTAGTTGCGTGATTAAATGAAAGGGTGAAGAAGGTGCTACTACATTTGACAGGTCTCCAAAAGCCATTGGAAATTCTAAACACTATACCCTCCGCCATCCTTATTTTTTGTTGTTTATTTATCTGCTTGCTTCTTTGCTCACAACCCATTACTCTTTTCCATGCGATGGAGGATTTCAAAGCACAACTTTTTGGAAAATGCATGTCTCAGGTGTCAGTACATTACTGTCTCTTTGGTTTCATAGTATATGGTGAGCTACAAACCACATGTAAAGACAATTATTGCTGCTTGAATATTAAAGTTTAAAATCGAAGAGAAAATATCCCAAAAAAGTGCCAGTGAAAGGGCTGCCGTCATCCTTGTATGAAAATCTGATGTTTAGCTGTGACTGAGCAGTGTTTTTCAATATAGGATATTTATCTGAAAATAGAACTATTTATAATTAATATTAAAGCAATATAGCATTAATAGTATGTTGTTGATGAAATTAATGGGATTATTGTGAGTAAATATTAGATTTACATATTGGTGGTATTTTTTGTACTTTATTTATTATTACTAATAATAATAATTTCCAACTTTACTTTGCCAGTTGCGAAATGTCTTGTTTAAATTTTAAGTTTCATGGCTTGTATAATATAATTTTGTATGTGCTCATTTTCTAATAAACCTGATGAAATGGGTGTTTTCAGTCTAATTCACTAGACAAGAAGTGTTAAGTAAATACTAGCTAGGTAGACGTAAAACAATTCAAAAATGTCAATAATAATTTGAATTTAAAAGGTTATTTATTATAATTTTAAAAAAAAATCTTAAATTGGCCTTTACAAAACGTGTCTTCTTTTCCATAAAAAGTCTTTAAAAAATAATGACACATTTGATCAAATAAAAAAAGAGTGGCACGTAATATTAAAAAATTAGTCTGTTCCACTTCCTGAGTTTACTTTCTTTGGTTGCTTTAGTATTTGGGGTAGATGACTCTAACAATGAGGCCATCAGCCCTTTTAGTATCCAGCCATTTCCCACAGAGAAATATTGTGGTAACTCCATTCGCAGTGTTAGTGACTTCTATTCGATCTAGAAACCAGCCCGCGCCGACACCGGAGTTGTCATGCTCCACTCTGACTTTCTGCAGCTCTCCCATGTCCAGCATTTCTACTAAGAATCTATCCGTTTGCCCACGTTCAAAAAGATTACGGAACTTCTGCCGTAGCTGCCGCTTGCCAGAGTCCCCATTGGAGCCATAAATGGTGATGAAAACATTGGCATCAGTCCCCGCTCCTTTCTCTTCACCTGTTATCACTATGATCTCGTACTTGACAGGCACCAGACTTCTGGCCTTACTGGCAAAGCTTTCAATGGCCTTGGTGCACTCAAAGGTCATAAACTCATCCCTCTTTGGAGAGAGTGGGATGAGGCTGTTGCAGCTAAATATGTACCTGGTTTCATATAAAAGCATACAAAGATTAACTGTATTACCTGTACTGAAATGTATAAATTAAGCCACAAAAGATAAATGAATAGATGTACCTGTTTCCCAGCTCCCTTTCAGTGACAACAACTTCGATGACATGCCAGTAAGCCTCTCCCTTCACTTTCTTTCCATCTTTGGGAGTGTGACCAAGGCAAATTCCAGCAATGTCACCAACATTTTTAGATGAAAACTCAAACCTGTCAGTATTTCCCCTAAAAATGACACAGGTAAGACAGCTGCAAATACTGGACTTAAACAGAAATAAAAGATATACTATATTCCACAATTAAACTACATTTAAATGATCATATACAGGTATATTATATGATCGTACATGAGTAGATTTGTTTTTCAGTTATTACACAAACATACCTCAAAAATCGTTTCTTCTTTGAGGAATTCTCCATTACAAATTCCTTTGAACGTCCTTTACGTCCTTCAAGCACAATCCAGGCATTTTCTTTGGTCTCACCTTCATCAGTATCTCCGGTAGTGACACAAATTTCATACTCTTAAACAAATATGGAATAAATAATTAATACTATTTGCAAAAAAGCATCATTGTCAAAACATGTTTATAAAATGAATGATGATGTTTCAGGCATTACTTGTTTTCTCACTGAGATCCAAGCAGTCATTATTGGCACAAGCCAAGTCTCTCATTAATTGCCTATCATCTTCATTTTTAGCCAGCCATCGATCACAAGGGAATCTAAATGTTTTATCCATCAGCTCATCCTTCACATCAATGTACTCCAGATGCCATCCAGGAGCAAGACCTGCCAGAGCCAGGTGTGCAAGAGATTTCATGCACTGTTAGTTATTTAAACCCATTCTTGCAGACCAACATCAGTGAGAGAAGCTGACCTGAGTTATCGTGCCACACACGTATTTTGGAGAGCTCTCCCAAGCTGAGAATTTCTGAAAAGCGAAAGGTGTCAACCTGTTTTCGCTCAAATTTGTTGGATTTGCTACTTTCTTTGAGAGTCAGTATCCCTGTATCACCATTCTCACCAAATATTATGAGCCACACTTTGGCATCAGTTCCCGCCCCTATAAAAGTAAAGCAAAAGGTAAGGCAGAGGAAACATACCCTTCTTTCATTGGTTAAAGCTATTTTAATAAACGGTGTAGTAAATATTCTGTGACTTATAACTCCTAAAATATATAGTCTGAATTATTTATTACCAACAATTTAGGGCTTTACCTGAAATGTCACTAGTTTTGACCTGTATTATGTAGGTGGTCTGCTCCACTATCATCTCCTCATCCACCACAGCTGCCATCTCACAGATCATGGTCCTCTTTGGGCCTCGAGTCTTGGAGAGCCAGTCTTCATAGGTAAACACAGACACTTCCTCTGTTGTGAGGTTACGCATGACTACCTGGAATTTTAATAGAGGGATTATTACAGCATTTTCACTTGCAATTTATCTTATGCAACATTTATAATTAACTCATTGGACAAGCCCCCTAACATAAATGACAGTAATGAAGAAAAAAAAAAAATCATAACAAATAACATACATTTTTTACATGGCTTCATTTGTTTGTGAATTAGAAACTTAAAAATCTAGATTATTTATATTGAACACATACATAAAATCAGCATACATTATCAAGAAACCAGTCAGGTCGACTGCCTGAGCCATCAGTACGTAATCTCATTTTCCTTAAAGGTGCAATATCTTCAACTTCCATATTAAAAGTGTCTTCTTGACCACGTTCAAATCTGTGAGACACCATCAAACAACATTTTACATTTAAACGTGCCATGACATTATTTTAAATGTTATTTAAGTCTGTTTTGGTCACCTGTCTTCATTTTTCTTGAGCAACATTTCCTCAGTGCTACCATTTATTCCAAATACAGACATGAAAATATTTGTGTCAGAGCCTGCATTCTGCACATCTCCTGTGACTACTGTAACTTCATAAATGATCTGAAAGAAAAATACTCCCAGTTTTATCATTTTAATTACTCGAAAGCTGACAATCCATTTTTTCTCATATTGACATACCTTTTGAGAGATGGATATAGCCTCTGCATCTAGCACATTAAACACTCGAGCTGTCAGGCCATCTCCACGATCCTTGGCCAGCCAGCACTTGCAAGCAAAGATATATTTGACCCCTTTGGTTGGCACAGCAACAGACACCTCATCAACAAGCCAGCAGCTCTCTGGAGTGGCTCCATCATGGCCCAGCTGGAAAAAATCAGTATCTTTGAACCATTGTGGGTATTGTATTTTTTATGATTTTGGCTTCACATATGTTATAAAGTCTACAACTGCTCCAGCACACTCACTTCCATCCTTTTGATCTCCCCAACATCTGATCCATGACATTCAAAGGTCTCCAGGGAACCTGCCCCAAAGCCCCTCCTCCCATCTGGCAGGTCCAGCCACAGTCTCTCTGTCACACTAAGATTGGCCCCAGTGATGATGACATATGCCCTGCTGGTGGTGCTGGCATCCCGATCCAGCCCAGTGCAAATGGTGAAGTGATAGGGTATGACTGTATAGAAGGAAAAGATGAGTAGCAATCCTCTGAATTATTCAAAATGGTAGGTGATATTAATAATTTCTTACTTGGCAGTTCTTCCTCCTCTTCCTCCTCTCTTTTCTTTTTCTTTTTATTCATGTTACTGTCGACAGTTTTCAAGGCTGGGACAGGTTTCTTTTTATTGTGTAGGCTTTCCCTTACTCCCTCAAATCCCTAAGCATATAAAGTTGATGTATTATAGTGACAGTGGTAGTATGTAAATTGTTGGTAGAACCACATATTTACACTGTAGTTGTACTTAATACATAATGAAACAATACAGTCAAGTTATAAGACATAAGTTGCATGAAAAAATGTCATACCTTAACATAGAAGACTCGTTCTATCTGTCTGTCCTCTCTTTTTTTGGAAAGCCACCGTTCACATAAAAAGAGGAAGACCTCCTCTGTATCCACATCATACACTTCAACCTGGTCCAAATACCAGTCCGGGCTTACCATACTGTTATCATGGCGGATTTTTATTTTAAAAACCTGTCCCAGGTCAACTGCTTCTATAGTGAACTTGTCCACCTGAGAAAACAACCAGTAAACAACCAGTTTATTTGTCCTAAGATGGTACTGTTGAAGTGATAGGCAAATTAAGTGATTTCTTACAGATCCTCTTTCAAACTTGTTACTGTTTGTTTCAGACTTGCTGAGTTTCCTCTCTCCTGTGTCTCCCAGGTCTCCATAAATTGTCAGAAAGACATTTGCATCAGTACCAGCCCCATACACATCCCCTGTTATCACTGATATTGTGTATGTGTGAGCTGTTGAGGAGAAAGTTACACACAAATGAGTGATTCAAGTCAAACAAAAAAACTATTCCTTGCTCAGCTTATTAAGATGTAAATGTCAAAAGATGAAAATCTCAATATATGATAATGTGTCTATAAACATATTTGTTGAGTATTACACCAATGTGTAAAATCCCCTAAAACACAAATATGCTTTTATACAAAAGTCCATACTTTTGATAGTATTTTGATATTATCCTGTTGTAGCTCTATCTCCAACCTCTACTCATATTTTAAATAACCATAAATAAATTGGAGTTATTATTTTTCTGATAATAACAACACGTTTGTTTGTATTTTGTGGAGTTGACATACTCTCCAGTGCATCCTCCACTTCAACTTCTTTAACTTTAAGACTTCCATCTCGTGAGAGTTTCTCGGTGATGATGTCAGAGGGCACCAGCTCTCTCACTGTTTCTCCGTCATCCTCTGATTTGGCAAGCCAGCGCTCACACGGGAAGATGACAGTCTGAGAACCCTGTCAGTGAGACGTCAATGTTTACGTACATTGGAATTTGCATTATACAATATTGTTGAGGAATACTCAGTCTGCTGACCAAGTCAAGGGTTGCAAGATTTCTGGCTCAGTTCATTCCTACTGGCCAAAATGCTCAATTTATACAGTTTAATTCACTATCAGTTTTACCCTATATTTTAAATGTATTATTATCTGTTATTGATTCCATTATTATTGAAAATTCCTTTATATCCACCCTCTAAGCACAGAGCATTTTTAAGACTTTATGCATTATTTGGATCAACCTTTCCTTTCCTTAGCAATCTTCTGATCTCCACTCTGTCCAGATGCCAGCCTGGATTGACTCCACGGTTATCATGTCCAATACGAATTTTCTCAATAGAATCCCCCACATCTTCTAGCTGCAGGTAAATACATATATGACAAAACAATTCATCTTGTTAGTAACTGTTTTATCAACAAAATAGTGACAGAATTGTATTTTATTTCTTTGATTTACCTCAACAATAAACATGTCTTCTGCTCCTCGTTCAAAGTACATTATCCTCTCTCTCTTGTTGACACACAGGGACTTCTGTTGAGTACACACTGCATCTCTGCCATACAGGACAATAAAGACGTCTGCATCTGTGCCAGCACCAAACACGTCACTGGTGAAAGTCTTTATCTCATAAGGCACAACTGAAAAGAGATTAAAGTTAAAGGTTAAACCAGAGAATACTGACATGTGGCTATAACAAAATATGAATGAGGCTGTTTTTACATGGCGTATATGTCTCTGTCTGTAGTGGATTAGGAAATAGGTCCCTTACAATCGCACCATCATCCTCCCCTCGATCCAACCAACGGCCGCAAGGAAAGCGCAGTTTCTGTCCCAAAGACTGGGCATCAATGTCCACCCAGTCAAGAAACCAGCCTGCTGATCCTCCACCTAAATAAAAGATGTTCATTTATGAAAAAAATACTTAATGAGGTACAGAGATAAAGATGTCACATTACCACAATTGTCATGTCCAATGCGTATCTTCTTAAGTGGTCCCAGATCTACCGCTTCCACAGTAAATTCATCAATCATGCCACGCTCAAACTTGTTTTTATGAGTCTTTGATGCTTTGAGATTTATTAATCCTGTAAATACACAAATGGAATATACACATATCTGAATTTGGACTGGTTTAACAAACAACAAAATATTCAATATAATACCTGTATCGTCCTTGGTGCCATACAATATCATAAACACATTGGCATCAGTTCCCGCATATTTCTTGTCTCCAGTTTTTATTTTGACGGTGTATGTAGTTGACATTGCTTTTGTAAAAATAACCAAAGTTTGTTTTATTTACAGTACAAAATATATAAATGGTGTGTGTCGTCTTCTCACCCTTTTGCTCAAGACCAAGTGTGGCTTCAGAGTCTTCCTCATCATCATCATCCCCTTTTTTCATAAAGGCTTCATCAACAGGAACAAGCTCTCTAGCAAGCTGTCCATCATCCTCATCAACTGCAAGCCAGCGTTTGCATGGGAAAAAGTATCTAAAAAAAGATAGACTAGTGATTTAAGAGCTCTAGATTATTGTCATTTCACGCCACTAGGTGGGGCAGTATTAATGTTTGTGGATCAGTGTATTGGTGAGGTATGACTCAGCAGAGAAATGTTCTGTGAAATATTTTTGGTATTTTATGAATATTTGTACATATATTTTAGTATTTAAATGACTGATCTGCTTACGTAGAGTCATCTTTGTTGTCAATAATTTCCACTCTATCTAGAAACCAGCCAGCACTGGCCTGGCTATTATCATGTCTTATTCTCAGTTTCTTCAGCACACCAAGATCCACAGCTGTGATGGTGAAAACATCCTCCTGTGTATTAATATAAATATTATGAACAAAAAATCAGTAAATGGGTTAAACTGTATGCGCTTAAAGGAAAATTAACGTTTTTTTACAATCTGAGCCTTCTTTCGGCAATAAAACAAGTAGTTTTACTCACCCATAGCACTTTGGTGTCAATTGGAGCAGTATCGCAGAAGTTATGTTGAGCCGTTCTGTTCTACTAATGATCCCGTATCCGTTAGCGTGAGTGCTCGGGGCATTACTTTGCGGTGTCCAAGTAACACAAACTTTAGCACTTTTCAAATCACAGAAGATCGCTGTGTCAGGGTAGACTTTTAGTGGATTCCAAAACGGCCTGAAACCCGATATCCAGCTATAGTTTCATTTGATGACGTCATCAGAGAGGACAGTACGCATGCGTGAACTCAGCTGTTTTGTAAACACCGCTAGTCCGAAAGAAGCTAACACCGCTCTGAACTTTACTTTTCTGTTGCGATATCGGGTTTCAGGCCGTTTTGGAATCTACTAAAAGTCTACCCTGACACAGCGATCTTCTGTGATTTGAAAAGTGCTAAAGTTTGTGTTATTTGGACACCGCAAATCAGTGCCCTGAGCACTCACGCTAACGGATACGGGATCATTAGTAGAACAGAACGGCTCAACATAAGTTCTGCGATACTGCTCCAATTGACACCAAACTGCTATGGGTGAGTAAAACTACTTGTTTTATTGCCGAAAGAAGGCTCAGATTGTAAAAAAAAAAAACGTTACTTTTCCTTTAAATATGTTGAGTGTGTTTACCTGGCCTTTTTCAAATTTATTCAGATTGTTCGACTTTCTAATACGACGCTCCCCTGTGTCGCCTGTCTCTCCATAAATGTTCATGTAAACTTTGGCATCAGTGCCTGCCCCCCACATATGTCCAGTGAAAACATGCACTTCATAGGAATTCACTGAGAAGAAATATTCATGATGAGATGCATACCATAGGTATTTTTTGCAGATGGTCATAATATGGTCATACTACACTGCTTTTACCCTCAAGGTCTTCATTATCCTCTGACAACAGTTCAACCACAATTTCCCCGTCCTCCTCATCACGGGCAAGCCAGCGATTACAAACAAAATTAAATGTTTCCACCACTTCTTGCATCACCTCAATTATTTCTACCTCTTCCTCTTCTTTCCTTTTCTTTTTCTTGTCCTTCTTCTTATCTTTTTTGGTGTCTTCCTTTTTAACCTCAATCTGCACCATGGCCATAATTAAACGCTTGATATCGACAGTCTCAAGGAACCAGCCGTCACCCAGTCCTTTTCCATCATGGAAAATACGAATCTTATAAATGTTACCCACATCGTGAGCCTCAATCTGAGGAGAAGTAAAAATGCCATTATTTTACAAAATAATATTTACTGAACAATGAACTTTTATACTTACCTTAAATATTTCAGTTGTGCCTCGTTCAAAATTATTTGAGCGGCTTTTAAGAGTGAGCACTTCTGTTTTCCCTTCATCTCCATACATTTGACAAAAGACATTAGCGTTAGTTCCTCCTGCTCTTATATCTCCTGTCACAACTGTTACTTCATAGTTGATCACTATTCAAAAGCAAAAGTATGTGTTAATGTTCATAAAATATAATATTAATAACTTAAAGACATTTTCCATTACATTTTTCAATGTCTAGAGTCTCACTGGGGTAGATTTCAACCTCCACTTTCCCATCAGCTTCATCTTTACAGAGCCACCTGTGGCTTGGAAACATGTACTCTTTTCCATGAACAGGTACAGAAATTTGCACACTGTCCAAAAACCAGCCGGCCCGTAGGCCCTCATTGGTGTGACCAATCAAAAGACGGTTGATCTAGAAGCAGAAGGACATGTAGGATGTAAGGGTTTGCCTGAAGAGTTTATTTGGGGGCCACATTATGTGACATGTTTAAAAACACTTGCCTTTCCTATGTCAGATGTTTCCAAAGTGAAAATGTCAGTACGTCCTGTCTCAAAGTAGTTTCTCAGGTCATTGTCAGACACGGCCAGTGTGACTTTGTCGCTGTCTCCCTTGTCTCCATACATCTTGACAAATACTCTGGAGTCTGAGCTGGCCCCATTCACACTACCTGTCTTGATCGCTATGTGGTAACTGATATCTGCAAAGTGAAGCTAAACAGTAAGCCAATATGTATTTATGTTTTAATATGGTTATAATCTGTTGTTATTTATTTAACTATTTATAAAAACAGAAAATATTGGACTCACTAAATAGACGATCGCCTTCACCAGCTGGAACTAATTCTCTGACAATCTGTCCATCATCCTCGTTACGGTCCAGCCATCTACAAACAGAATTTTTTAAAAGTTCATTTTAATTGTATCCTCAGTGAATCAAACTCAAATATGGCAAGTTAAATTGAATTACTGGTGCGTATTAGTGGATGTTACTCATTCTTGGTGTGACATACGGTAAGTAATTAGACTAAAAGCCAAACAAACAAAGGAAGCAGCTCTTCACAACTTCACAACCTCTTAAGAGAGGTAACACAGCACGTCCATCCTGCGGTTTAGTTTCAGATACTTGAGTAGAGTGCTGGTTAGCCACTGTGCATTTAGTCCCTATTTGTAATGGCAACCACATCGATCAGCTGCCTAACTACTTAAAGACATGCCAGTGAAGAGCTAGTGAGAGAAATATGACTTCATTTACAGCACTCACTTGATGATTACTAAACATCCACTAGTAGTAGGCTTCTGGCGTTGTAAAAAGGGTATCTATCAGTCAATCAATCAATTGAACTATTATGACTTGCCTGAAACATGGAAACTCAATAGCCAAAGACTCAGGCTCTCCCTCCTCTCGAACCATCACCTTATCAAGGAACCAGCCACAGCCTCCACCACGGCCATCATGACCCACGCGGACCCTTCGCACTTGCCCCAATGTCACTGACTCAATGATAAACTCATCATGCTAAACAATAAAAACAAGCAATTTACTGATATCATTGTTTGTAGATGGAATATGATCATTAACAAACTTACATTTCCCTTCTCAAATTTGTTGACATTATTTTTGCTCATTATCATGGGCCGTTCTCCAGTGTCTCCTAGATCACCAATTATATTAAGGAAAACCGTTGCATCTGTACCACTACCACTGACTGTGCCAGTACAGATAGTGACACGATACTTTATCACTAAAAATGAGCACGTCAAGATCAATATGGTGAAAATATGAATGGTGAAACATCAAAACAGAGACTAACATGGCAGCGGATCCTCAATCAAAGCTCCAGTAGCAGACAGTTCTCGGACAATCTCATTGTCATCTTCATTAATGTCCAGCCAACGGCCACATTCAAATGAATACTTCTCCATAGTCAAAGTCTTCAACAAAGTGGCCTGCACAGTGAGAGGCAGCACAGGCATCAGTAAGGTTTAAAAAAAGGAGATAACATTTACACAGTATCATCATATAGTCTGAATGGCAGATACTGTTTAAACAATCTATGGGAGTCAGTACCGTTTTGTACTTATTGTTTTAGAAGTGGCAAAAGACAACAGATTAGATGCTTTAATTGACACTTCACACTGACAAGCTAAGAGATCTAACCTTAGCTAAATGCCATCCAGCAAATGGACTTCTCTTCTCATGCCAGATGCGCAGTTTCCTTAATCTCCCGATGTCTGGCATTTCAATCTAGAATTAGGAGGAAAAAAATATACTCAACACAAACGCTTACTCAGACACTTTCAAATATTTGTTAGATACCTACAATAAATTTATCGACCTGCCCTTGTTCAAAACTATCAGAGTTGTTTTCCAGTTTGATTTCATCTGATTTTCCATTCTCTCCATATATTTGTAGAAAAACCTGAGCATCTGTTCCAGCCCCTTTCACATCTGATGTCCAAATCCAAAGGGACCAGGGGAACTCTGGAAAGAATAAACAGCTGGTTATAAAAGATGCATGGAAATATTTTTAGTCTAGTATTATAAGAGGCTAGTGATGACCTACATTAATTAGATACTATCAAATATTGGTTCACAAGAAATTATTTGGAAACAGTAGCTCACTAATCATAATATAATATAATAACAAAGAACAAAAAATAAATGGTAATAATACATTCTAAATAATTAGCAAAAGGATAATTATATAAGCGTATATGTACAAGTCTAAATAAAACAGAAAAATATGCATGATATAATATGATGATATGATATGATTAAGAATGTGTGCAACAGATTGCACCTACTCTTTATTTTCTTTTGCCTGAGTGAAACCATCTCATACAACTCTCTTTCAATCAGACCATCAGCTTCATCTTCATCCAGCCACATGCCACAGGGAAATGTCTGTTCAATACCCGTGAATGGACAGTAAACTACAACCTGGGAGAAGTGTACATTTCTTATTAAAACAATTACACTTTTACTGTAATTTTTGTGATTTGCGATGTGTCTTACCTTTTCACAATACCATCCTGCACCAACTGCTCCATTGTCATGTCCAATGGTAACCCTGCTGAGTGGACTGATGAGCTCACAGATCTCTACATTGAAAACATCAATGAGACGCCGCTCAAAAGCACCGCCCTCTAGAAAGATTTTGCCACTGTTTTTTATGCCTTTGGTGCCATGCATAACCATATGGATTTTAGAGTTGGTACCAGCACCTCTAACATCTCCAGTCATCACTTGTACATTGTAAACAATTCCTGTAAATAATCCATCAAATAAAATGTATTGTATGTGTATATTATTTAGAATAGCAGCTTTGTTACTCACCCATTGGCTGTAGTGATCCCACCAAAATGTCCCTTTGTATTTTACCGTCATCTTCATCCATGGCAAACCACCGATTGACTGGAAATTCATACACTTCTTTGTTTCCCATGTCATCAATTACCACCTGGAAACAAACAAACATTCATGTAACAGGACTACCTATTATAAGTTAAAGGTGCAATCCATAACTTTTGAGGTTCGGGGTCCGCTACCATGGAGATTATATTGTTTTGCCTGTGATGATCTACAATATGCTATTAAAGATCCCATGACATGGTGCTTCTTGATGCTTTTATATGGCTCCTTAATGGTTCCCTTATACTGTAAATGAATCCTTCTTCAAAATCAACACTCAGTGCATGAGAAACAGAGATAAGATGAGAAAGAGTAATTTTTCTCTCTCTGAACACTCCATAATGGGCGTTGTTGCTTGAATGCAAATGAGGAGAAAAGAGATGGCCTATAGTAGAGGGTGGGGGCGTGGCCAAACTCTCCGCTCTCGGCTCTAGCTCTCAGCTGATCCATTTCCTTGTTTTTGCACGGGGGGAGAGATTTGAAGCGTTCCATTGAAAAATAAACACATTTCCACAGAAAATAAAATTAAACCACTGCTGTTCAAAGGTCCAGAGGCTCAGATAAAGGACTTCCGAGCCTAGAAACACTCGGACGTGCCTCCAGGCAAATAAAAAAACGCATTTCGCATTGCCTAGCGTATTCGCAGTCCAAACTCTCTGAGCGTGATTTATAGAGACGCTGAGTACAGACAGATGGGGGTGGAACTGCATTTGCATTTCTTTTTTCGATCTGACGTCAATAAGGTGCCTTGTTCAAAATCGCCCGTTTGAGCTCCGATTTTTTGTAACGCAGAAAAGGATCGCAAATGCTCAGTTTAGACATTTCGCAACTTTTAACCATGGGGGGGGGGGGGCTAAACAGGGTAGGGGAGCTCACATTAACGTTCAAAAACCTCAGAAAGTGAAAATTTCATGCCATGGGACCTTTAAACTTATGTAAGATGCATTTATTCAGTTATGGGTGTTTTATTGCTTTAAAATACCTTGAAAAAATATGCATTCTTACTGTGAGTGTGGTTCCACTTCACAGATCTCACTTGTACATATGCCTGTAGGGGTTTTCTGCTTGTCTCTATGGAGATTGATAAGTTTAATGCCATACTTTGGAACACTGCAGGCAAAGCAATAACATCTCCATGAAGATGAGAGTGAAAGAAAGCAACTGGTGGACTCTCTACCAGAAAAGTTACATAGTACACCTTTATGACATAATTATTCAGTTGTGGAATGAGTGTCCAAACCTTTGACATGAAGGCCAATGTAACAACAACAACACATGTGGTAGGCCTATAAGTTACAGTTTATACCTTATCCAGAAACCATCCAGCTGAGGAACCTCTGTTGTTGTGCCCAATGGTTATTTTCTTCAGACTTCCCAGGTTAGGAGCTTCAATTGTGAATTTATCCTCAGAACCGCGTTCAAAATTGTCTTTGTCACTGTCCAGTCGTCTCTCCCCTTTTGGGACACAAATGACCTCATTTTAAGATGTCAGCAGCATTTTATCAGTAGGCTAAATGATTCATTACCCGTGTCCCCATTTTCTCCAAAGATATTCAAGAAAACATCTGCATCAGTCCCACTGCCTTTCATGTCAGCAGTGAACACGCTTACGATGTACTTATTAACTGCAGAAAATAAAAATAAAGAGTAAAGTAGCCTATATAACATTAAAAAAAAAACATCTTTCATAGCCTATGTGCAGATCTTTTGTATGACCTTGATTCTTCACTTTATATTGGCTACCTAACATATACATAGACCAATAACTGTTAATTGTTAATACTGTAATACAATTTTGTAACATGTAGACTGTACTATGACATGTGAACTCATTCAAAGAGTTCAAACACTGAGCAAGAATGGCTTGGGTTGATGTCAGATGTGTTGTGATAATCATATTTCTTTATCAAAGCAAACTCAACTCAGGTACGCTAGCTGACTACATGAACTTTGGGCATAGAACTGAAACTTGAACATTTTTTTTTTTGCAAACTGATAGTATTAAGATAGCTGTCAACGTGGATCTCTGACATGTTGGCCAATGCAAGCTACTCAACTGAATATTCTGTGTCTTGTATGTGTCTTGTATGTGTCTAGCCTTGTCTATAGTGTATACATAATTGCAAATAATATTTTATTACGTCTTTGTAACACAGGCAGTGACCTACGTTTTGGGACGTCCATGGGGTTCAGGCTGCCCAGAAGATCCCTGACATAAAGATTGTCACCTTCTTCCAAACTCAACCAGTTGTTGCAGGCAAAGTAAAATCGTAGATGTGGTCGATTCATGTCAGTGACCACCACCCTGTCCAAGAACCAGCTAGCGTTCATTCCCGTGTTATCATGCTCGATCCTGTGGAGGCATCACATCATTCAAATACACTTAGGTAATCATTTTCTCACTTAATTTTGTCCAGTCTGATATCTACATTGATGCTGATACTGTACATAATCCATACACAGTATGCCTATTGAATTTCAAGTTGCGGTTATGTACCTCAGCTTTATTATTGGGCCAACATTGTGAGTCTTGATGCGAAAAACATCTGTCTTATTCTTCTCAAATGCTGTACGACTTCTGCAAATTGGGAAGTAATAACAGTTGAAAACAAATGCAATGGCGATGGTATGATAAAGTAAATCATTTTGTTCAGAGGCTACGCTATTGTAAAACAGGCATTTCAATACTGAGTGAAGATAACGTCAACACATTTCAGATTACATCAGGATGCAAACTTTGGAATTCATGCAAATTAAGGGATGTTTGCAGTGAATGCCCAAAGACTTGCACGTCTTATCTGCCTCGATACAGATCGCCGGGGCAAATATGTTATGGTACCTGTATCATGTTGTAAATTTTTAATTAGTCATTACACAATACAGGCTTGAGTGATGCATATCTGAGTAAGGCAAAACTCTTCAAATAGCCTATCCTATTTTCTATAAGAACTAATATTAATAAATAAATAAAGTAATTAATTATTATTGAAGTGGCCATAGGGATGAAAATTAATTGATAAAGTAGCCTCAAGTTAAGACGGTTTTGGTAACACTGGATTACAATAAGCTGGATCCTATACACTGCAGGTAACCTTATCTGTCAATCAATGAGTGCTGAAATAAAGGGAGCCTGCTGCTGAGAACATCCCCTGAGAGACATTTGATCAGCCCCAGAAATGACATCGTGGTCTTCTTTCATTTGTTCCCTAAATTAAAAGAAGACCTGCCATGTCACATAGTTTCTCCTTACTCCAGATATTTCTGTATGAGGCTAATTAGAGAAACATTTTTTTAATAGAATGTATGTTTTGTCATTCTCCTATATACACACACATATTCATTAAGAAGATTCTGTCTCATACAGAGTAGTAGCACAAAACATCCTTAACGGACTAAAAATATACCTCTTTTCTGTGCTGTAATGGAACGGGACAAAATGAAACAGAGGGGGTTATGTGTTAGTTCACATAAGAATGAGATTTATATGTTTAAATACATTGTTTCAGGTAACATTAACCAACATAAAACATTAAATTGTCATATAAAAAAAAAAAGTTGTGTCATTAACAAATTCAACAATTCAACAATGATCAAAACTTACTTGCTGGCCAGATGAACTTTAGGCGTGACCCCAAACTCTCCAAACAGAGTAACAAACACATTGGCATCAGTTCCAGCTCCTTTTACATCCCCAGTGACAGTAACCACTTCATAAACTGAAAAACACAGCACATGAAGTGTTTTTATGTAAGCCTAAAAGTGCAGTCCATGACAGTGAAAAAGGAATAGTCCTGAGCAATTTGAGCATAGTCACTGCACCAAGGACACAGTATGAGATCTAGTTTCAGTACAGTTTTGTATAGAAAATAAGACAGACATATGAGAATGAGAGCTTAACTTGGAGCAGTACCACCATAAAAAGGCAACAGCACAAGCAGCTAGTGTTTTTATTTTTTGATACATTTTTTAATCCTATTTTATTCATTTTTTTTCAGTACTTGTTCAAATGAGTATCCAGTGTAGAGTTTTCGTGCTGATAAGTATCGGGGCATTGATTTTTGTGACAACCTTACAAACCGTTAATACTGTATAGAATTATTTTACCTGTTTTCACAAACACTGATACATATATTTATGGATTGCAGTTTGCCCCTTCCCTCAGTTATATTTAACTCTAAATTATAAGCTGTGATTTTTTTTTTTTATTCAGCTGACCTGGCTGAAAGCCCTGTGCCTGGTGCACTCGGACAGCACCCAGCACCTGTCTGCTCCAGGTCCTCTGTTTGGCCTCATTCACGTGGAACATTGCTATGCTTTCAACCATTGAACAATAACACAGGATATCCCGGGGCCCCTCATACTTACTGAAGAGCTGCATTATAGTAAGAACAGGCAGTATTTCAATAAAAAATAATATATATTTTTGGTTTGTATGTGCCAGATCTAACTGTTGGAGTAAACATACCTTTTTTCTTGTAGTAGTCATCTTCATAGTCATCTGAAGAGTCAGCGTGGTAGTCCAGGAGTTCTTTCTGGTAGATTGCTGCATAGTCGACCTGTTTACTTTTAGATTTCTTTCTTTTTTTCTTCTTGTCATCATCACTGTCAGCAGAGCCCTTTTTGGCCTTTTTCTTTTTCTTCTTCTTATTGTCTTCATCTTCCTCTTGTTCCTCGACCAGTGGTTCCTCATCATCATTGCTGTGGGACTTTTTCTTCTTCTTTCCGTCTTTAGACTTGTTCTTTGAGCCCATCTCCACTCCACTGTCTAGATTCTTGGAGGATGATTTCTTTTTCTTCTTCTTTTCCTCCCTGCCTTCGTCTCTCACTTCACTTTTATGACTTTCAGACTTGTCCTTTTTGGAAGTAGGTTTTGGATCATTATTGTTTTCTTCTTCATCCTCATCTTCAATCACTGTGGCACCATCATCCTTTGTGGTTTTCTCCCTCTTCTTTTTCTTGTCCTTTTCCCTGTCTTTCTTCTTGTCTTTGACTGGAGCCTCCCGATTTTCGCTTGGCTCAGGAGTCTTGTGTTTCTTCTGAGTCCTGTCTCTCTTGGTGGCGTCCTCCCCGTGAAGCTTTGGCACTGTCTCCTTCACATCGTCATCAAGCTCTTCGGTTTCTCCTGCAGCTGTGGATTTTGTCTCTTTCGACAGCATCTTTTATTTATCCACTTCCCTGGTCTTTAGTTTCCTAATTGGGGCCTTGTGTTTCTAATGTAGTAAGACAATTCATTTGACCTTTGGAGGCTGAGAAGCTCCTAGACCCTGGATTTCAGTGGGGCCTGGAGTAAGCTCTAGATGCAGACAGCTGAGCATGCCTATGACCTATGCAGTGCTGAAGCTCTACCATCCAGACAGTTTGGACAACTAATAGACAGTACTCATGAAAAATTACTGTCACCTCGGTGGTCACGTGACTGTGGGGAGAAAGCCCTGTGAAAAAGGAGCCTTGCTTAGAGAACTTATCCACGCTGCCACAGTCCGCTCCATTATTCATAGTGTTAGGATCGCTTTACTGCAGGGGTGTCTCGCTTTTACCTAGACACACACCCAGACTGACCGAAACACGAGTGCCAACATTTTCTGACAACTGCTAATTAACTGTGTCTTGAACCCAATTGAGAGTCATTGGGCTTTCGGCCATTCTCTTACCTATTCTGAGCCAATGCAAGTACTCAACAATCTGTGTCAAAGTCTCTTTAATAGTTTAATCACGTACTATAGATTTTAGAAGACAATTAAAACTTTTGAATTTCAAGAAAAATGTTTATAATTTGTGACCACATTTTTACTTGAATTGCATTGTTAGCAGTTATTCTTCCTCAGAACTATATAAAAGTCCTTATCTTAATTAATCCAAATTATTACTGAACTACGTGAGTACAATAGCAAAATGTAGCCACATAAACTAATGTTTCTTTCATCTTTTTGCAGTTATGCATTTCTTGTGTTTGTTCATGATCTGCGCACTCTTACTGTAGAGCCTGTCTCCTGCAGACACAGTGAGACTTGGCTTTCGGCCCAATGCCATTAGCTTTATTACAACGCCTTGATAAAATCAGGAGGTAGCGCAGAGTAGGGACATATCCATATTTCAGTGTCAAATACTTGCAGATGACTGTGTCTGAACTTACATAGGGTTATTCCACGTCAATAATAACATAACATTACATGATATTTGCTAAATTTAAATTAGCTATAATAATCAGAGGTGAAAGTGTAAATAACTCACTCTACTACCTCCATACCCATTTTCAACAAACATTTAAGGACAGATGTGTGAATAAATCCTAAGAATTTTATTTACAAACATAAAGAAAGTTGAGAGTTTAAAAACACTTGATCCATTATGTAACTTACACAAACCTGTTTTCTTTTTTAGATGCTTCGGAATCTAAAAACAGTGGATCCCCAAATTACATAATGTCAGTAAAAAAAGTAACATCAAATCATATTTAGAAATATCATTATTAAATTATAAGCCAACAAAATCAAGAAAAGCTTACATAAAATTATTAGCAAAATAAAATTATTTGTAGAACATCAGGGCTCATAGGTGAAATGCTTTTTTGTCATGAGGAACAGAGCAATAGTAAAAGATCTGGGAAAAGCACTAATTTTCATTCTGACAGAACACACAAGAAGGTTTTTAAACATATCATTACATTTTCCTCTTTCATTAACAAACAATTTAACCCTCATATTCTGCCGGTACAAATCAATGTAAGCTAAAGGCTTGTCAAATGTAAACATAGTGTAATGGGTACTACAGCAGGCAGGCACAATGCTAAGTACTCAGAAACATCATGCAGAGCATCACATGTGAAGGAAGTTGTCAGAAAACTACCCATAATTTTCCTTTAGACTGGGCCGAATTTTAATTTCTCAATTATATAAGCAGTATACATGGGTGAATTGCATCTTATTTTTTTGGACGGCTATTAAAGCTTATAAGGCAGTATGGCTTAAGACATAGAGAGGCTGGGTCGCTCAACAGTGCTACAACAGTTTTATCAAATTTGTGCCATTGAAAACTACAAGCCAGATTCAAATTACAACACCGGTAACAGTTTTGAATTCTTCACTCAAAACACCAGAAAAAACATTCAAACAAAATTTGCCTTTGAAAATAGGCAAGTTTTAAAAATACTGTTATTATTATTTTACATTAAAAAGTATACCATGTCTATTGTAATTTCTTTTTAGCTTTTTATGACTCCAGTTTGTCACAACATTTAAAGCTGCCACAGACATAAAGAAATGAATGGTGTGTAATTTTCTGTGCACCATAGTGTAAAACAATCTGTAGAGCAAAGCCACAAGGAAAACATGTATCACAGAAACAACATCACTATGAGAACACTTCTTCCACTAGAGGTAAGCCTCATATGATCCAGAAGCTTACTAAATCAGTATGATATTCAAAAAGGTGGAATAAGCAAGCAAGTTACCATGAACAATTGTTTTTCTTAAAGTGATCAAAATAGGAACAAACAGTGTCAAATCAGTAATACATGGAATCACATGCAGGTCCCAGTGTGTAGATTGATAATCCCACGAGTGTGCATGTGGATAAAGTTGAAAATCTCATGAGGCATTGCATGGAAGCCCGGCCGCGGCTTGACATTGTCATAGTAATGGTGTGTGATAAAAATGCCAGAAGGATTCATTGGAAATGCCCAGAAACCATAGAGATGCACCTCTTCACACATCTCCAAGGCAGCCGTGACCAGCATCAGACCACTGCTCAGCCTTTTGGCTCGGACCCCCTGCACGGCCCAAAAGCGCTGCACATTGAGCAGGTACTGTGGGTGGAAGAAAAACACACCTCTCTGAGAATCAAAGTCATCTAGCATGTACTTGACTCGAAAAGATACGTCAGTGTTGCGGGTGTTGTAGAATGCTGGGAGTACAACTGAAGAGTTCTCGTAGTTTTGAAGAACTTGGTAAAATGGCCGACGCCATTTCTCCAGCTTTTGAAACCTGTGAACAAAACAACTTTCAGACAAGCACACAGAAGTGGGATGGCAATTAGATGAATCATGTTTACAATACCTTTCTGTGATAATGCTTGGATTTATGGTGACCAGATCTGTTTTAGTTCCCACATCAGCAGCGTACTTGTCATTAATGGGTGGAATATTACATCTGCAACAAATCAGCAATCGTGCAACCTTGACCTTAGTATGTGCAGTCAGGGCAAAAGGAGAAATTCAATTTGTCAACTGGACAAAGGTTTATTTGGTCAAATACGTTTCGCAGCTCATCCAAGCTGCTTCTTCAGTTCTGGTCAGACACTGCCTATATCTGCCTGAAGGGAGGAGCTAACTACAATGAAATTACTCTGAAACTATCACACCAATGTGTTTACAGTTTCTGTTAGTTAGGTGAGCCTATTCAATATGCAGTGGGCGTGGAGTGTGGGGTCTGGTTAGCAGAACCATTCAGGTCCATAATGGGTGTTTTCACACCTCTGGACCTGACCTGCTGCCCTGTTATTTTCTTTGTTTGTTTTGATTTAGGTTTGAGGATAGAGTTATAAATGGGAGACAAATGATGTCTGAGACCTCTATTTCTGTTCAAGGAAGGATTCTATTTCTTGACAAAAATAACCTCTTTAACTCCCCTCTCAAAGCGGTTCTGTCAGTTTGTGGATATCCTAAATGGGTTTTCAACAAAACTAAGACAGACAAGGGCAAGAAATAAGACAACAGAACATCAGAACCCAGGCGAAAGGGTGTAACTATTCCTTACCTGGCTGGCCTTTCTGAAAAACTACAGAGGATTTTCAGACAACATGAAATCCCAGTCTATTTCAAACCCACAAACACTTTAAGACTGAAACTGGTCCACCCAAAGGACAAAACACTGAGCCACAAACAAAGCAATGTGGTCTACTCCATTCAGTGTAGTGAAGACTGCAGTGAGCGCTACACTGGAGAAACAAAACAGCCACTTCACAAGTGAATGTACCAACACAGACGAGAGAGCCAGAGTGGACCGTCATCTGCCGTACATCTTCACCTAAAAGCCACGGGCCACTCCTTTGAGGACAGTGAGGTACAGATCTTAGCCAGAGAAAAGAACTGGTTTGAGAGGGGAGTTAAAGAGGCTATTATTGTCAAGAAAGAGACAGTTGACAAATTTAATTTCTCCTTTTGCCATGGATTCTACCTGGATGACTGAGGGATTCTACACACATCTTAAGTATGTACAGTCATAGTAACATAAAATATAAAATAACTGTGAGATTGTTTTACCCTACCTAAAGACAAAATCAGCAGAGTCTATATCCTTTCCGCATTTGCTGTTTTTGATAATGCCACCATTTCCTATGACAGCACATTTCTTGTACTGTGATTTGGAATAAGGCATGTCCTGAAAGACAAAAAACAAAAAGTAATTAAACTACTACAAATTTCTGGTCAAATCTAGTAATGAACTAATGGATAATCTTTGTTTAAAAAACTAGAACTGGACTAGACCTACTACTCACATCTGGAAACATCTTGAAGATTTCAGTGGTAATGGGCAGAATTCCACTGGTGTCCACCTCATACCTCAGTTTGGTCCCTGCTGGAGTGTTTCTCTTTGTGGTAAACAGAAAGGCGGGAGCATTGCAGCAGCGTGACAAGGACATCCTTTCAGAGAGGATGATAAGTATAAATTGTAATTATTGTTAACTTAATATTTATTACAGTTGTTGTGATCGTTTACTTGAAGCTGCTGGCCTCCTCCTTGTTCTGGTCCCATCTACATACTTGAAGGTTTCGCCACCTCTCAAACAGCTCAGAGGTTTTCACCCTGGCAAAAGACAAAGACACTTGTACAATACTATTGGTTACCAGGAACAGCTTTAACAGCTACAAGTGCAGTTTGATTTTATTCATAACATGTAAGCACACCAAAACATAAGATTAAAAAGTTGAAAAGATCTGACCTAATTTGACCTGGCGGCGTCACCTCTTTGTTTCCACAGAAATAAGTAGATAAGATAAATGCAATACTCTGGATAAAGCAATAACTTCTCCATGACAAACAGGACCCTCCCCCACAAAATGACATAGCACATCTTTAAAACTTCAAAGTTTGGGTTGACCCTGTTGTCTTCCTTATCATTGTGTTCCTCCTAGCTCAACCTCCCCAAGCCAGTGTTGTCCATAAGATGCCAAAATACCGTAAATGGTCTTGTGGATCGTGTTTGCATTTTCTACTTCTACCACTTGTAGATCACAAAACCCTGAAATTGCCTGTGACTTTAACTGGCATGTCTGTAAATAGATGTCCTTCAAATGACAGTTTCTTTGAGTGGAAAGGAAGGCCTCGTGGCTTCATTACTGATTGGCTTGCTGGCATAGTGCTGTTTTCTCCCATTTCACAACATACTAGACATATTAAAGGTCACTGAACATTGTTCATAGTGCTGCACATTTTCAGTCAGTGTGTTCAGAACTACTGACCATTAGTAATTTATATAACACAAAGTCCAAATCATAATGCCCATAAGCCTCTGACATAAAACATACATCACTGAGAGCTGAGAGCTTACAGCGGTGGTGTTGCCAGAGACAAGCCTGAACAGGGAGAGGAGATTGTGTCACGTTGAAGTAATGAACAATAGGGCTGGACAATATAGCTCTAAGCATCAAATCATGATCTTATCCCTGTGATTATATGCTTATCTGGTGAAATGGTCATATTGTGGTTTACTTATTTTCTGTTGAATGCAATATTGTTCTAATATTGTTAAACAAACCCTTTCTGAATCCACTGTGTATTACAAACACTCACATTGTCAAGACTTTGACATCCATAATCTCTTGTCTAAGCTCCCTGCATGCAGTGGAGTTGTATTCGAAGGAGCCTTCATAATTCTCCAGATACCTGGTGAAATACATACAATCATTGTCTGGATAGGGATAGTCAAAAACAGCAGTAGCAAAAGCATTGATGCACATCATTAAGGCACATTAAAGGACAACATTAGAATCACTTCAAATGCTTGTGGTTTGACTTCATGAGATACTTATATCAAGCTTGCGGTCTGTGGAATGGCGAATGATAGAAGTGAGTGTTTGGCGCAAAGTAACGTGGCTTTCTGAATATGTGCAGATTGTGGTACGTTTAGTATAGAGAGCAATGTGTGTGCAAAAATGTGCATAATTGTCAATCAGTTTTCATTTTCGATCTTCTAATTATCTATTTTTATTTACACAGCACAAAAACTGTAATCTTGAGTGGGGCTTTATAGCGTCTAGAGAAAATGGCTGTTGACTATTCAGGAATCTTCAGTTTTTTGTATTTTTTTTAATCATATCTTAAAACTATACAATCACATTGAAATCAGACTTCATTGGAGGAAAAAACATTTACTTTTAGAGAATAGAGATTTACAGTCCAGTTATTAAATGTTAAGTCATATTTTAATGTTTACATATAACAATTAATTAATTATCGACTTAACGTCTTGAATCACTCTTACTGCCCCATGGTGTCAACAGAAATATAAATACACCTATTAGGAATTGACTGCTAATTTGAAATAAATGATATAGGTTTGCAGTATTCTGTGGAAGTAGCATGAAGAAGTGCAATGATAAAAAAGGAAATAACATGGTACTTGTGGCTGTGAAGTTCCATAACATTAAATAAAATAATGATGATAAAAACACAACAAGCAAGTACAATGTAAGGATGCATAAAAGGAACAAGATGCTTGGATGAAGCTGTACAAATGATGAAACTGGTTGTCTACATCCACCTGATGATGCAGTGTATTTCTGAAGAGGATCATCTGTTTTGGACATATTTGTTTTAGCAAAAAGGATTGAACATTTGCTTGTATTTGCGTTAAAAAGGGCAGCCAAGTCAGGATTGCTTGCTGAAATATCTTCATCTTGTTGAATTATTATGTTTCATGTACAATGATGGTTAAAGTGATTGCTTTGGATCCAGCTTTTTTACCACATGCTCAGTGTTGACAGCATTCAGGGATTTACTTTCTTCTCAGTTTGAAAATTGCAGTGAATCAAAAGTCTTTCCCGGTCGCAGAGAGAGACAATGCAGATGTGAGAAGGGTAGGTAAGGGATAAGCAGAGAGACGTGTCCACACTATGTACATGACATACACACAGGCTGTGCGGAACATAATGGAACACAGGCTGAGAACAACAAGGCATTTGGAGATGGTGCTGGATGGGACACAGGGGAGAAGCCAGTACAAAAGCAGCTTCTGAAAGAGGAGATGGGATTTAGGGTATCTGAGATCAAGGTGGACGGGATCGGACAACATGCAAGAGCAAATCTGAAGTACAACCACCACTGAAAAATATGAGAGTTTATACCTTTCAGACTAATGAAAAAGAAAGAGGCATTCTTGTTTTGTTGTGAAAGTACTAAAAAAATGCCTTCAGGGAGGCCTACCTGGAAGAGCGTTTTTTTTTCTTCTTAATATCAGCTAGGCAGGGTGTGACTATTACGGAGATCTGAGAATCTGGCTGAAAATTCTGACGGAAACATCTGTCAACATGCAGACAGGTAATATTAGAGTTAAAGTTATCGTGATGGAGTCCTGTGACAATCACCACCCATGTTAACCTAAAAAACAAACAATAGTGAAAGATGCTAAGTGCTTCTTTATAATCTTTTCAAAAGCCATTACCAGTTGTCCAGTCCACACACAACATGCAGGACTGGAGGGTTTTGTCACTAACTCTTTATCTCCCTTTTCTCAGGGGTGTTGTGCAGTCAGTCACACTGGAAAGATACCTTTTCCTTCCATTTCTGGCCGGCTTCAGAGATCCATCGTCCGAGAAATTAACTGGACCCGTCCAATTTCCTGCCTCGTCCCCTTTGAGTCGGCTAAACTGTTGCGCACTAGTAAGAAAATCAATCAGTTTATTTGGGATTTATTGTTCTTTGTGTGCATTTGTCAACAGCAGCTCACTCACACATGCATGCTTTATACATCAGGAGACCAGCATCTTGGCTCAAGAAACACTCATATATAACAATAAATATAGTCTAAATGAATTATCTGTTTGTTGCTATGGTTCAATTGGTGCAGTAGTATTTGTTAATTATTATTGTTTACACTAGACTGGACAAGTGCCACCATCCCAAGTGAGATCCAAATTTTTACGCCTACACTCAATGATTTAAATGTAATGAATGTACTAGAGCTGCTGTGATTTCACGTTCATTTAGATGGACTATATCAGGTTTTAGGGCCTAATAAATCCATTGTCTTAATGTAAATAGAAAATCTCTATCAACAATGGAATTTTGCTGTCAACATCTTTACTCGGGGCATAGAGAGAATTTTTAAAATATTTTTTATATATTTTTAAATATTATGTTATGCTACAACAGCTAATTGTATTTTCAATTAGAATAGAGGAATAATTTAAATCACGATTATAAATTCACACTTACACACACACCATATCAAAATATGCAATAAACCTGGACTAAACAAGGGCTTGATTAGGACCTCACCAGGATTTAAGACGGACAGGAACAAAACTAGGAGCACTTAGGTATGAAGTATTCTGTGGGCATGAATCGAAATCCACACCGGATTTAGTGCCCATCTCTCGGCCCATTTTGCTTCTCAATCCCATGTTTCCTTTTATCACAGCAGTGAGCAGAGGGTGGAACTCATTACACAACTTGGGAGGCACAAATGCACTTGTTATTACAGTAAAATGTGTTTCTCTGCCAAAGTGGGTCACTCACCTAGGTAGTTCTACATTTTCCATTTTGAAAGCATTGTGTAAGAAACTGCAGGCTTATACGGTTTATTGAAATTACATGAAATAGTTATATAATGCAGCACAGTACAGTAATTCATAGAGCGTTTGAATTGCATGGCTGAATTCAATATCACATAGCAGCGTATTCATATATACTGAGTATCTCACTCCCATCATGTTTTTCTCTCTCAGTTGTGCTGTGTGCCCACAGACTGTAGCAAAATGGCTGCCATGGAACTGCTGATCTGTCTCGTATGGCTTGTTCCCCTTTTGATCCTAGGATGAGCGCTTGGAGGAGAAGCGCGAGCGGAGGTGTCTGAATTCATGCATCTCCTTTCTGGATGCCATGAATGTATTGTCAATATTCACCCCAGCAAAATGTCAAAGGTGAGGGGATTATGAGAAATTCAACATTGCAGCACATATATGTCAGGGAACCATATATGTGCTGTTTGTAAATAATCTGGTTGTGGGGGAACATCCTTCACAAGTCATTGGTTTGTTGTTCATAAAAAAATAAAAATAAAAAGTCCAGCTTCTCAGCATCTGCTCGTCTCACACTGAAATTTGTCTCAAAGCATAAAGGAAGGGCTCTGCAAATAAAAGTAGCCTAAAATATCAGCCATTTGAACAGTACTACTTGTGCTTGTGAGTATTTCTCAGGGTAGGGGTATTATAAAAGATTCCTCTGCCTTGATTTAACTAAGTGTAGCCTGGTTGAAAATGAATCGTTTGAAGTTGGTGAAGAAATACACATCATCTGACACATGATGAGCTAGATTTAGCCTATTTGTGGTGATTGGATGCCTTGTATGATGTAGGCTAGGACCAGTCGAGAAAGCTGAAACATAAAATCAAATAAAGATCATTGGGGAAACAAAGGGAAATAATAACCATACACAGTAGATGCACTGTGTATGGTGTGAATGTGATGTTTCATCTTTATAAAAATATCAGAAAAGAAATCCAATGAAAACGGTTTCTATGTTACTGGAAAAATGGATGGTTATTGCCGTTCATTTCAGCCACCGAAGCTTAGCCTATATTCGCCATACATTTGTGCCAGTGTACTCATATTTAGAATCACTGGTTAGAGAAATGAGTGTCAGTGCTTAGCAGGTTTATTTTTTTACCATTTGGCCTACACTCTGACTCCATCAAAATACAGATAAAGATTCCACACTTACCTTTTAATGTAGTTTTTTCCATAAAGTATCTGCTGCAACAGTGTGACGAGCCCAAATGCGCAAATAAATATAAAACAAAGAGACCTATTGCCGAGTATGTCTTTACCCGACGATGGGTCGGCGTATCCCATTCTGCGGCGCAGCATCCACGGCTGACGATGACACCCTGCGAGGTGTCTCTCCGCTGCATTCAGGACCAGAAGCGCAAGTTTCCTCTAACCACTGGATACGACATTGTTCATCTACATGCGTTCACTGTCCTTTGACCACAGCATCATTGTGGCCAGAATAAACCCTAAAACCTGGGCTACTTCAAAAACAATGGCATCCACACCACAAGAACGAATGATTAAAAAATAGCGCACTATGCGTCTGGTTCTGTACATCAACAATATCCGTAGATTCCGACGAAATAGTGTATTTTAAAAATAGACTACTGTTGGTTCACCGGTTCACCCGTGCAAATTAACACGCATCATGGTCATCACCTCAAATCTGCGCCTGCATCACGGCAGAAGTGGGAGGACGCGCCTTTTCTTAGTCTGGCGCCAGGGGCGTGCTGTGTGCCACAGATGCTCCTTACTCAGCCGAATACAAGGTCAGGGTGTCCGAAATTAAACAAAGCTTTTATATCAAACTGCGCTGCACCTGGCACCGTTTATAAACGCCTTGGTTATCTAGTCCCTTTTCCTTATGCGCTTAAGGCCCCCTGAAGAAGGACGTTTACGAAGACCCCTCAAATGTGTGCCTTATTTTTACCTAAATTTTTGTTGTTTTTTGGAATGTTTGGAAAGATTTACTCAGTGGCAGGATATATGCTTGGTTGGTCTCTGTGCAAGGTGTTTTAGTTGAAGCCATATAGTCTATTGGAATCTGGGTAACTTGCAACCATAGAATAACGCGACGCCTGGTGGGCGATGTAGGCTAAGATTCAATCGCGACCATTTTACTAGACTTACTTTTGTATTGGAACAATAACCTTATCAACAAAAACTAGGCATAGTTTAAACATATGCCACTTTTTAATGATTGGAATTATATTTCATAACCATTAATATTGTTTATTTGATTAAATATGTGAGCCAGTAAGCATTTTTATGATGATACTATGCAAATTCCCCAAAGGAGACAGACAATGAAGTATGTCGTATCATTATTTTAATGGTATGCCTAAGTTATTCATAAATATGCTTAAGGTTTAGAACGGGGGATCATATTCAGTGTTGCACGCACGGACGTCATTTCATGTGGCACGAACGCGCTTCCGGTCTCTTTCCCCCTAGCCACCGGACGAAATGGTACGTTTTCCGAATGATCAGCCAAAATCTTATAACATCAGCCTAATCCAGTCTTTCCCCCACATAAGGCGTTTGATAATCTGCTATGACTATTGGTTGCCATCTACTGATTAATATATGTTTTCTGAAAATGCGATGATTTTTGTTCAAACTTCGGTTTTTCATACAGCTAGCCTGTGCTGCTGTCATGCTGTAGACTTCCGTGATTCTGTTAACTGAATGTGGGGATAGTAGCACAAAATGTCACTTTAACAGACTTGTAATTAAATTCACTTTAAAGCAGATCTGCTTATTCAGTCAAGGGCGAAACTATTTGTTAGCTGTTAGCATAGCCGGTACCATTTAGCTGGTGTACCATTCGAAGTCTTGTCGATGATTTAATATAAAAATGTCTGAACTTATGACTATTCTGATTCAACTCTTTCGCTGAGACAAGACCAGTGACACATTTGGTTGTGTTTTATATTGTTTGTTCTGTTTCGCTGACCGAATTGTTTTTACATAGACTAAGGGAACATCATCTTTCGGAAAGCGCCGGAACAAGACGCACACTTTGTGCCGTCGCTGTGGGGCCAAAGCCTACCACCTGCAGAAGTCTTCATGCGGAAAGTGCGGCTACCCTGAGAAGCGCAAAAGAAAATGTAAGTGAAAATATTGCGCCAACCGCCTGTGTTTTCGGGAGTGTATTGTGTAATTCTTATATAGGCAGGATGTCCATGTGTTCCTAAACCATGTTTGTTTTTACGGGGTAGATAACTGGAGTGCCAAGGCTAAGAGGAGGAACACCACTGGCACTGGCCGTCTGAGACACATGAAGGTTGTCTTCCGGAGATTCAGGTATCAACCATATGTAAAATCTATCCTGCAGTGCATTTTAAATACTGTGTATGTGCAGCTATTGTGGGTGCATTGGTCTGTAATTAAATGCATTATAAGCTGTTTATCCGAGTTAAGATTTTGCACATTTTGATATTAAAATTTGCCATTTGAACCTACCTTAAATTAAGGGGTGTACAGTCTTGCTCATTCTGGTCTCGTCAACATGGTTCACTGAGTCTGTCACCATGGACATTAAGGCCAGGACCTGACTTGGCCAACTTGCATTTGAGGTTTTATCAGATTTGTAGTATAGGTTAACAAATACTGGCCACCATAAGCTGTACTTCATACCTGTATGTCAACCCTGCCTTTTCTGAATGATGCCATGCTCAAAGGTTTCCCGTAAAAACTTGAGTCAAGGTGGTCAATTGTTTGGGCTGTGGTCATGCAGGGGTGCAATTTTTGCCTGAAGGGAGTCACTTGTCTTTACCTAGCAGCAAAATCCTTGTTTGATTGGCCAAAGAGAATCTTCTATTCAGAATCTTAAGTTGTGCCCAACTTTAAATGATCAACGGAGAGCGCAGTTGTCTTAAATGTTTTCTTTATGTACCTCATCTCATTTGCATAGCCAACTTGTTTCCCTGCCATGCTTTTCCATTTCAAGGTTGGAGAATTTTTCTTGGACATGGTTGTCTTGGCATTGACTGCTAGTGTAATGCCAGCATGTAGGGAGTACTATAAGATAAGATAAGATAAGATAAGACTTTATTGATCTCACACAGGAGAAATTTACTCGCCACAGTAGCTCCAGGACAATTGGACAGGAGGGAAAAAGTGCATGCAGGCAGGGAGGGGATAAAGTAAGTAATAAATAGTGCAAATAGTAATATGTAATAATAATAATAATACTATATGTAGTACAATGTATTGTCCAGTCTTGTCAGTGATGTTTTTAATACACAAATGTCTGAACTTATGACTAAATTGTGATTCAACAGTTTATCTGAGACAAGACCTGTGGCAATTGCCAATTTTATTAGTTTTTGTAGAAGGGTGGGGTGGTGACTAGGGGTGAGCAAGATAATCGTCATGACAATGCATCGCAATACTAAATTTCACAATATACTGCATCGATTCTTGATGCCAAAAATCGATTTTTATTAATAATTTATTAATTAATTAATAAATAATTAGTTTATTTTTTTAATAAATCCTTTGCACTTTTTTCTTTGTGAAAGGGTATTGTTTGTTATGATGGTAGCTACCTCCAAAATGGCAAATGTTTGAACATAATTTTTTGTTTTAGAAAAAATCCTATGCACTTTTTTTGTTATTGGTTTGGTTTATTTGTTTTTGTTATTCAATAAATTCAGTTATGAATTGAGTTGCTCAGAGTTATGTATCAATTGAAGACACTACCCAGATATATTAACTTATATTAACTTAAATATTAACTTATTTAAGTTAATATATTGCAATGCATCGCAATAATTCAAGTGTCGTGATGCATCGTGATAGTATTGCATCGTGGCATATGAATCGTGATTCGAATTGAATCGTGACTTCTTTGCCAATACCCACCCCTAGTGGTGACAGCAGTTGACTGTCAACCACTTAGTTTAGTTTACAAAAGCAGAACAATTTTGTCCAAACTCATTTCGGATGTTAATTCTAGCTGATGTATCGCTAGTCAAGGAAAGGCCTGGACAATATGGCACTGAAGGCCAACGCGAAATAAATGGCTCAAACGTTTTATCATTAATTTGAACATGTTTGCATGTGTCGTGTTTTTGGGGAAAGACTTGTAAATGATGCAAATTTACAATGATGCATCAAATACATTTCGTAAGAGTTTCCTTATAGTGTGGACTGAGGTTAAAAATGCTTTAGCACAACCTTGGGATCTTTTAAGGATAAATGGAGAAACCTAGCCTGGGAATTCCCAGGCCGCTTCCGTTCGTTTCGAACTGGAAGGCGGCCTGGAAACTCGTCCAAGCAAGAGTCCCAGATTTAGGGCCCCAATCAGAGAGCGGGGGAGGTGTGGCAAGACGGTGACGCGTACTACATGACAAACGGAAGCTAACCACACCTCCGCTACGGGATTTTTCGAAGCGAGTTTCCAGACCCATATCTCACTTGTGATATGGTCAGGTGTTAACCAGACTAGGAGAAACCTGGTTTGCTGTAAATATGACCAAAAGTTTTTTTTGTTGCAGGAATGGATTCAGAGAAGGCACCACACCTAAACCCAGACGTGCTGCTGTGGCTGCCTCCAGTTCATCTTAAGTTTTGTTAAAATAAAGACTGGTCATAAATGATACCTGACTTGTTGTGTACATTTTTCTAAACTATTCATGTGGTCCTCTAAATGCTGAGCTTGAGGGATGACATGTTTACCAAATTTATCTTTTGTTTAGATGGCCTGATAAATATTTGGCTAAGTTTTCACTCTCCGCCACACCCCTGTCTTGGTAATAACCATTGCAAGCAGTCTCATTGAACTTCTACATACCACGCTCTACTGTTGGTGGGTAAGTGGTTCACTTGTGAAATGTAACTACACAAAAAAAATACATTTTAAATGGCCAATTTGCATTGTTGCTTGTGGGTGTAGTGTAGGTCTCAACTGTCAAACCAGACCTGAATAAACCAGTAAAAATCCTACTGTGGTTTGAGGTAAAGTGGACTGTTAAGGTGTATGAGAGAATTTTCCTTGTAGCAAAAATGTTAGTGAAATGTAGGTGTGCTTGTTTAAGTGATTGACTCTGGTGTTACTTTAGCTGTTGGTATAGGTTTACATCCATCCAAACAAGACAACTTAATGACTGCAGCAGGGGTGCGTTTCAACATAAGACGTGGCTGAACTTGCACTATTCAAACCTTCCAATTCTTATCCAACCTTAATGGGTAAATTACTTTTTATAATGGGGCATGGTCATAATTTCAGGAATACAAAGATGTCACTACCTCTTAAAGACTTTGGCCAGAGCTTTGCGTACTTTGAGGATGAATCCTCGCCAGCAGGGGGAGGAGAGGACAACTGCACTCTGCATCTGCACCCACTTGTATCGTCCTTCCCATTTTCCACAAGTGGAGTGATCGAACAGCAGATCTGGTATGTTGCTCTGTACCGCTGGAACTGAGAACAACGCGCCTCATCGGCTGCTGAAATGAGATGTAAGTACGGAGTTTTATGTACGTCCGTGCACTTACTGTCATTTTAAAGTTCCTAATATGCCACTTTGGTTGTAGTCCTTGTCTTGGGACCAGTTTGTGTCCTTTTGCTGTTGTGGGTACCTGCATATGGAGAAAAAGTTGCCTCAGGCTCAGGTACGTGACTGGCCATGGTTTTTAAAGGCTTTATTTTTTTACATGACTGTCAAACTAATCCCATAATGGCATAAATTGTTTATTTTGGTCACACTTTTGTTTTGAAAGTGATATTTTATTGTTCTTAGTAAAGTGAAACATTCTTGGAAGACGCCGATGACAAAAGCGTGTTCTCGCAGGCTTTCCCGGAGCATTACCTCATAAATGCGCTTTGTTGGAAGAAGGAAAAAAAAGTTAATTTGGAGGCAGCTGGATGTGTCCTCATCAAGCTGCACATGTGCTGATCATTCTAGTCCTGTTATAGGGCATGCTGCGCAAAACTACCCTAATCCGTTCAGTTTATCACTTTGTTTTTTGACTACTGTACTTGAGTCAAAAAGTAGGGCTGCAAATAATTGTAATTTCATGTGTTTGTTTGTAGTTCAATAATGTAATTTTCATGCCAACTGTAATGAAATTATAGTAAGAGCATGGTGGACAATCTTCTCTTCATGTTATGGAGGCTATACCACCTCCACCATAAAGATTCCATGGACATTCCATTTAGAGAATACAGTAATCGGGTTTATCAGGAGTCAGGTTTATGGAGATGTAAGCCCATTCAGAGTAAATGACACATGCTTTTCTACATCTTCAGTGCAATAATAAACACAACACTTTTATTTTAGTTTATTGTTTCACTAAATGTTCCCATTTTCCCCCTCAGTGAACCCCTGCTGTTATCTTCCTTGCCAGAACCAGGGGGTGTGTGTGAGGTATGCTGAGGATAAGTATGAATGTGATTGCGTTCGCACCGGCTTTCATGGAGAAAACTGCACAGTTCGTGAGTCCTGTCTTCTCAAAGACAGTTTTTTTTTATGATTGAGAAACATTCCAAATATTTCCTGAAAAACACCCTGCTATAACATATAAACAATTCAGCTTGATGTTGCAAAATGAACACATAGCCCATGGCTCTAACTTCAAAATGTTAGGCCTTGTCTAGACCTAAATATTTAAATTAAACAGACTGCCTTAGCCAGCTGGATCAGTACAGTGGTACCTCACCTTAGGAAAGACCCAACAAACGAAAATTGCAAGTTACGAAACGCCTTCACGCTAAATTTTGGTCTCTAGATACAAAAGAAAATTCAAGTTACGAAACGCGAAATCTCAAAAATTCAAATAATGCGCGCTCAGCCACACACATTATACGCTTTTCTCAGACTGGATTTAAACTTTTCTCACATTTGTCTCTCGTTTAAACACTCAAACATTCATAGATTTTCAACAAAATGTATTAATAGTGAAGCGTGGGGGGAAGGGCGGAGAAGAGTGCGCGGACACGTGTGTGATAGAGCAGCATGACCCGGCGCGGGGCGCGAGCACGAGACCCGTGCTCAAACCGTGCCAGGTCTAAACCAGGTCTAAACCAGGTCTGAACCAGGATCAGACCACCGCGGCTCTTGCATGCGTTCGTTCATGCGCTCAGACTGCGTGCGGTCCCGAGGGGAGTCCTCGCTGCTCGCCTCAGCCGTGGCTCGAAACGAAACCAGGAAATAGACCCGCACGCTGCGCTTTAAGCCTCCTGGTTTAGTCCAGGTTTAGTCCTGGTCCAGTCCTGGTTTAGTCCAGGTCTAGACCTGGTATAGTCCACGTTTAGTCCTGGGTCTACAGTCTCTACGCAGGACACAGTGTTACACTATAAAAAAAAAAAAGTTACACTATAAAAAAAAGAAACTTGGAACGGATCAGGCCTTTTCCATTGAAATAGCTACTCAACTTACAACAAATTCACGTTACGAAACCACTTCTGGAACGAATTATTTTCGTAAGGTGAGGTACCACTGTAGCTCCATTCCAACAGGTTTTCTCTTCTGCAGAATAAGATCACCCAAACTTTTTGGAGGCTTCTCGTACACTTCAGCTAAATCAACTGTAACTAGAGAGATGCAGTTACATCATACCTGGCACAAATTAACAACGGTGATCAAATCTGGGATAGGGAAATTTAAGGCTGATTGAACATTTAAGAGTAGGGTGTAGACTAATTTGTAAATCAGTGCCTGTTGGAGCAGGTTTGCATTGATGTCATGAGTTGGGGGATATAAACTGGATCCTCCATTTCCTGGAAATCTAATCACAGGGCAAATACAGAAACACTTATCACAAATTAATCAACTTGAACAAAAAGCAGTGCAGGGAAGGTGTTTCATGCCTTTGCCATTTTAATGGATGGAATTTTTAGCTGAGACACAGAAGCCAAGAACTTGAACTGGCCAGGCCTGTTTAAACAAGAGTATCTTCTTACTGTTGGATGCTTCACATTAGATTGCGTAAATATTGTTTTGTTTTTACTTCTCACAATAGCTGAATTGTGGACCAGAGTGCGGCTGTTCCTCCGACCTAGTCCTGGAGTGGTGCATTTCATCCTTACGCACTTCAGCTGGATCTGGGACATTGTTAATATTACTTTCATGAGGGACTTCCTAATGCGTCTCGTCTTAACAGGTTCAGAAACGTCACCTCAATGAGATATTTTCAATGTATGACACAATCACTCATTTTTACTTTGCCTAACTAGTCAGATCAAACTTTATACCCAGCCCACCAACATACAACTCCAAATACAGCTACCTTTCCTGGGAGTCCTACTACAATGTTAGCTACTACACTCGTCTTTTGCCTCCTGTTCCAGAGGATTGCCCTACTCCTCTTGGGGTCAGAGGTGAGCTTGTGAATACTGTGCATGCATTTAACATTGAGCTGTATGTATCCTGTTGTCCTATTATTTTTAAAAAGGTACGACAATAACTGAGCCTGGGTTCTCTGGAATATATAGAATAATGAAAACACAAATTTAACAAACTACATGGCCATCATGTACAATTTGTTTTATGATTAAATAAATCAGCATTACAATTCTAATCGGTAAGAAATGTATATTTCACTGAAACATGCTGCCTCAAATCTGGAGACACATCACATTTCAAATTCAAAATCGTCCATACGTTTTCTTTAACTCCCACAGATTTTTTCAAGTTTTAAACCCTACATAATTTCTGACACAAACCTCAGTATCTCTTTTACCCCAAACTCTTATGTGGTTTCCTCAATGCATGAATACCTCTTCACTTATATCCATCCATCCATTTTCTTCCGCTTAACCGGGGCCGGGTCGCGGGGGCAACAGTCTAAGCAGGGACGCCCAGACTTCCTTCACCTCGGACACTTCCTCCAGCTCCTCCAGGGGGACCCCAAGGCGTTCCCAGGCCAACCGGGAGACGCCTCCCTATCTCTAAGGGTGCGCCCAGCCACTCTGCGGAGGAAACTCATTTCGGCCGCTTGTATCCGTGATCTTGTCCTTTCGGTCATTACCCAGAGCTCATGACCATAGGTGAGGGTAGGAACCTAGATTGACTGGTAAATTGAGAGCTTCACTTATATGTTAATGGAAAAAAGACACTGCTCATTTTTAATCCATAAAGTTTTCTTGGAAATTATAACTTAATACTAATACTGTTTTCCTAATGTGATTCAGTCTTTTAAGTTTAATTAACTTTTACCTCCCAAAAGATGCAAAATTTAAATTCTTTCTTTTTACTCTACTCTATTTTTCCAGTAAAATGTTTATTCAGAATATATATTTTTTTAACAAATCCAAAATTAACCAAGAAATTTACACCTGGCTCTAACTGTCAGATTTATGTACTGGAAATTGCAATCTTGGGCATTTTGCATTTAAAATACCTCATTTCCATGTGAATTCATAAAATAATGAAACATTTGCAACACATTTTTATCTATGTCCATAATCTATAGAAAAGGTTAAAATTCTGTACACTTCTTCCCTAAATGCCTACAGTGTATTGTTTAATACGTTTTGTTACCCTGGAACTCAACAAAATTATATTCTTACTGATTTGTAACATTTGTAGATTATACTTAATTCTGTTTCAGTCTGTATTTTATGTGTCCATTTAGGTGGAGCTGGGCTGCCTGACCCTGAGCTGTTGGTTGAGAGATTATTTAAGAGGAAGACTTTCAGAAAAGACCCACAGAGATGTAACTTGATGTTTGCGTTTTTTGCTCAACACTTTACACACCAGTTCTTCAAGACGTATAATCGCATGGGCCCAGGCTTTACAAAGGCTTTAGGGCATGGTGTAAGTGGGTTTTCATGACTGTATTATATATTCTATCATTTTCATTTCTTTACGTTTTAAATATTCCTCCAGGTTGATGCTGGACACATTTATGGTGACAGTTTGGAACGTCAGTTGCAGCTTAGACTTCTCAAGGATGGAAAACTCAAATATCAGGTACAGGTAGCCTTTTTATTGTACTGTTATGGAATATTACTCTTCAGCAAATTTGCAGCATATTATTGTGAGTGTGCATATATATATATATATATATATATATATATATATACACCAAAAATATAAACGCAACAATTTTGTTTTTGCTCCTATTTTTCATGAGATGGAGTTAAAGATCTAAAATTCATTCCAGATACACAATATTACCATTTCTCTCAAACATTGTTCACAAATCTGTCTAAATGTGTGATAGTGAGCACCTCTGCTTTGCTGAGATAATCCATCCCCCCTCACAGGTGTGCCACATCAAGATGCTGATCTGACATCATGATTAGTGCACAGGTGCGCCTTAGACTGCCCACAATAAAAGGCCACTCTGAAATCTGCAGTTTTGTCTCACAGCAAAATGCCACAGATGTCACAAGCATTGAGGGAGCGTGCAATTGGCATGCTGACAGCAGGAATGTCAACCAGATCTGTTGCTCGTGCATTGAACGTTCATTTCTCCACCATAAGCCGTCTCCAAAGGCGTTTCAGAGAATATGGCAGTACATCCAACCGGCCTCACAACCGCAGACCACGTGTAACCACACCAGCCCAGGACCTCCACATCCAGCAGGTTCACCTCCAAGATCGTCTGAGACCAGCCACTCGGACAGCTGCTGAAACAATTGGTTTGCATAACCAAACAATTTCTGCACAAACTGTCAGAAACCGTCTCAGGGAAGCTCAACTGCATGCTCGTCGTCCTCATCGGGGTCTTAACCTGACTCCAGATCGTCGCCGTAACAGACTTGAGTGGGCAAATGCTCACATTCGATGGGGTCTGGCACGTTGGAGAGGTGTTCTCTTCACGGATGAATCTCGGTTTACATTGTTCAGGGCAGATGGCAGACAGCGTGTGTGGTGTCGTGTGGGTGAGCGCTTTGCTGATGTCAATGTTGTGAATCAAGTGGCCCATGGTGGTGGTGGGGTTATGGTATGGGCAGGCATCTGTTATGGACGAAGAACACAGGTGCATTTTATTGATGGCATTTTGAATGCACAGAGATACCGTGATGAGATCCTGAGGCCCATTGTTGTGCCATACATCCATGAACATCACCTCATGTTTCAGCAAGATAATGCACGGCCCCATGTTGCAAGGATCTGTACACAATTCTTGGAAGCTGAAAATGTCCCAGTTCTTGCATGGCCAGCATACTCACCGGACATGTCACCCATTGAGCATGTTTGGGATGTGCTTGACCGGCGTATACGACAGCGTGTACCAGCTCCCACTAATATCCAGCAACTTCACACAGCCATTGAAGAGGAGTGGACCAACATTCCACAGGCCACAATTGACAATCTGATAAACTCTATGTGAAGAAGATGTGTTGCACTGCATGAGGCAAATGGTGGTCACACCAGATACTGACTGGTTCTGAGTCCCCAGACCCCAATAAAGCAAAAAAAAACTGCACACTTCAGGGTGGCCTTTTATTGTGGGCAGTATAAGGCACACCTGTGCACTAATCATGATGTCAGATCAGCATCTTGATGTGGCGCACCTGTGAGGTGGGATGGATTATCTCAGCAAAGCAGAGGTGCTCACTATCACACATTTAGACAGATTTGTGAACAACGTTTGAGAGAAATGGTAATATTGTGTATCTGGAATGAATTTTAGATCTTTAAGTCCATCTCATGATGGAAGCAAAAACAAAAGTGTTTATATTTTTGTTGAGTATACCCCCCCCCCCCCCCCCCCCCCCAATATGATTTCCTTAGCTTATAAATGGAGAAATGTACCCCCCTACTACTGTGGAAGCTCCTGTAAAGATGAACTACCCTCCGAACACCCCTCAGGACCAGCAGCTGGTCTTTGGACATGAATTGTTTGGACTACTTCCTGGTTTGGCGATGTATGGCACAATTTGGCTGAGGGAACACAACAGAGTGTGTGATATTCTGAAGACTCTGCATCCACACTGGGATGATGAGCAGCTTTTTCAGACTACACGATTCATTATTATTGGTGAGCTCTGTGCAGTATGTCTAAATCTTTTTTAGTGGCATACCCTAACCACTGTTTGTTTAAGGTGAGACTATTCGAATCGTCATAGAAGAATATGTACAACAGCTCAGTGGATACCATATGAAGTTGAAGTTTGATCCAACCATGCTGCACAATACTGACTTCCAATATGGCAACCGTATTGCTCTGGAGTTTGACCACTTGTACCACTGGCACCCTTTGATGCCTGATGCTCTCAATATTGATGGAGATACATTTACCTATAAACAGTTTATCTTTAATACCAGCATACTCTCTCACTATGGCATAGAGAAGTTGGTGGAGTCTTTTTCTCGACAACCTGCTGGCCAGGTAAAGGCAGTTGTGATGGGTTTCTTTTCTCAGTATCCAAAATACTTCAGTATTTTCATTTTTGTTTTTAGATTGGTGGTGGTCATAACTTGCATGCTATATTGGGCCATGTTGCTGTGAAGACCATTGAAGCATCCCGTCTTCTACGTGTTCAGCCTTTCAATGAGTATAGAAAAAGATTTAACCTGAAGCCATATACATCCTTTAGAGAGTTTAATGGTATGAAGAAACACTCAAGAGTAACTCGCACACTAATGATCACCATATTTAATTATATTTTTTACTTTGCAGATGATGAAGAAATTTCTCAGCAACTTGAAGAATTTTATCACGGTGACATAAATGCTCTTGAATTTTATCCCGGTCTCCTGTTGGAGAAAACACGTCCAGGAGCAGTATTTGGAGAGAGCATGGTGGAGATGGGGGCTCCCTTTTCTCTGAAAGGACTATTGGGGAACCCCATATGTTCCCCCCTGTACTGGAAACCAAGCACATTTGGGGGCAAAGTTGGATTTGACATAGTGAATTCTGCAACACTGAAAAAGTTGGTCTGTTTAAACACTAAAACATGTCCCTATGTGGCATTTAGAGTGCCAACCCAAGCCGAATTAGAAAAAGAAAACGGACGGAGTAAAGATGAACTATGATGCAGGATTTAAATAGCAAAGGTTTATCGGGTACTTTATTGAAACTTATTGGACACTTGCACACTGGTTAACATGTGCACTGGCATAGACTTCGTCTACTGGCGTGTGTGGGTGGGCGTGCGTTTTGCATTTATGACCATGTCGACCACTAACATGCAGATATATCACTGTATACTTATTATACTTATTGTTATAGGGGGCAAAATCATTTCAAGGGGTTCCTAATGGGGGAAAAAATTACATTTTAAACGAGGCACCTTTCAAATTCAGTGGTGAAGGTAAATTCCTGTTTGCTAGCCTATAAAATTAACCCATCCTGAAAATAGAATCACATATGTTCAAGCTACTTGATCATTTTGCGGTTATGGTGATCAAAACTAACAAGAGATGAACATTGTGATGAGATCTCTGCCTCTCTGGCCCCTGTACAACGTTAAAGGTCACCTGTTATGCAAAATCGATTTCTCAGAACTTGTAATCATGGTGAGGCTGTATCCCTTTTTCATTTACCCGTTCGAAGTTGTATTTGGAGTTATTCGTGCATTTGTTAGTAATCTTTAAATCGCTCATTTTCAAGACCCCACATGCCCTGTGTTCACCGCCACCGGCATACACCACTACCCTTCGTTCTGCCATTTTATTTTCGCAATCAGTGATTCGCGTAGCATTCGGCAGTGTCACGTAGGCATTTTGGTATAAATGGGGGAAAGATAGTGTGATGCGCAACTATCCACAGGTGGTGTGCTCAGGTCATGATGTGATTTGTGTACACTGGTGTTTACTTGTGTTTACTGCTGTTGCGCCCCCCTCAGGCTGCATCAGGCATATGCACGCCAAGAAGTTTTATCATTTGTATCTGACATACCGTTTCATCTGCAGATTCGAATAAAAAAGGTTCTAAAAGTATGAGTGAAGGCGTGCTTGAGCCTCGAGTTCACATCATCCGGGAAGAAAATGGCAAGTCAGGTCGTCAGGTACACGGGCACTTCAACACTAGAAGCGGAGTGCTCTTATGTTCACTTTGCCTTATGAATTTATTGCCATTTGGTACTCGACTTTTCACTATGTCATGCATGCGCAATTACGCTCCCTGTGGTGCTCGATAAAGTGCCGTGTAATTGCGCATAAGTGAACGACTACGATTGTAAACGTCACAAGTTGACATGGCAACGACGTCTGCGTAAACGTAAGTAGCAGTGCAGTAAGTGACCACCATGTGTCGCTGTGGTACCAAACACTTTCATGACTTTGCGTTCGTTTAACAGTATTACACATGTCAACATTAGATTCAAGATTGTTTATTTGTCATATGCAGGATCAACACAAGGTCAGCAATGTAATGAAATGCTTAGGATCAGAAGAACCCGCTGATTCGCTAAGATGGTCAAGAAGTACTAATAGCATGCAATAAAAATACAAGGGAAAAAGTGAACAATATAATAAAAAATACAAAGGTACAGGTAAGACTAAATAAGGTGTAAGAGTATTTTCACATTATTTTCACAATTTTGCCGAGGCCCTCAAAAGGACACGGCACAATCAAGCTTTTAAGAATGGTAAATTATCCAATGTGGGTGTCACATCAGAACATGGAAGCGAAGCTTGCGTTGCCTTTTAAGATAAGACTTTATTGTTCTCACACAGGAGAAATTCACTTGCCACATTAGCTCCAGGCAGTTTAGTGCAAAAGAAAGAACAAAAATGCCCAGTTTTGAATATATGATCACTGATCTAATCAGCCAATCTTGGATTACTATTCAAGATCATTAATAATGTGGCACCTCCAGCACTGAAAAAGACCAGGTCAACGGCCAGTGGCCAATGTACAATACCAAAATGTAAAACATCACTGGGACAATCTGCATTTTCTGTTAAAACAATCTCAGAATGGAACAAACTTTCCACTGAGCTAAAACTGTGCAAAGACTTCAAACAATTTAGTGTAGGAGTCAATCGACATTTCTTAAGAATACAAACTTGTCAGCATTAAGACAAACCTGAGAAGGGGCTGGGAAGGTGAAGGGGAATCCATTTTAACTAATGTAAATAATGTACCTTTGATGAAATGTTTATGAAATGCATTATTTTATGCCGTGTTTAATGTTTTGTCATGTTGCGTGTCTCAGGGACTGCAGATGGAAATTGGCTCAAAGAGTCTATAGTCTGGTACAAAGCATCTCTTCATTGACTGTGATTAATGCTCCTGTACATGGTCCCTGTCAAATAAATTAAATAAATTAAATGAAGTGCATGTAAACAAGATAAGTAATAAAAAATAAAATGCGTACATGACACGGGGTACAGGTGTGTTCTAGTGACATTAGTATTGGAGGTTTCACCAGCTCAGTAGGGGGCGACACCGCTGATATTGGAACCTGTCGCCCAAACACAAAAGAAGTTAGCGGATTAGCCTGAAACCTTCTTATGATCTAGAGCCCCAAGAAAGGAGACGGGAGGGCCGCTTTTTGGATACTTAAGGCTGCAGACTGTTGGGGTAAGCAATTGGCAGATATAAATATGTCGTTTCATTAGAACCTTCGTGAAGTTTTATTGCCGTGCGTCAATGAATGAAGTGGAAGCTAACGGAGCGAGTTAATAGCTGTTTATAGCTTAGCGTTAGCTCACAAACATTTACTTGTACAATTTCCTCCGTTAAATGGACGTTGTAGCTCAATTGAATTTAGTTCGAATGTGGGTCATTTTGGAGTAATTTGTCTTGTATAATTAGACTCGATAAAATACTCATTCTGGCACAATGCGTATGGGGCCGAGTCCTTCATAATCCACCCTGAATGAGCTTTTGTTTACATTAACTAAGACAAAGCCAAGTGACCTACATATGCCTATCTCCGGCGATGCTGTTTGGTCTCATCCTCGACATCGACTGTAATTATTCAATATGGTCTTTTAAAAACATTTATTTCATACGTTTTATTATTTACACGTCAAAACGACTGGACTCGTTTTGGTTGTTTTTGTTATATTATTTTTGTTTAATTAGCACGGCTTGTGTCTCTTTAGTGAGCTACTGTCATGACGACTCTGGACGACAAAATTTTGGGAGAGAAGCTGCAGTACTACTACAGCAGTAGTGAAGATGAGGGAAGTGACAACGAGGAAGAAGATGGGGACGGAAAGTCCATCCGTGATGCTAATGTGGCTGAGCCTGAGATAGACTACAGTGCAGATGGAACATCTGTAAACACAGGTCACATGATTTACACTTTGCTGATATGTCTCAAATTTCAATATTACGCTTTCTGATCTATGTTATAATGTATGCCCAGAGTTGTTTCGTTTTATATATGTTTTACAAATCCTGCATATTCAGGCTGGACAGGCTTTCTCAAACAGAAAACAATTTTGTGATGTCATGAAGTAATACAAGTGCCCCATTTTGTGCAATATAGAATCTTTATGGGATTTTCAGTGAAGTTTTTTCTTTTTTCACAGGACCAAAGGGTGTTATCAATGACTGGAGGAAGTACAAGCAGCTTGAGGTGGAGCAGAAACAAGAACAGAAAAAAGAAATGGAGAGATTAATCAAAAAACTGTCTATGACTTGCCGCTCAGACCTAGATCAAGAACAAGACAAAGAGAAACAAAAGGATATACAAGAAAAGATCAAAGGCAAGGTAATGCATTGTTTTCCACTGAATAAAATGTATAATTTATAAGTTGTACAAAAATGGTATGTGAATGGTAAATTAATGTGACTCATGTTTCAGATGACTATGCAAGAGTATAACATGCTTCAGGAAGAGCAGGATGATGAAGACTTCCTTCAGCAGTACCGCATGCAGCGCATTGAAGAGATGCGTCGACAGTTTTGTCGAGGGAAGCGCTTTGCACAAGTATATGAGCTCAGTAATGGAGAAGAGTTCCTGGAGGCTTTGGACAAAGAGGACAAAAGCACTCTTGTTATGATCCACATTTATGAAGCAGATGCCCCAGGGTGCGAGGCCATGAGTGGCAGCCTCATTTGTCTGGCTCAGGAATACCCACTTGTCAAGTTCTGTAGCGTCCGCAGCTCAGCCATCAGCATCAGTGCGATGTTCAGGGACAGCGCTCTCCCTGCCCTGCTCGTTTACAAAGCAGGGGACCTTATTGGCAACTTTGTACGTCTCACGGACCAGCTTGGGGAAGACTTCTTTGCTGTGGATGTGGAGGCTCTATTACAGGAGTATGGCTTACTACCAGAAAAGCCACCCACTGTTTCAACAATTCGTAATGGAGCTATTGTACAGACTGTTCAGAGTGATGATGACTCTGACCTTGATATAGACTAGATTGTTAAATAGGAAGGGAGCAATACATTCTCTGTACATACACTGTCTGCATGGTGTGTTGATTTGTTCTGCCTGTAATATAAATACAATAACTGCACTTAGGAGCAGGTTAGGTTTCTAAGGTAGTTGTTGTATTCATTTTTAATTTAAACATACTGAATACTACTACATTGTAGAAGATAAAAATGACACATACAATTGATGTTTATAATTTAAGTTTATTTGTAATGAATCAATAAATTTGTAATGTATTATTTGTAAATAAAAAAGACTCAGCTTTTGAATTCTGTGGTTTAATATGTGAACTGTGCTGTTGCACCAACTGCTTAGTTTCCAGTTCAGTAAATTCTCCACTAATTTGATTGTTCTAGAGCAAGCCAATGATGGCATTAACACTGATTGCTCTGAGCTTGGTGAAGCTGAAATTGAGTACAATCACCTATAAAGTAATTATGGTTTTAACACAATATTGTATATAACATTTTAATTTTACTAGAGTTAGTCAAAGCTGTATGTGAACAACATCATTAGAGAGGGCATTGTAAAAAGAAAGACATGACATTTAATGAGAGATGCAGCAGAGCCATGCAGGTCATGTCCACAAAAAGCCTGCTCCAACAAGAGATGGGTATCTGCACTGATCCCTGCCAATAATACAAATGTAATCTTTATATACTTTTCTATTTTATTGAAGAAATCATGTCAAATTCACTCACCATGTTTAGACCATTCATCCCACAAATGGTCAGTGTTTCCATTGTGTAGCATTTCATTTTCATGGTGTCCAGGGTCTGCATGCAACACAAATGCATACAAGACATGTTAAATTCTTTATTATTTTTTTCTGGTAATATGACTAATTAAACATCCAAAGAAGATGGAGGATAAATTTAACGAATCAGTCTAGATCCAACTCAAATGTGAAGGATACCGTTGGAGTGATGAATAAGCATCCATTTTAGTTCCTTGAGAGCTTGAGTGAGATTCTCCAGCTGATCATGAAGATGGATGTTCTCCTCTATCAGTTTATGAATAGTGTCCTGTAGTTCAAATGTCCTACTTTGCTGGACCAGCACAAATGCAAAAAACAGCCTGAGCAACCCCATCACAAAAACAAATCAAATTTGATCTCTGAGAAGGATGAGAGGATGCTCTAACTGCTTCTGTACTGCTTCCAAAACTGGAAAGCTGCCAGTGCCCTCTAAAATCAATCTCATCTTTCTGCATCAGTGGCCACAGTGACAACACAACCATGAAGTTGTACACTATGTAATGCATTTCTCTGAACACAAACTGAAAACATGGAAAACCTACAAATGGCCATATTTGTTCCCATCTGGTTTTTGGTTGATATCACTTGCTTTATAGTGTCAGGGCCTGCTCCCGATATGACACGGGGGCTTAATATATCTCCCCTCCTAGACCAGGGCATCACTGCTCTCCAACCTGCTGTACCAGAAAAAGATTAAACAAAGTGTCAGAGGTGAATTATATTGGATTTAGGCCAGGGGGAATGAGGGTCAGTCAGTGATACCATTGCCTTAAGGCAGGGGTCTTCAACGTTTTTCAGACCAGGGACGCCCAAACAGATGGCGAACTGGGCCAGGGACCCCCTACTATATATACGGCATAGAATTGTGTTTTATATTAAATTGAGCTTAGTGTCATGTATAAACATTGCTACTCTGTTATGGTACATCCAATACAAAGAAATAATACACATATTAATACTGTATTTTACACTATAAAATATAAAATTATATTATTTTAAAGTGAAAAAAAAATATTTCGCGACCCCCCCTGCAGTACCTCCGCGACCCCCCTGTTGGAAGACCTCTGCCTTAAGGAACTACCTTGTATAACTGGTAATCATCCCTGCATGATACGCCCGTCTATAACAACCACTTCTTTAGATTGGATGTGGACTTTATACAGCTCTAGAAAAGACAAACTGCATCAGTGAGTGTGTGTGTGTGCAGTTGTCTTCAGACTTTATTGTAATACTAAACACACACTTGTAACAAATCAGAAAATTCATTACATTTTCAGACCCTGTTTAATTTCTTATGTTGTATTCCTTTAATGTTTATACTGTAAAATATGTAGAAAGTTGTTCAAAAGTATGGAACATGAAACACACATTTACATGTTTTTCAGACCCTACCCCAGGCACGAGATTAGACATTTACTGCAGAGCCCTTCCATTTTTTTCAGTCATCGTTGTGAGTTGGTGCACCCATGAGTTGTGCTCAGAACATTTAATTACTGTTTGCACAAATTGTGCACTACAAATAATAGTGCACTACAACCAATTACATCACTTTAGAATTAATTTAAATAATTAATAATTTAATTGGTTAATCAACTTAAGAACCAAAACACCATGATCCTCGTGTTTCCAATAATTACAACCAAAGCCACTTCCGGCAGCAGCCTCTGTAGCTCTGCGAGTGAATTCTGGAGGGTCTGAGCTTTCAAGAGGCATGACCTGTCCATATTCTGAAAATGAGAAAAGTCTGTGCTCTAGTCTTAAGAACTGACAACAAATATTCAGATACCAATAAGAGCATAAGAAGCAAAATAAGGCCAATAATATGCCTATATCCTGCTTTTTTTTTTTACTAAATTTCTGTACAAATGCCCAAGACAAGAGTTGAATTTATTTCCAATGTTTATTTCAGGTTTATTTGTACATCTATGCAGTCTTGGCAGCCCTGGTGCGCTTCTTTTTGACAACGACTGGCTTCTGACTTTTCAGAATAGCACTGGCGCATCGCAGAGCAGCCTGTAAAAACAAGTCACATTACAATTAGTTGCAATCCCACTTGTTTAACAGTACTTCCAGTTACCAGAACATACCATGCGCAGATCTTTCCTGTATTTGCTTTTGCGAATGATGTGCCTCAGGCTGCTGAGAGTTGCACGGGAGTTCTTATTGATCGTTATCTTCTCATAGGAGCTGGCAGGTTTATGCTGACCTTAAAAAAATAAATAAAAAGTCACATTAAACCACAATTCAAGTGTAAAGCATAACAGTATATACTGAAGTTGAAGATCAGAATCTATGCCATAACATTGTGTGGTCAAGAGACAAACAGATCAACTATTCTCCACTATGTCTCAGTTGCTCAATCCACTCAATGTAGAACCAAACTAAACCAAAAGTACACAATACAGTCACACTGCAGACATACCTGCACGCTTCTTCAGCACAACAACAACACCTTTGCCATCAGGTGCAGGCTGTACACCTACAGTTTTCTTGTGCACCAACCCATTGAAGCGGAATGAGTTCCTGGACTTCAGGTTGTTAGGCTCCTATAAAAGATGTGTTTAGTTATCAAATATAGTTATCAACTATGTTTATGAACTTGTTCTGCGCATCAATTTGCGGTTGCCCTTACAGTGCTGTAGGTCTGTCCATTCCTCTTAATGAGGAAACTGGAGCAGTTTCTAATGACCATCCACTGCAAGTGGGACGACATGCTGTATCTACAATAAAGAACAATATGCAATTATGAACAATATCAACAAAATATATGTCCAGAACGCGAGACAGTAAATGTGTTCAGCTAACATAACTCGATGTCAAGTGAACGAGTCGAATTAGCTTGTTAGCTTCAGTTGATAAAGGCTACACGGTGCGGCCTGCACAGCTAATTTCTATACGGCTTCTATCTATGCTATATTCAGAGACATCTACTCTAATATGAGATTTATTAGACATACAAAGACACAGTCAGTATTTAACAAGAACGTTCATTAGACTGAAATGACAAAAAAAAACAACTTTTACATTGCTCTCCAGGCAAACGACACGACCACGTTACCTTGAAGCGGAGGAAAGGAAAGAGGAGACCGGAAACCGCTTTACGAACCAAAGTTGAGGATCCTTCCGCGCCATAAACTCAATTTTAAAACTTTATTGGAAAAAAGACAACAACGGAGTACAGTTCTGTGCTCCAAGAAATATTTATAGCAGTGGGTGGTGGTTTACTACAGCTACTCAAAGACTACCCAAAAAATGTATGTACCCAAATGCTATAACTGTACAGCACTACATCTTTCAGCGGAAAAATACTATTTGCCAAACTACAGCTTACGTCATTCTTGTGCGCCTTTTGTTTATGTCAGTAAAATCATCATCGGCATCGTTTGATATCTGCGCAATGTTCACTTTTTTCCTCTTTGGGAGTACTTCTGTATTTTATTTGGCGGTTTGCGTGCAGTCCTCGTATTTAACATGTCACTGTGAACATGGTAATAGGTAAGGATAATAGGATTTGGAATAAAGGTGAACACTTAGATGTTTTTTTTGCGATGCTTATTTAATTTTATAGTGTTGGTGGCTGCTTTTCTTGAACAATGAATGACGAGGAAAATGTGGAAAGAATTGGTGAAGAGCTGTACAATCGAATTTATAAACAACACAAAGAGACTGCAGGGAAACTGACAGGTAAGGCTTTTTGCAGTGAATATAGGCTTTTTCCATCACTGTAATATAAATACTTTTAAATATATATATATATATATATTATAGGCATGTTATTGGAACTACCTTTTGCGGTGTTGGTTCACTTGCTCCAGGATGAAGCTATGCTGACTGCTGCAGTAGACAAGGCTTTCAAAGCCCTCCAGGAGGCAAACAAACCCAGGTGTTGTAAAAGATACATTATTCATGCCAGCACACTTGAAATTTACTCTGACCTGTGTACTTTAGCCAAATAAAACTTATTGTCGAAGATGATGTCTCTACATCCTCTGATTCGCTGGGAGAACAACTTTTTGAGTTGGTGGAGCTTTACAACACAGGCTACTCACAGAAAGTCACAGGTACACATCCACATGGCAACTACATTCAATTCATGTTTTTTCCCTCTTGGTGTCATTTGACCTTTTCTTTCTTTGGTACAGGGATGCTTTTGGAGCAGCAAAAAGATGTAGTGGTAAGCCTTCTTTCAAACCCAAAACTGCTTGAAGAGCAGGTGAACCAAGCTCTTGAGACATTAAAAAAGTAAGTTAAAATTTATATTTTCAGATGGTCATCATAAAATTAACTATGTCACATCTTCTTTTTTCTCAGAGAGACAGTTACACGTCTCAGTGACTCTTTAGATGTTGATGACCCAGACGAGTTTGGTGAGAGACTCTATTCAGCTGTACAAAAAATAAATCAAGATTATGCAAATGACATAACAGGTGAGTGGGTGCACTGTATAACCCCTCTATCATTAATTATTTTTATTGATCTTCAAGACTTCAATGAAAAAATACACACAATGCTTATTCTTTAAATGCATACATGTATTTCTGTTGTCAATTCATGTGTCTTTTTAGGCATGTTGCTGGAAATGGATCACTCTGCTCTTCACCAGCTTTTGTGTGATAATAGTATGTTGGAAGCTGCTGTTCAAAAAGCACTATCTGCACTGGGGAATTAATTAAACTGAAAAATATTAGTGAGGAAATTAATCAGGATCACCATGCTCTTTATGTGTGGTTGTATATATTTTAACTTAAAAAAAATGTTTTGTTTTTTATTTGTTTTCTGAAATACATTACTGGGATAGTTAATTATCAACAGGGGTATAGATTTTAATACAGCCATGAATACATGACACCAACCACAGTTTGATTCAAAGTGCTACAGAGCTTAAAAATAACTTTTATTTGCATTCATTTAGTCTGTTTTATATCATATGTACACATGTAATTTAAACATTGGTTAAAAATACAAATTTGGACAAAAATGGTCTAATTTAGAGTCCGTTCTTTTAACTTGCACAATTTATTAAAAACTAATTATCTTGTGAACATTTATTTACTTTCACATTTGAATTCATAGTGCATCTGTCTATTCTAGTATGCAGCAATGATATCTGTCATGGATACGATTTGATAAATCTCACACACTCTCTCACACACAAATGCCTGCTGATCATAAATAGAATCTCATTTACACACATTTGGATACAATTGTTGTTAAAATTAAGTTTTATCCTGATCTCTGGAAAATGGTACAATCTTATCTCACATTTCAGAGACAAAAATTAAAATTAACTTGAACATTTAAATAAATATATGGGGAAAAACACCTTTGTCATCTTTCAGCATCATTCGGTCTCAGTTAAGATTCCTTAACTCAATTTGGTACTATGAGACCTCTAGTTATCAGTTAAAGCAACTGAAAAAACTTGAGGTCTACATAAGAAAATAAAACCAATCTTTCCAACTGTTACACATACACACAAAGATTGTGAGGACTGTCACCTCACACAAAGGGAATACTAACCAATTAACATTTGCTCAAGACAGAACAACCGTCTCTGGATGTAAAGCCCTTCAAAATAACACTATGCCAGTTAAAACACAGACAATTACAGATTATGAAATGGTTTGCATTGATAAAGACCATCATGTTGCAATTACACTGCCTGACAAAAGTATTAGGACGATTGTGTATTTCTGAATTTTGATAAATAATGATAACAAGACGTATTGGTAATGATAACAAATCAATTTATTGATATATTAAAGCAAATTTCATCATGTGTAAAGACATTATTGCAAAAATGGGGACTCATCACAGTGTAGGACTAACTCGGGTCTAAACCAGGACTAGACTAGGACTATCGCCCTAATACTTTTGTCAGGCAGTGTATGTTTCTTCAAAATAAGGTTCTTAAGCTTGAAAACAGGCAGGTCCAAGTGTGCTTTGTTGCTTCAGGAAAAATGTCACTGTCAACAGTTGAAAGGTCTTGTGAGAATTACTTCATCACTGGATACTGCCGCTGACCCCCCAAGCGCCCAGATCGTAGTCCACCCCCAGATGGTGCACTTGGCTATGAAAAAGAAAACCATACATAAATATAAATAAATACATCTGGGCATCTGTGACATTGGAGTACTTACTTGTGCAAACTGTGCAGGGTTATAAAAAGGGACACCTCCTGTGGGCATAGGTCCTGAAGGAGGATGACCCTGAGCAAACAAGTTATAAGTTAATATTGTACTTACCCGATTAATTACAGAAAACGGAAAATAAAAAGTATGAAAAGGCAATTTTATTAAACACTGTTAACTGAGGCAGCATTGACAACCACCGCTGTCCATGTTTAGTAACCAACCATGCATGAATTATGAGTGTTAATGAAGCTGAATGTGTTAGTCATAAAAGTAAAGCAGCCTTTCTGCAAACTGCTTCTCTAAAAATTTGATAAAATCACTTTAATGCCTATACTTTGCACATACTCAAAGTTAGTCATGCTGTAAGGGACAAGGGAGGCAAGTTCTGGAGTGGACGGGCTGCAAACTTGTGGTTGCAAATGACAAAACATGCTTTTATCCATGTGTTTGTTGGGAATAATAAACATGGCGTATCTACAACACAGCATAAAGTACCTGGTTTAAATGCTGACTCACTTCACGTGATAAAGAACTCATTGAGCTAGAACGCGACAGCTAAAGAGATGTAGAAAGAAACAAACAGCACACAAAACCGGTATTAACAATCTCTCATGCAATTACATTGCCCCTTCTACCAGCCAGTTTAACATGAACTTCAGTTAGAAAGTGATCAATTAAATTAAAAACTAAGGCATGCAATCCCAAATTCTGTTGCTTATTTTAACACTATAGTCACAAAAAAGCAGACACTGTTACATGAAAAGCTGCATGTCTCATTAATGGCAGGATGAAACAAGCACGATATAGAGGTGAACTGCTGGGTCTTACTTCTCCAGGTGTGGAGCCATCAGGCACAGAAGGCATCTCCGGAGCAGGCGGTACCAGCGTAGGGTTGTACATCTAAATATTATAAAATATTATAAATATAAATATTAACAGTGACAAATCATTAACTTAAAAGGAAATTTAAAAGTGGAAACCTGGGGAATAGTGCTGGCACTGGGTGAATTTTGTTCTTGATTGCCCCCTTCACTGCCTTCTAAAGGTTGCTGATCATCAGCAGCTGCAAGAGATGAAATAAAATTGCTCAACAAAAAGAAACTGGAACAGACCTTATATCTAAAACCTAACAATCACAATAGTAGTGTATTAAAAACATTTATTAATAGAGAACACAGACCTGAACTAGGCACAAAGAGATTAGCAGGCATGGTCATTGGGGCAAGTGGAGCAAATATATCTGCAGGGGCCGGAACTGATGCACCAGATTTGCTGGTTGTCCTGCTGGGATTCAGGACATCCACATATCTACTCTTTGTCCCTGTCAAAAAAAAAAAACATTACTGTAGACAAATCTTTCAGGGAAGACCTAGAGAGGGTTAAAGAAATAGCTGCAATTATTCAAACCTGCTTTCCGGGAAAACATGTTGACAGGAGGACCGCCACTGGGAGGAGGAATAGATGCTGCAGGACCAGGCATCGAGGACAAACTCGGGAAGCCAGATGGAGGAGGTGGAGGGGGTTTTGTCTGGACACAATATATTATTTAAATTTTTGAAGGTATGACACACTGATCACAGCAGATTTACAATACAGACCTCTTCCTCAGGCTCATTCAGATCTACCCATCTTTGCTTTTTTTCATCCCACACAATCTGACAATATAAAAGTATATATAATTAGAATAGAAATGTGATTGAAATGTTTGGCTTTCCCTGCTGTCAACTTACAGATTTGTTTTTGTCATCTGGTAGATGAGCTTCATTTTTCCCTTTCCTATAAAGCCAGTCCAGCCAGCCTCGCCCGCCACTCTATACAAGAGGGGATCTCAGAACTGTATAAAAAAAACAATACTATAATTAAAAATGCATACCTTTTTGGGTGAGTCTTTTTTAGCCTTCTTCTCTTCTTGTCTAGGCTGTTCAGGAATGGGGGGCGGTGGAGGAGAGGTCTGCTTCATAACAGAGTTGCTCCTTTCTCTTCCTATGGAATGAGTAGATGATTCTGATGTTGTACGTGATCGCCTTCCTGATGGCTGGGAAATGCCAAAAAACAAAGTGACATACTGATTTTTGAAGAGAAATCTTAATAAATATTTTTATGTTTATTTTATGTCAAAACAATTGTGCAATACAATACATAAAAAGATCAAATAAATATAATCAGCTCACCACATGCATTGAAGACTGAGAAGTAGTTCTGGATCTTCTTCCAGGACCCTGATGTGCAAGATAAAATACAAATCTTTCATCTACACAGTCTAGATACAAATAACATTTACCACTAAATATACAGACCATATGTGCCATTTGGTCATAGAAGTCCATTTGAGGGGTTAGAGAGCTTCTGGGAGGAGAGGAGGATATTGTTTGCCCTGGCTGAACAATTGGGAGCCCCTGCAAATGCTCGACAGGTGGTAAATGTGTAGGAGAGGGTGGCATCTGTGCATTCGGAGGATTCATTTGTACCGATGGTGGTGGCATTGCAGTGCTGATATGAGTGGGCACAGGGCCAACCTGTGGTGGGCCGCCTGGATACATGTCAACCTGCTCTGGCTGAGACAGAAATTGTGGAGGGGCATATCCAGGGTCATGCGGAACATAGCTGGGGTAGGGCATGTGCCCTGAGGGGCCCGTTGGGGGTACAGGGTAAAATTGGGGCACATCATTTGGTGGCAAGAGCTGGGGTGGGGCCATACTGTCTTGTAGAATGGATGTTGGCGCTTAAAAAAAAAAAAAAGGCATTTGCATTCATTTGTAATTTTGTTTGTAAATCAGGCAAATGAGCCATACTACTGACCTGGAGGCATAAGCTGCACTCCCTGGGCTGCAGGCCCAGGCAACAGTGAGCTCATTAAAGGATTGTCTGGTGTATTCCCATCCAACTCCCCTTGGATGTTGTAAGATTCAGGAGGACTGGCCTCATCCAAGTCAGAGCTTGGGCTGCTGCAGTCATACTGTGCTGGTGTAGCTCTGTCTGTATTATATGTTATCTTGCCAGTCTAAAAACGTAAACAAAAATAAATGTTGTAAACTCCTAAGCTACTAGTTCTTAGTATTCCCCTAGCCAAAGAGTCATTTTACTGCTGTATAGGTTTGATCATAGTTTCTCCAATAAAATCTTCTAAAGTGAGTCAACTGATAAAGTAAAGGAAATTAAATTTGACTAGTTTGTTACCCTCATCTGCCCATCCAGTTGTCGAAGATGAATTAGCCACGCTGGCTCTTTGAATAGCTCTTGTTCTGGCTTCTCTTTCAACTGAGGATCAAAAAATCGTAGTTTTTCGGACATCTGTAAAAATATATACATAAATAAAAGTTGTTAACATTTCTATCCCCTAAGCAAGTAATAAACTGTTTGTAGCAATATGATACCTGAATTAGCTGGTTGATGAATATGGGAGAGTAGTAGGAGGGTTGCGTGAGGACAGTTTTTGAGATAACTTCACAGTAGTGGAAAGCCTGTGCACTCAGGCCTGCTTCAGCCAAGCGGCATGCATAGATGAACTTGTACACCTAAAATAAAAAAGCAAAAGCACATTTTTGCAATCATATACCAATGAATTACAGAAATAATTAGCAATTGAATTTCACCTGGAAATTAGGTAGTGAACAGGAATGTGAGCCCAGAGACTGGGCATACTCATAGGCTTCAGTCCTCTGAATAGCATCATTGGAAGCAAACAGGTAAAACGAAAAGCTGTAATAAAATGTAATTATTGTCAGAATGCATTTCAAGTTCTAAGTCACTTTTTATGCCCTTCATTTCTCACCTATGGTTGGAGCCAATAAGAACCATTTTAGTGCTCTTCTTTGTGTAAACTCCAAGACCAACTTGTGCCATTAAATAGCAGAAATGAGCAGCATCTATAAGTCCTTTAGATGCTGTGTTATGAGATAAAGCATGTGTAAGAATCTACATCCAAGATAATCCTACATTATCTACATTATGAAAAAGTGTTTTAGTCCTACCAAGAGTGTCACCCATTGTGGCAATAGTGCGGGTGTCAAGGTCCAGTGCATGTGTAAGGTTCGATAAAACCATAGCCAGATGAGGGCGCCAGTCACCCCATTTTTCCTCTCCACAACACTACAAAAATTAAATATTACAATTATATAAAAACACTAATATGAGCATTATAGAGCATATTGAACATAATATATTTACAGTTGCTGATGCTGGCATCCTGCCAGACATAAGCTGGTACACAGTCTGAAGTGGGTCATTAATGGGCAAACTGTTGGCAAATCTAAAGAATACAATATACAGCTGTTAAAAATAGCATGTATAATGTGTTTACAAAAACTATTAGTTTTTATTTATTTTACCGAGTCATCACACGTGCGTGTGTCCTACTGTCCATTTTACTGGCCAAAAGTAAAGCATGGCCCCAAAGACCACTTTTCATAGCTGCTTCAAGTGCATCCTATAGCAAAATTGTTTTTTTTTTTATCATTAGTCTTAGTTTATCTGAAGAATTTGGTATAATTAGTAGAGGACATGTTTCTTTTTTACCTTTTTACGACCAAAGAGTAGGAGCTCCCTGAATCGCTCAGTTTCTTTGCCCACATTTTCTGGAACTGTCATGAAAGTATCTGAAAGGAGAGACAGTGGCCCTGCTCCCGGCTCCTCTTCAGCTTGTGCCAGGGGCTCATTATTGAAATCAATTAAATTGGTTTCATTTGGACTTTTTCCTGGAAGCCACACAGAGCGATGCTCTTTCAACAATAAATCTGCTATATCTGTGCCCACAACAGTCTGAAAAAATAAAACCATTATTATTTATAATAATTAAACCTGTCATGATTAGATTAGATTGGTTAGCTTATAATTCTTACCCCATTCTGTCTACAAAGCAGCACAATAAAGTCCCACAGAAGACGAGCAGAGTCCCTGTCTAAAAGGTTGTTATCACGTGAGCACTCAAGAGCCTTGTTCTGGGAGAACTTTATCACATCAACTTTATGTGTGTCCTCCCTGGAAAAAATAAAATTTTAAAAGGTTTGTCCTAATAAACCCAAGAGGAATGAAAAAGAACCATGGGCAGACTACACTTACTTAACAAGAGGTCCTGGGAAAGCTCTGAGCTCAGCTTGAGCGGCTGTATCCTGCAGCATTGTCTAAACATTCAAAATAAAAAGTGACAACAATAGTCTACGAGGACGTGCATGGGAATACATGTTGATACACAGCAGTGCGGTAGGAGGCGACATTACCTCTAAGTTATGAATATCAACAAGTGCAGGCTGTCCAGCTGAAGGCAGATTGGGAAGCACTTGCACCATATGTCCACCAGGTCCAAAACGAGCACAGCGGTGAGGCATGGTGAACTTTTCAGGGGTAGCTGGACGTGGAGGGGCTATTATGAAAAGTACAAATAATTTAGGCATATAAATTTTGAGAATGACAAAATAATTCTTTACATACGTTGCTCAGGGGCTATCCACGTGCCTTCAGCAGTATACTCAGAGGTATAAGGATACTGACTGTAATTCTGTGTAGTGTCAGTCTGGTTTGGATACTGCCCATAGGAATAATCAGCAGCCAGTGTAGATGATGTGTGATCAAAGGCAGCAGATACTAGATCAGTCTGGCTTCTGTACACCTGACTCTGGCAAAAATTAGCAAAATGCCAGTGAGCTAAGAATTAGGCAAGAGAAGATTTTGAATTAAGATTCATTCTTTAACCAAAACCTGTTGTGAATGTGAACTGAAGCTGCTCCGTCTGCTGTGATGACTATGAGCACTGTGCACACTGTGTGCCGACTGCTCACTATGAACACTGCACCGGTCATCATTATACGCATCTCCACGCCATCGATAGTCATCATCAAAACTGGGATCATAGCCAGGATAGTATCGCCACTGATCATCATACCCATTTTTTCTGTAAACGCAATATATTTGGAATGTATAGAACAATATCATTCATTAAGTACTACACTGTTTTACATACCTTGGAGGATACATCTGTTGGTTGTAGTAGGCTTCTCTGTTTCTGTAGCCCTCACTAGACCAATATCCTCCTCTATATCGAGGATCAAAAGCTCCATAATTATAGCCTTAAAAAATACATAAACAAAAATACATATTTTATTTAGCCCTAAGTAATACAAGTACAGGGAGTCCTCGGGTTACGACGTTGATCCGTTCTTAAGACGCATCGTAACCCGAATTTCGTCGTAAGTCGGATTTTGACTTTGATCTTCCAACCAAAGCACCAATAACCTTTCCATCTCAATAATTAGACCACTACGCTGCTTGGTTATCACTGCCGCTTTCATAGGAGCAGATCAGAACCCACATCATGTACTTCCGCCCACATTGGGCACGCACACGAGGCCGTCTTCTTCTCCCTACAACCACAACAAAGCGTATTCTTCCGCCGTGCGCCGTTCGCGTTTGTTTACGTCGCTTACCACGCTAAACCGCGTAAGACAGAATGACGCGTAATATTATAATTTTTTTTTTATGGGGGCGCGTTCGTAACCACGAAACGTCGTAAGTTGAGACCGTCGTAACCCAAGGACCCCCTGTAAGTAGAATATTGCATTTTATAAATATGTAATTTATACCTGCATAGTTGTACTGGCTTGAATATTCTGGGTAATAATCATTATAGGCATTGCGATTAGCTCTGTATTCTTCAGGATAGCCTTGTCTTTAAAGGATGTTAAAGAGAGACAAAGAATAGTTAATTAATAGTATAATTAATAAAAGTATGTCTGAGCCTACAGACAGACCTGGATGAAGGTCGATCAGAGTACTGACTGGTCCTGGAGCTTGGTCTTTCTGGTTGAGGTTCTCTGTACTGGTAGTTCTGATCACAATATGCAGCCTGAGTCACTCCATCATACCTCCCATACCATGGATCTGCCCTGCGGTATGGATCTTCCTGAAATATTAATGTTTAAGTTAGGGCTAAAGAATAACAATTCTATAAAGAATATTCTATAAAGCCACAAATGAAAGACATACAGAATAATACTGTGTCCTAGTGTCTCCAGCTGCTGGTGGGTATTGTCCAGAAAGGTAAGATCTGCTGTCTGAATACTCTCCATAGTTGCCAGCATAATATCCTCTGTATCCTGGCCCTGGTACCCCTGGAGGAACTGCAGCAGGTGGTCCATAGCCCTGCTGACTCCCTGCAGTAGAGGGAGGTCGTGGCGGGCCAGGCAGCTGATGAGAAGCCCCCACTGGACCTGGGCTCTGTGGAACTGGCTGGTGGGGACCAGAAGGGTAAGCAGCAGTAGCTGAAACGGGCGCTTGTGTTGAACCAGAGGATTGTGCTTCAGCTTCAGCAACAGTATGTCTCTGTAGTGTGGACTGAGAAGCAGTTGATTTGGTAGGCTCAAGGGTCGTCTGCTGAGTGCTCGGTTCGGAGTTTCCGGGTGCTAGCGGTCTGGAAGATGACGAGCCACTTGTCTGGACAGATGCATTGCTCTCTGCTTTGACACTCTGCTGTGCGTCTTTGGTGACCTGTAGGTAAAAGCCATTACTACTGTTGTTACTACTACACTGTTGCGAATCTTGTAATGAGGATGAATGCCCAGAAGTCTGGTTTTGAGTCTGTGATTGATGCATAGAAAAATCAAGCAGTTCATAATTGGTTGGGGCATTATTAGAGACAGGAGCCACATAAGAAGCTTGAGGATGAAAACAAACAGAAGACTGACTCTCTCCAACTACTGACTGTCCCCTTGAAAGTGGAGGGCGTACAGGTGATGGCTGTGCAGTCATTTCTGGCGTAGGTTCGGTTTTCTCTCTTGTCAAATTCAGGGGGCTCTGATTAAAAGATGAAGCAAACAGTGGATTTTGATTTGAAGACTTTGAATGTAGCTGACCTCCTGCTTGTGTCTGGATACTTGGAGGAATTACAGTGTAATTAGACACTGGAGGGGCAATCAAAATAGGTTGGTGAACCGAGTCAGAAACCAGTAGGGAAGCATAGCCGAGGTTTCCTTGAGTGTCAGCAGGTTCTGCCTCACTCACCTTCGGCGGATTCTCCAAGTTTTCTGAGTGTTGATTTGAAGCTGAGGGAACACTTTGTGGTGATCCATGGAGATCCAAGGGGCCGTCTTCAGGGGGTTGAATAACATCACCGCTTGGCTCTCTTAAAGGGGCAAGAACTGTCAGTGCTGCAGGGGCAAGCAAGATGTTTGTACCCAAACTACTGGGATCATTCTGAGCCCAAAGAGTGGTGGCAGGACTCTCACAGGGTCGACTCACTCCATAGGCCCGGGATGAAGGCCTTGACTGAGAGTGAACCACTGGATGTGTTGCATGAGGGAGACTTCCTGATGATTCTGCAGGCAGGGGCGGCCCTAGGCAGTAAATGTTTTCCATATTGTCTGGTGGCTGTTCTAAATTGCCAGGTGTTGAATCTGCTCCACCTTCGGCAACCATATTAGCCCTATCAACTTCAGCAGGACGCACACCTACACTATGTGAACGCACCGGCTCAAATGAGCTGTTAGCACTAGCCTGAAATATACCAACTGGTTTCGGGGGGCTAGGGGTGGGAGGCCAGTTATTTTCTGTGGCATTTTGTGAAATCCCCTCACCAGTTGAAGAGGAATCAACCTGTTCAAAATAACCTCCGGTCGCAGATTGATTCACATCATCGGGGAGCCGAGGACTTTCTTGCTGAATAAAGGTGCCCACAATTCCCTGGTGGCGACGACTGCCTGTGCCACTTCCATGACTCAGATTGCTGTAGTTAGAGGAGACACTAGCAGATCTGATTGGTCTGGGGGCAGAATCTGGAGTTTCAAGATTGGGTCCAGCTTCAAATTGGTCTAATACATGAGTTGCAGTGGAGACGGGGCTGGTGTGCCTTTCAATAGGCAAGACCTCTTGATTAGGAACACACTCCAGGTTCTCCACATGATCATAATGGGATTCAGTAGGTTTGTGGTCATTCCCTTGTGCTGTTGATTCCTCATTCATGTAAGGCATCTGTGGAGGTGGTTGTAAAAGCGTTCCATGAAAATCAAAGACAACATCTGCATGACCACTGTACAGTTGAGAGCCAGCTGGATGGTTGCTATGATGAGGAAAAGCCTCAGTGATACCATTTGCTGCCTTATTTGCCTCTCCTGTAAGAGTTTCCTCATTTTCAACATCGTCTTTGAAGAACATCGACAGAGTACTTGACTCCTGTGACTGTACATGTGAAATATGGGAAGAAGCAGGCCTTAGACCAGCACTGGAGGCACTGAGAGATGCAGAATCAGAGGGGGGTTGAGCTTCACTGAGCGCAGATCCCATTTGGTGGTAACCTGAATCCAGTGGAGGAAGGCTGGTGCTCTGACTGAAGTAGTTTTGCATTGGGGGGTGTGTGTTAGGCTGCTGTGATGTATTTACTTCAGTGTACTGAGGCCTTCCAAGATGTTGCCCAGAAGCTTGTACAGAAGGTGATCCTGGTAGAGTGGGAGGAGTATGGGTGTGATGGTGTGGTGATTGTGTGTGTGGAGGAAACATTTGAGAATATGGCTGCATGTGCATAGGTTGTGCTGGAGGGTCACTCGTTGGCTGAAAATAGTTTTGAACTGATGGAGGGCGACTTCCATGATCAGGTGCCCACTGAGATGAGGATGCAACAGGAGGCACTGGCTGAAAAGACAAAGATGGAGGAGGTGGTCCTTGGTATTCTTGATTATTAGTTGTCTGATTTGATGCAGGTATCGATGGCGCCTCATGTTGTGGCTCACTGACCATGGATGCGATTGGTTCTCTTGAATTAAAATAACCCTGTTCTGTATAAGCAGGGGTAAAGGCAGGAGGCCCTGCCACTGAAAAGAAACCAGGAGTGTTTGCATTTGAAGGATTAAACAGTGTTACTCCAGGCAGGGAGGGTGTTGTGGAACCTGTAGCGGTAGAAGGGACATCGTGTTGTGGTTGTGGAGGTTGTCCAGACCCACTCTGAGGAAAGAAGTTGTCAGGAGGGGGTAGCATTGGAGAAGGATTGCTGTTGGGAATTGTGGAAAGGCCACCAGTTGCCATAGGAGTAGCTGCTCTGACATAAGCAAAAGGATCAGTCATAGGCTGGGTGGATGGAGGGACAGCTGATGTATGCTTGTGAGGCCGGGCTCTGCGAAACATATTTGGACCAGTAGAAGGGAGGCCACTGGATGCTCCAGGTGGTCCACTCCGAGGAGGGGTCTGCATCGTTGCAGAGAACAACAGGCCTGAAGACTACAAGGTAATAAAACCAGAGTCAGGCTCACCTGCGCAGAAAACAAATGGGGGGTGTGGTTAGTCAAAAAATAATGTACTCCCTCTGCTGCCACACCTATATTTGAGTTTTAATCGGTGTTTGCATTCATCCAAGTTGTTAAACGTGGCAGATTAAATGTGAAAAGCATTTTGAAATTATACTACAGACACAAAAATATTAATTTCATAAAAATATATAATTTCATATGCTGTAGAGCTGAGTGCACGTTGCTTATTTTATATTTATGAAAGCATGGAAGCATGTAAGCACACAGACAAGACTGGTATACCCTTTCAATTCCCTATTAAAAACAATAACACGCATCTGCCAGGAGTTCAATGCTAAGATATCACAGGATCCAGGTAACATTTGGTGATCAGTGACCAAGACGGCAAACTTCTTCCAAACAGCATTTTCATAATTCTATCTACGATACATAGACAGATACAAGATGGAATGCCTGTGTATTCCCAGTCATTCAGGAATGTTCTTCATTTAAAAAGGTGACTACCTTTGAAACCTTGTTTTAGCACTGCTCTTCCTTGTTTGTTAACATTAGCATTGCTGTTGTGTACCAAAATGACCCATCGTTTAACACTAGTTACATTTTCCACTAGGTCAAATTACAGGAAACACCAATGCGTTTAACTTCATTAATCGTTTAAAGAACCAAATTAGCCGTTTCAAATATTATTAAAATGTCGAACTATGGGTACTTTTTAGCTACATTTATTAACGGTAACGTTACAGTGCAGACTGCATTTTGTAACGCCAAACTAACATAAGACAGGGTGACATGTAAAGGTATCTGACATATTTGTAAACAATAAACAAAAAACATATTGTCATTGAAATGGGCAGCTGGCAGGTGCATGTTACGAGCTAATTGTCGCATTTAAAGTCGGTGCCTATTTACCTAGCATTAGCATTGTAGCGTTAGCTCAATGTAGCAACACTATGGCATCCCCTGGCCAAGTTGCGAAAGACAGTTTAGTGACAATCTGTTCGATATAATCCAACACGTTCATAGAGTATGATTGCTGTATATGTTATATGCCCATTCTTACCAACTGAATGAAATGTGTAGATGTTAAAAAACGCTTACAACTGTCCAGGTCAATGATCCTGACACACAGGAACCATCTTCAGTGAACACATCCTACGGCTACGTGTACAAGCAGCGTCACAGGCCAAACACAGCTGCGTCAGCACTGGGCGGGCATAGTGGCTAAGACATAACACATTATTGTTAAATGATCAATTGATTGTTAATATCACATAATATTGCGTTTATAAATTAATTAACAAACAACGAACTGTAGGATTAAGTATGTCCATGAGATGTTACTAAACCTTTCCTTTCCTTACTAGTTGGCACAATCTCTTATGGTTACAGCATATCTGTCCTGAAGCAAAACAGCCAGAAATACAAGGTACTGGATGGATAAAACAATGTTTGTAGCAGTAAAGAATAGGCCAAGCATTTTCAGCTTGTACGTTTACCTCTGCTTTCACAAAGATCCACTAGATGGCACACAAGTGTTATCAGGCCCAGAGCATGCGCGTTCATAACAAACCCTTTCCTCGTGATTTTATAAAGGCCTATATTACTGTAAGTCTTTGAAAATGGACACTTTGGCAATGGTATTTCCAGTTAATTATGTGTGAGGTTTGTGTAAAACAGTGAAAAGTAGTTGTTGTTGTTGTTGTTTTTTTTTGCATAAATTAATCATAGACTAAAATAAAAGCATGTATTTCAATTTTGTTAAGTTTATTCTACTGGAAAATGTAGACACCATAAACCTGGCACGTACTTGGCCTAGTGGAGGGGTTCCTTCTGCTTGTGTCTATGGCAATGTTATTCCTTTGGCTATAATCTGCCACATACAACTTACAGTGGTACCTCACCTTACGAAAGACCCAACAAACGAAAATTCCAAGTTACGAAACGCCTTCACTTTGGTCTCTAGATACGAAAGAAAATTCAAGTTACAAAACGCGAAATCTCAAAAATTCAAATAATAATCAGATGCGCGCTCAGCCACACACATTATACACTTTTCTCAGACTGGATTTAAACTTTTCTCACATTTGTCTCTGTTTAAACACTCAAACTTTCATAAATTTTCAACAAAATGTATTAATAGTGAAGCGTGGGGGGAAGGGGGAGGGCGGAGAAGTGTGCGCGCGGACACGGGTGTGAGCACGAGACCCGTGCTCAAACCGTGCCTCCTCTAAACCAGGTTTAGACCAGGTTTAGAGGACTGCGCGCCCTCCCCCTTTCCCCCACGCACGCAGTCGCTGCTCGCCTCAGCTGTGACTCGTGAGGTACACTGGTGCTGCTGCTAATAGCAGAGCTAGCACGAAACCAGGAAATAGACCCGCACGCGGCGCTTTAATCCACCTGGTCTAGTCCTGGTTCAGTTATTATTTATTCTTATTATTTATTATTTATTTTATTATTTATTCTTCTGGTCCAGTCCTGGTTTAGTCCAGGTTTAGTCTTGGTCCAGTCCAGGTTTAGACCTTGGACTAGACCTGGTATAGTCCACGTTTAGTCCTGGGTCTACAGTCTCAGGACGCAGAACACAGTGTTACACTGATAAAAGGAGAAATTCAATTTGTCAACTGGACAAAGTTTGTTTGGTCGAAATCGTTTCGCCGCTCATCCGAGAGGCTTCGTCATTTCTGGTTCTAGTGCTGGTTCGAGACTGCTTATATCTAGCTGCAGGGAGGAGCTCACTACACTGAAATATACTCAACAAAAATATAAATGCAACACTTTTGTTTTTGCTCCCATTTTTCCTGAGATGGACCCAAAGATCCAAAATTCACTCCAGATACACAACACTACCATTTCTCTCAAACATTGTTCACAAATCTGTCCAAATGTGTGACAGCGAGCACCTCTGCCCCGCCGAGACAATCCACCCCACCTCACAGGTGCGCCACATCAAGATGCCGATCCGACATCATGACCAGTGCACAGGTGCGCCCCAGACTGCTCACAATAAAAGGCCACCCCAAAATGTGCATTTTTTTTTTTTGCTTTATTGGGGGTCTGGGGACTCAGAACCAGTCAGTATCTGGTGTGACCACCATTTGCCTCATGCAGTGCAACACATCTTCTTCGCATAGAGTTTATCAGATTGTCAGTTGTGGCCTGTGGAATGTTGGTCCACTCCTCTTCAATGGCTGTGCGAAGTTGCTGGATATTAGTGGGAGCTGGTACACGCTGTCGTATATGCCGGTCAAGCACATCCCAAACATGCTCAATGGGTGACATGTCCTGTGAGTATGCTGGCCATGCAAGAACTGGGACATTTTCAGCTTCCAAGAATTGTGTACAGATCCTTGCAACATGGGGCCGTGCATTATCTTGCTGAAACATGAGGTGATGTTCATGGATGTATGGCACAACAATGGGCCTCAGGATGTCATCACGGTATCTCTGTGCATTCAAAATGCCATCAATAAAATGCACCTGTGTTCTTCGTCCATAACAGCCTTTGAAGAGGAGTGGACCAACATTCCACAGGCCACAACTGACAATCTGATAAACTCTATGCGAAGAAGATGTGTTGCACTGCATGAGGCAAATGGTGGTCACACCAGATACTGACTGGTTCTGAGTCCCCAGACCCCCAATAAAGCAAAAAAAAATGCACATTTCGGGGTGGCCTTTTATTGTGGGCAGTCTGGGGCGCACCTGTGCACTGGTCATGATGTCGGATCGGCATCTTGATGTGGCGCACCTGTGAGGTGGGGTGGATTGTCTCGGCGGGGCAGAGGTGCTCGCTGTCACATATTTGGACAGATTTGTGAACAATGTTTGAGAGAAATGGTAGTGTTGTGTATCTGGAGTGAATTTTAGATCTTTGGGTCCATCTCAGGAAAAATGGGAGCAAAAACAAAAGTGTATATTTTTGTTGAGTGTAGTTCTGAAACTATCTCAACTAATTTGTTTCTTTTGTTTTTCGAATTTCTCTGGCGTCTAGTTTAGCATACCTATTCACCCTAACGACCGTCTCCACACCTCTGGCCCTGACTTGTCTGCCCTAATGTTTCTTTTGTCTGTTTTGAATTGGTTTGAGAATCGAATTATAAATGGGAGACAAGTCATGTCTAACTCCCCCATTTCTGTTTAATGAAGGATTCTCTTTTTTGACAAAAATTGCCTCTTTAACTCCCCTCTCAAACCAGTTCTTTTCCCTGGCTAAGATCTGAACCTCACTGTCCTCAAAAGAATGGCCCGTGGCTTCTAGGTGAAGATGTACAGCGATGTACAGTGTTACACTATAAAAAAAAGTTACACTATAAAAAAAAACTTGGAACGGGGCCTTGGAACAAATCAGTCTGTCTTGCCACCCCTCCCCGCTCTCTGATTGGCTCCCAGAATCGGGAGAGCTTGCTTGCCATAGTCGCCAGGCTGTCTTTCAGATCGGAACGTACGAAAGCAGCCTGGGATTTCCCAGGTTACCCCTCCCCTACTTCCCACCGACGAAAACTCACGAAATTTTGTACAAAATTCAAAATACACTGGAAAATCAAAATACATTGCGCCTATGGCTATACAGTGAACCCTCGCTCTATCGCAGTTCACTGTTTGCAGCCTCGCTGTTTCGCAGATTTTTTTTTTTTTTTCTTCAATTTTTCATTTTTTTTATAATGTGTTCTGCGTCCTGATTGGCTAAGAGACTAGACCAGGACTAAACGTGGACTAAACCAGGTCTAGACCAGAACTAAACCAGGTCTAGACCAGGTCTAAACCAGGTCTAAACCAGGTCTAAACCTGGACTGGCCCTGGACTAAACCAGAACTAAACCAGGTCTAGCCCAGGTCTAAACCGGGACTAGACCAGGTCTGAACCAGGATTAAATCACTCCGTGCAGCTTTTGCGTTCGTTTGTGCGTGTTCAGTTTGTGGCTCGGGTTGAGAGCACGCGGTCCGGGTGCCGCAGTTCTATCTCGTGCTCGCAGCCCTGGTGTACGCGCGGCCTCGCGCTGCATTTTCTCATATTTGTCTCTAGTTTAAACACTCAAACTTTCAAAGATTTTCAACAAAAAGTAGTAATAGTGACGCGTGGGGGGAGACACGGCCCCGGAAGCCCCGCCAGACACGCGAGGAGCACTGCCACGTCCCGGGACGAGACGCGCACCAACCCCTTGGAGAAGTGTGCGACACGTGCTGCTCTGTCACGGATTTGTCCACGATGAGGGGTTTATCGTGGACAAATCCGTCGCAAATCGCGCTTCTGTAATACTTGGAATTGGGACATGGCCAATGTTCCCCCTAATTTTTAATGTGTCTGAGCAAACACACTAACTCCCTGAGCACTCCTTGGACCCCCCCACCTCGCGTGGCTCGCACTTTGCAGATATTTAAAAAAAAAGACCCCGCAGCTGAATAAAAAGCGGAGATCCGCTAAAAGCTCTTTCATCCCTGATTTACAGTGCGCTGCATAGGTTTTCTTGTGCGCTGAGAATGTGCGAGCAGTGCGCAATTGTGCAGGCGCGCAGCTTAGAGTAAACGTTGGACATGGCTACACTGTATAATATCCAGCATTACAACCTGGCCTCTGCTCTCCTCTACGCTGTCGTCTGCTGGGCCCCAAGCAGCACAGAACGGGACAGAAAAAGACTCAACAAGCTGGTCAGGAGGGCCAGCTCTGTCCTGGGCTGTCCTCTGGACTCTGTAGAGGAGGTGGCCGAGAGGAGGGTACTGGCCAAATTCACGTCCATCATGGACGACACCTCTCACCCTCTGCACCGGACTGTAGAGGAGCTGAGCAGCTCCTTCAGCAGCCGACTGAGGCACCCCCAGTGCAAGAAGGAGCGCTACCGCAGATCCTTCATCCCCACCGCCATCAGACTGTATAACTCCACTGTATAGTCCAAATTGTGCAATATTGTCTTTAAATACTCTCCTAGTTACTGTTTCTTATTATTATTACTTGGATAACTCCACTGTATGGTCCTATCGTGCAATATCGTTTTCCCAATGTGCAATATTGTTCTTTTTTTTTCAATACTCCTATCGTGCAATATTGTTTTTTCCAATTTTTCAATACTCTCCCTGTCACTGTTTTTTATTATTATTATTACTATTATTTATTATAGTTTATTATTATTTGATTTATTACTTATTTTATTATTATTATTACCTATATTTATGCCATTCTTGCCTGCATGCACTTGTCTTCTTGTTCAAACTGTCCCTACCTGGAGCTACTGTGACAAGTAAATTTCTCCTGTGTGAGATCAATAAAGTCTTATCTTATCTTATCTTATCTTATCTTATCTTATCTTATCTTATCTTATCTTATCTTATCTTAGTCTTTAAAACTGTCTGGAGTGGGCTTCTTTGGCACAGGAACAATGGTGGTGGTTTTGAAACAGGAGGGAACAACAGCCTGGCTCAGAGAAGCATTAAAGATGTCGGTGAAGACATCCTTGAGCTCCTCTGCACAGTCCTTCAACACACGACCAGGGATGTTGTCTGGGCCTGCAGCCTTGCGGGTGTTGATCCTGGAGAGTGTTCTCTTCACGCTGGCTGCAGACACACACAGGGGCTGGTCATGGGGAGATGGTGGAGTTTTCTGTGGCCGGGTGTCTTTTCGTTTACCTGGCCAAATGATATCTCTCTGTATTTGCTATACAGCGAGATACCATTTGGACACCCTCGCTCCACCCTCGCTCCCCCGGTTAACAACGGACTCCGCGATTCTGATTCGTTCAAAGATGGTGACGTCAGTGCACCCGCCTTTGCCCGCAATGTCACTCTTAGGCAGCGGAAGTTCCTCCTCAGTTTTGAATCAAGATGGCGCATCGGAGAACTGAACGTCCCTTCCATTCAGCTGTAAAATTTGTCTTAAATGACCTAAAACACATCGATTCCTTAAAACCACAGCAGCTGACAGCTCTAAAGGCCTTTCTTTTCTTTCTTTTCTTTTGTTTGATTGGTTCACTTAGCTGTCTGTCTACGTGCACCGGCAGCGCATTCTGGACCAAGCATTACCAGACTCGCCGCTGGTACAGCGATGAGTCATGGATTCTTCCAGGCAATCTTTTCGTGCCTCAAACCATGCAAAGAAGCTGTTGAGGTCATTGAGCAGGGTGATGTTGTTGTCACAGGTCTGTGGCGAGGGTTTGTAGTCTGTGATGTTCCGGATGCCTTGCCACAGAATCCGTGTGTCCCTGCTGTCTCTAAAATGTCCGGTTATTTTCTGTGTGTATTTGTGTTTTGCTTCCCTGATGCCACGGGACAGGTTGGTTCTTGCTGCCTTCAGATGTGTGACATCCCCGGCTCTGAAGGCAGCGTTCCTGGCTCTCAACAGTCTGTGAACCTCCCCTGTCAGCCATGGCTTCTGGTTAGCCCTGGTGATGATGGTCTTTGTGTGTGTGACATCATCAATGCATTTGGAGATGTAGGAGGTCACAGTGACTGCGTACTCCTCAATGTCTGTGTGGTTGTGTGTGGCGCCCTGTTTGAACACTGCCCAGTCTGTTGTGCCGAGGCAGTGCTGTAGTGCAGACGAGGCCCCCTCTGGCCACACCTGGATCTGCTTCAGAAAGATAGAAGAAGGCTGATACTTTATATTTATGAATGAATTGTTATGCTTAAAGGATAAAAAGTTTTTAATTTTAATGAAATAATCTCTTTATTTTTCCTGTATCCATGGAGATCATGCAAGAGATAGCTAAGGAGCGAGCTATAGAGCGTTTTCACATGACGTCATAATCTGGAAGTCGGACATTTTGGGGGGGTCGGAGCACCGCGAACAGTGCATTTATGCCGCAAAGTTTTAAAAAAAGCAAAATGGTCAAGCATTGTGTGGTTCTAGGCTGTTACAATAGAACGGAGAGAGAAAAACACCTGCAGTTCTATCGTTTGCCTGAAGTAGTGACCAACCAGGGTGAACAAACAGAGCAATTATCAAAGGAAAGGAGGCGATTGTGGATTGCCACTCTTCAACAGAACTTGAATGGGAAAAATCTTAACAACATTCGCATATGCTCAGCTCATTTCGCAGCTGGTAGGTATTTCATACTGTGCATTGTGATTGCTAATTTTGAACCAATTTGTAGTGACCATGTTTACTTAAACAAAGCCCGCCTAAACTAGATCCAAGGCATAAATGTTAGTTGTAAATACTTGTACATGTACATGTTCATTTGCTTCATCAGCCCCTACAGTAAATTGTATTACAATGTTAATATTTTAATCTTTGCAACACGTGAATAATAAAAAGCAATATACCCGTACTTAAAGACGTTACACATGTAATACAAGTATGCCTACCTTTGCCATCACAATATGCTTGTCTCCAATTTTCCGTACTTTACACTCTCATACCCAGCCACAAACTGGTTGTTGCCTCCAGACCTTTATAGCTCTTAAGGTCTTGTGCTGTATATGGCCTTGGGGAGAAGACCAGGTAGTTCACAATGTCGGGATAGCTTACAACGACAAATCGCCACTGTCACTGAACAAACTTGAATCCATCTCATCTCTTTCATATAACGCTTCTTTTCTTTGGCATCCATCTTATCCCTATACAGCTGATCAACTGTGTCAGAACTTTTGGATTCCGATGTGGAAGGTTTCTCGCGAAATTTTCTTTTATTTTTTTTCTGCATAGTTGCTATATGAACATGTGTAATTTTGAGCGCATAATCCCCCTAAGATGGCCGTACATCCTGTTTTTCAAGGTTCGTGAAAACGCTCTATAGACATTTGCGATGCTACAGGCTTTTTATACAATATGTGGCAGCAAATGTGACAGAAGACCTTCAGAGGAAATACTCTGAGGGAATGCACGGACTGTTGGATTGTGTGAAATGAACTGTTAGTTTTTTTCCCGTGTCCATAGAGACTGTGCAAGAGGCTAGGTAAAGAGTTAACTATGGACATTTGAAATGGTACAGGCTTTTTACACCATATGTGGCAGCAAATGTGGCAGAAGACCTTCCAGAAGAAAAACTCCAGGACTTTCCAGAGGAAACACTTTGAGGGAATGAACCATTTCATCTCCAAATGAAACACCAGAGTGGAGTAAAAACGAGGCCTTTCCTGTTGTGTTCACCTGGCACCCCCTGGAGGCTGCTGGAAGGTGAGGAACACAGCAACCACGTGGTCAGCAACCACGCTCCAGAGTTTTGGAGATGTTGCAAAGGTGCAATTGTTCTTTGGAAGACTGGAAAGGAGAGCATTACAGTCAACACTCTTTGTAATAAAAACAGGTATTAAGGTCTCTGCACTGGCTTGAGAGAGAAATGGTCTGACTCTGGCAATACCTTTTCCTAATGTGTCGCTCAAAACTAAGCTCACTGTCAAAAATTACACCTAAACTTTTGAACCTTTCACAGGGTTTCAGTGAATAGGTTTGGAGCTTAGCTTTGAGCCTCTCTCTGAGCTTTAGGACAAATGATTAAAACTTCAGTTTTGCTCTGTTTGAGCTGTAGGAAGTTTGCTGCAACCCAAATCCAAATGCATAATATCTCAAATGCAGTTAAAAAGGGTGTCAATCAGGTTTGGGACATCAGGAGACATAACAACTGTTATGTTCACATTAGATATGGAAACCACTTTTAGTTATATTAGGGACTACTTTATATTAGGCGCATTGATATTTATCCTACAGGTTACCTAGAGTAACATCTTTAGCAATGACTGTGCATCAGAATGTTTTTCCGAGTACCCAGTAAAGGCAACGTTTACTTTACTTCGGTGTCCTGTGGATTATGTATGTTGTGAAAGTGACAAACACAACAGAATTGGCGACAAGGACAATCTGGATGTACTCGCGTGTACAAAAGTTTTAATTGACGTTTCCTACTGTCTGCAAGTTGCTGCCTTGACGGAGGCTAGGAAGCTAACTCCCTCTACTGCCGCACGAGTGGGAACGGCACGACAGTACAGTGAGCAACTGAGACGGGAGGAAAAGAGACTAAAATTGTAAACAAACCATGGCTGTTGCAATTGGAAATATTGAGGCTTTTGACAATAGCGTGGAGGAATGGGACACTTATATTGAGAGACTGGAGCAATATTGTATTGCCAATGACATTGGAAATGATAGGAAGGTAGCAGTCTTGCTAAGTGTTATGGGGGCGAAGACGTACAATCTGCTACGGAGTTTATGCGCACCACAAAAACCATCAACAAAGTCGTTTACAGACATAACCAAACTGCTTCAAGACCACTTTAATCCGAAGCCACTTGTAATTGCAGCGAGATTTCGGTTTCATAGTAGAAATCAGCAGAGGAATGAATCTATCTCCAACTACATTGCAGAGCTTAGGAAATTGGCTGAGCGTTGTCAGTTTGGCGTGGGATTGTCTGACGCACTCCGAGACAGGCTTGTTTGCGGCATGCACAATGAAAGCATACAGAGGCGCCTGCTTACTGAAAAAGAATTGACGTTACAAGAGGCTTTAGAGCTCGCAATAGCAATGGAAACTGCCTCCAAAGATGCAATGGAATTACAGAAGAAAGTGACTACTGAAGCTCATAGTGTTAAAGGTCCCATGGCATGAAATTTTCACTTTCTGAGGTTTTTGAACGTTAATGTGAGCTCCCCTACCCTGTTTAGGCCCCCCCCCCATGGCTAAAAGTTGCGAAATGTCTAAACTGAGCATTTGCGGTCCTTTTCTGCGTTACACAAATCCAGTGCTCAAACGGGCGAGTTCGGACAAGGCACCTTTTTGACGTCAGATCGGCAAATGCAGCTCCAGCCCCTCCCTCTGTCTCCGCTCAGCGTCCCTGTATATCCCGCCCATAGAGTTTGGACTGTGAATGCGCTACAATGCGAAATGCGTTTTTTTATTTGCCTGGAGGCACGTCTGAGTGTTTCTAGGCTCGCAAGTCCCTTACCCGACCCTCTGGACCTCTGAAATACCAGTGGTTTAATTTTATTTTCTGTGTAAATATGCTTTTTTTCATTGCAAAGTCTCCCATCTGTACACGGAAGAGAGGAGACAGAGCGGAGCCGAGCTGCGCCGAGCCAATCTCTCTGTCCTTCTCATTTGCAGTGAAGCAGCAACACCCACAATAAAGCATTTTGGACACATATCTAGCCTCATGAAGACTGTCAGAGTCATTTCTCATGCAGTGAGTGTTGATTTTGAAGAAGGATTCATTTACAGTATTAGGGAACCATTAAGGAGCCATATAAAAGCATCAAGAAGTACCATGTCATGGGACCTTTAACAAATTCACAGCCAAATCGGCAAAAGGAAATGCATGCTTTAGGTGTGGAAAGGGATCGCACGACCAGGCAGACTGCTGGTTCCGTGACAAAAACTGCATGAAATGCAATCGAAAAGGGCACATACAGAGAATGTGTAAATCAAAACGAAATGAGGAAAAACAGAGAAGCTGGAGAAAGGATAAAAAGGTTAATGAAATTAAGGACACAGATGCTAGTGGATCAGCCTCAGATGAGTCAGACAATGGATTGAGCCACATAGAATTGCATTCAATGACAGAGAGTGATAAGAAAATACAGGATACAGGATCAGCACTCTCACTCATATCACTGAAAGATTACAAAGAGAATTTTGCAGATGTGAAATTGAAACAGACACCAATCTTACTGAAAACCAGCGTTGTGCACGTTACATTGAAAAAGTAATTAGTTACTAGTAATTAGTACTAGTTACTAACCCAAAAAAGTAACTGAGTTAGTAACTGAGTTACTACACTATAAAAGTAACTAGTTACCTAGGAAAGTAACTAATGCGTTACTTTTTTTTAATTTAAAAAATGTCAAATAATTGGGATTTTTTTTTTTTTACAGTGCATTATTCAGCTTTTGCTGCTTGGCTGGCGTGGCTCCGTCACCGTGGACTTCATTGTTAACGGCACCGAGCGTGCGATTATCATCATGGGGCCTGCTTCTTCTGCCCCTTCCTCTCCTCCTCCTCTCCTCTTCCTCCTCCTTTCCTCTTCCTCCTCTCCTACTCCTCTCTCCTCCATTGTTAACGGCACCTAGCATGCAATTATCATCATGGGGCCTGTTGGGGGCCACTAGTTTAACAGAAGCGTGCGCCGTCCAGATATGCTTCATTAAATTCGAGTTGCTTATATTGGACGTGGACAAAGTCTTTGGTCTTTGACACAATGTGCACGTAACATGTACGTTTTTACCTTTTACCTCGACGAGGTTAAAATACTGCCTATACTTCTGTCTTCGACTCGGGACTCGCCATCTGACACGGGGTGTGTGTATTGTGTGTGCGCACTACTGTGTGCTGGGATTGTGTGTAGAACCCGCCCACTGCCCACTGGGTGTCTCTGGTTGGCTCAACATGAAATCTTATTCTGCTTTAGCCAATCATCATTACTTATCCCGCCCTTACCAAAGGGAGAAAAAAATTCCCCTGTGCCTATGCGAGTCGCGCACATGATGCCAGTTTCAAAATGAGCAGGTTCAGTAGTGCGGTAACGCGCCGTTTAGTAACGGTAATTGAGTTCCTTTATTTTAAAAGTAACGCGTTACAGTATTAGTTACTGTCAACAGTAACGGCGTTACAGTAACGCGTTATTAGTAACGCGTTACTGCACAACACTGCTGAAAACATACACTGGAGAAAAAGTGGCGCCAGTGGGAAAAATCAAAGTCAAAGTGAAATATGAAAACAAAAGGAAAATACTTAACTTGTACATGCTGCAACGTGGAGGAGTGCCATTATTCAGGCGTGATTGGCTGCAAATGACCCAGCTCAATTGGCAGTCTATTAAGGCTATGCAGCTCAGTGAGAATGGAAACAGTAAAGCTACACAGGAAAAGCTGAACCTGTTACTCCAACGCGCAGCACCAGTGTTTGAAGAGGGCACAGGAACTCTCAAGCAGATGAAAGCACGTGTCACAGTGGATGAGCACACCTTGCCCAAGTTCCTGAAAACTCGTCCTGTCCCCTATGCGCTATGCCCAAGAGTGGAGACAGAGTTACAACGGCTAGAGGACCAGGGCATTCTGTCCAAAGTTGAATGGTCAGACTGGGCAACACCAGTTGTACCAGTTGTGAAGAAAACTGGTGCGATAAGGCTATGCGGTGACTTCATTGTAACGGTCAACCCAGTTCTTCATGCAGATCAATACCCATTGCCCCGCATAGAAGACATTTTTGCTTCACTAGCCGGCCAAGATTGATTTGGCCCAGGCTTATTTACAAATGGAAATGGATGCTGAGTCAAAAAAGTACCTCACCATTAATACCCACAAAGGCCTTTTTCAGTATACAGTGGTACCTCACCTTACAAAAGACCCAACAAACAAAAATTCCAAGTTACAAAACGCCTTCACGTTAAATTTTGGTCTCTAGATACGAAAGAAATTACGAAACGCGAAATCTCAAAAATTCAAATAATGCGCGCTCAGCCACACACATTATACGCTTTTCTCAGACTGGATTTAAACTTTTCTCACATTTGTCTCTCGTTTAAACACTCAAACCTTCATAGATTTTCAACAAAATGTATTAATAGTGAAGTGTGGGGGGAAGGGGGAGGGCAATGTGTGTGCGCGCGGACACGTGTGTGATAGCGCAGCATGACCCGGCGCGAGGCTGCGAGCACTAGACCCGTGCTCAAACCGTGCCAGGTCTAAACCAGGTCCGAACCAGGTCCAAACCAGGATCAGACCACCGCAGCTCTTGCATGCGTTCGTTCATGCGCTCAGACTGCGTGCGGTCCCGAGGGGAGTCCTCGCTGCTCGCCTCAGCCGTGACTCGAAACGAAACCAGGAAATAGACCCACACGCAGCGCTGTAATCCACCTATTCTAGTCCAGGCCCAGTCCTGGTCCAGTCCTGGTCTAGTCCAGGTCCAGACCTGGTCCAGTCCAGGTTTAGACCTTGGTCTAGACCTGGTATAGTCCACGTCCAGTCCTGGATCTACAGTCTCTACGCAGGACACAGTGTTACACTATAAAAAAAATGTTACACTATAAAAAAAAATACTTGGAACGAATCAGGTCTTTTCCATTGAAATAGCTACGCAACGAAAAATTCACGTTACGAAACCACTTCTGGAACGAATTAAGGTACCACTGTAATAGGCTAGTGTTCGGTATCGCATCCACCCCTGCAATGTGGCAGCGTGCTATCGACCAGGTGCTACAGGGCATCTCAGGCACGCAGTGCTACTTAGATGACATCATAGTCACAGGTCAAGATGACAGCTCTCATTTGGCCAATCTGGAAGCAGTCCTGAGTACGCTAGCTGAGTGTGGACTTAGGGCCAATAAGGACAAATGTGAGTTCTTTAAAGACGCCATTGAGTATTGTGGGCACAGAATTGACCGAGATGGTCTCCACAAGTCTCAAGACAAAATTGATGCCACCCTGAAAGCGCCAAAGCCCACAAATGTCTCGCAGCTTCGCTCATTCTTAGGATTAGTGAATTACTATCACAAATTCCTGCCGAATCTTGCAACAGTGCTTCACCCCTTGAACAACCTCCTGCAAACAAAGGTGACATGGAGGTGGACAAAAAGCTGTGACATGGCGTTCGAGAGTGCGAAACAACTCATCACATCAGAAAGAGTACTGACTCACTATAACCCAGACTTGCCCCTTCGCCTGGCTTGTGATGCCTCACCATATGGCATCGGTGCCGTCCTTTCGCACAAAATGCCAGACGGCTCTGAACGTCCCATTGCCTTTGTATCTCGTTCCTTATGTGCTGCTGAAAAGAACTACGCACAAATTGACAGGGAAGGTCTTAGCCTCGTGTGGGGTGTGAAGAAATTTAACCAGTACTTATATGGAAAACACTTCACATTAATTACAGACCACCAACCCTTAGTGGCCATTTTCAACCCTAGGAAGTCAATTCCAACGATGACTGCAGCACGCTTGCAAAGGTGGGCTTTGTACTTAGGTGGACATGACTACGTGATTGAGTACAAAGGCACAAAACAGCATGGAAATGCTGATGGCTTGTCGCGCTTGCCATGTTAACCTGGGGACAGTATGTCTGCAGACCCAGCTGAAATGTTCCATCTAGCCCATGTCGAGAACTTACCTGTCACAAGCGCACACATCAAACAGGAAACCACCCGAGACCCAACCATGGCAAAGGTCTTTGAGCTAACGGTGAAGGGGTGGCCTGCCAAAAATACAGTGAGCTTACCTGAGTACTTCAGTCGACATGAGCAGCTATCCATGTGTCATGGGTGCATCCTGTGGGGGACCAGAATCATAGTGCCGCCCAAGCTGCACTCCAACGTCCTAGAAGCACTCCATGAGGGACACATGGGGGTTGTAAAGATGAAGAGCCTCGTGAGGAGCTACATATGGTGGCCAGGCATTGATCAGCAGATAGAGGAGATGGCCAAGTCGTGCAGTTCATCAGAAATGGCATCACGCACACCACAGCCGTACCTGACCATCCTGCTACAAATGGTCTTGCTGAGCGCTTTGTCCAGTCATTTAAACAGTCAATGAAAACAATGTCAAATTCCCACGTCTCTGCAAGAAAAGATGGCAAAGTTCCTGCATGCCTACAGAAATGCTGACCATGCTACGACAGGCCAAGCTCCAGCTGTATTGTTCATGGGAAGACGACTGAGGTCACGTCTTGATCTGCTCAAGCCTGACCTGAGTAGAGATGTCATGCAAAAACAGTCCAGCAGAGTAAAGACTGGTCATGTGAGAAACTTTGTGATCGGACAACAAGTTCTAGCCAGAGACTATCGTCAGTCAAAGCAGAAATGGCAGAGCGGTGAAATCTTGTCCAAGACAGAGCCCCTGACCTACACAGTGAGGATTGGGCATCACGTGTGGCGCAGACATGTTGACCAGCTGCTAGATGCAAGAGCTCGCCATGCAACCAACAACAGCATCAAGGATTATACTCATGCCTCTGAGGATTCCAATGAACTCATGTGCACAGCCTCACCAGCCTCAGAGCCCCCACCTCAAGTTGAAGATGAAAATGCTCTACCTGATACTGCAGACCCCAAGGTTCCTGGTCAGAGTTCTGATGCTCGAGAGAGACGCTATCCTGAAAGAGCTCATCGTCCTCCTCAAAGACTGTACTTATAGCCTAACAAAATAATACATTGTTTTTGTTATGTTTAATGTGTGTTAGATGTTAAGAGTTAAGTTTAGTCCTAAAGCTAAAGTTAGGGTGTTAAGACCTATGTGATTACCTTTGACTATAATTGCCTGTAGGGGTAAGGTATTGAATTTATTTCTTTAGTATATCAGATAGACATCAATGCTGAAAGGGAGGAAATGTTATGTTCACATTAGATATGGAAACCACTTTTAGTTATATTAGGGACTACTTTATATTAGGCGCATTGATATTTACCCTACAGGTTACCTAGAGTAACACCTTTAGAATAGTAGTGATGTGTCAAGCAATGACTGTGCATCGTAATGTTTTTCCGAGTACCCAGCAAAGGCAACGTTTACTTTACTTCGGTGTCCTGTGGATTATGTATGTTGTGAAAGTGACAAACACAACAACAACATAGAGTTGGGTATCATCAGCATCCTGATGATCTGTCCTGGTGGCAGCATGTAAAGATTAAAAAGGGTTGGACCAAAAATTGAGCCTCGGCGAACACTGCACTCCATTTTAATTTTTTAGAGGAATGTTCCCCAATGATAACATAAAAGTCCCCATTTATTAAGAAAAATGATTTAAGCCATTTAAAACATACCCAGAAAGACCAACTGTACATTGTAGTCTACTTAAAAGAATACAGTAGTCAACAGTGTCAAACGCTGCTGTGAGATCTAAAAGGACTAGGACAGACTATATTCAGTAGTCGAGTTGTAAAATGAAACCAGGGGGGATGGTGAAATTTTTCATTTATGTGACATATTTTCCAGCGGGGGGTGTGGGGGTCCTCCCCCAGAAAATGTTGTATTTCTTAGATGCAATTTCCTACATTCTAGTCCATTTTAGGGTGACTTGCTAGACATGGCAAATCCTAAATCCCATCTGATTCATAGCTTGCATTCTCAGTTGCATGGCCTGCACAAGACAATACTATTTATCGGAAAGAAACAACCCCCCTGCTGAAAGCAGCACATTCTGAAGGCAACAATCTGAGTAATTCCCCGTTAAAGATCTGCTTGTGGAACAGAAAGGAACTCATTTGCCTGACATTAAGCTAAGCCCTCCCCCATCACTGACATGACTGTGGTGTTTCAGGGCAGGGCAGAGTTAGAAGGTACTTTGTTAAAATGGAAATGCTTTTATAACAAAAAGTCCATATAATCATTCAATAATTCAATAATGCACAGGATAATATGTTATCACACACATACACACACCTTAGACCTGGTTTAGACCTGGTTTAGTCCTGGTTTAGACCTGGTTAGGACTTGTTTAGACCTGGTTTAGTCCCGGTTTAGACCCGGTTTAGTCCTGGTTTAGTCCTGGTTTAGTCCCGATTTAGACCCGGTATAGTCTTGGTTTAGTCCTGGTTTAGACCTGGTTTAGTCCTGGTTTAGTCCTGGTTTAGTCCTGGTTTAGACCTGGTTTAGTCTTGGTTTAGTCCTGGTTTAGACCTGGTTTAGTCCTGGTTTAGACCTGGTTAGGACTGGTTTAGTCCTGGTTTAGTCCCGGTTTAGACCCAGTTTAGTCTTGGTTTATTCCTGGTTTAGTCCCGGTTTAGACCCGGTATAGTCTTGGTTTAGTCCTGGTTTAGACCTAGTTTAGACCTGGTTTAGTCCTGGTTTAGTCCTGGTTTAGACCTGGTTTAGTCTTGGTTTAGTCCCGGTTTAGTCCTGGTTTAGTCCTGGTTTAGTCTTGGTTTAGACCCGGTTTAGTCCTGGTTTAGTCCCGGTTTAGTCCTGGTTTAGTCCTGGTTTAGTCTTGGTTTAGACCTGGTTTAGTCCTGGTTTAGACCTAGTTTAGACCTGGTTTAGTCCTGGTTTAGACCTAGTTTAGACCCGGTTTAGTCCTGGTTTAGTCCCGGTTTAGTCCTGGTTTAGACCTGGTTTAGTCTTGGTTTAGTCCCGGTTTAGTCCTGGTTTAGTCCTGGTTTAGTCTTGGTTTAGACCCGGTTTAGTCCTGGTTTAGTCCCGGTTTAGTCCTGGTTTAGTCTTGGTTTAGTCCTGGTTTAGACCTGGTTTAGTCCTGGTTTAGACCTAGTTTAGACCTGGTTTAGTCCTGGTTTAGTCCTGGTTTAGACCTGGTTTAGTCTTGGTTTAGTCCCGGTTTAGTCCTGGTTTAGTCCTGGTTTAGTCTTGGTTTAGACCCGGTTTAGTCCTGGTTTAGTCCCGGTTTAGTCCTGGTTTAGTCCTGGTTTAGTCTTGGTTTAGACCCGGTTTAGTCCTGGTTTAGTCCCGGTTTAGCTCTGTACACACACGCTGACACAAGCCCCCTGCATCAAAGGGACACAGCTAATCTGTCCCTTTGACGCAGAAATACTCTGATAATATGACTCACCCATAAGAACGTGGTCACTCCCGATAGTTTGCGTATTCATGTGTATGCGCGTGTCGGGTGTATGTGTCCCCAGGCGAGTTTCTTCTTATGAAGCATTAACGTAGCATTCTTCTTCTCTTGGAAATGCCGCGTAAATATCACGCGGCTCGCTCACAGCTGATTGGCGAACAGGCGCAAACACACAACAGCGCTAATCGTCACGATTGGCGGGAGCGCGATCGGTGGTAAAATCCCACAGGGGATGGAAGATGGGATTATCATTTTAGAAGAGGGATGATTTTTACTATTTTTTAGCCCAGGGGGATAGCACCCCCCCACCCCACCCCCCTGTAGCTCTGTACATTTTTTTTTTTTTTTAAAGGTAGACTTCAGGTCATACAAACAGAAAGTCAGTGGCTATCTTTCCATTGCTGTTTACAATATAATCATATATTATAATATGTCTTCTTTAATATTTGCCCTGTCAAAAGAAGCCTGTATGCCAGGCACACAATTTTATGAAAACATTATTGGGGAAGTAAAAAACTTCATAAGTGATCACAGCTTATTAATGCAACATTATACATTTAACATTACATGTACAAGTGTGACTGTCCCCCCTTTAACTGCTTTGGTATGGTGTATAGGCTAAGCCCATTTTAGAAGCCTATACTGTAAAGTCACATGCCTTTCCTAGAAATTAAATTTACAGTCAAATTAATAATTTGTAAATAAATTGTAAAGAGGTGTTAAAAGCTACAAGAGACCCTAACAAACAAATAACCTGGAGAACAGAGTCAGCTTATCATATTTCTCAAATATCACAAAATTATCATGTCATGACATAACAATTAAGTTTTTTCGTGATTGAAGTTTTAAAGCTTTGGGAATACAGAGGTGTGTTTTTAATGGATTGTTTTACAATCCATCTCCAGAGGGAGGGTCTGAGGGTGTCCAACAGGCAGGGGGAGTGTAGACGTCACATCTGTTGCTGCCACTCCCTTGGGGCTCAAGAGCATGGGAACTCTCCATGGCTCCTATGGTAGGAACAGGCTGTGCAAAGTTCATATATCAATTTAAAGCTAAATGTATTAATGTACTAAAATGAAGAACCTAGGCTTTGAAGAAAGTTAAGATTTTTGCTCTGCAGCTTTGATGGCTCATGGTATGCCCATTGCATGCCCTTGTATTATCCAAAAAGTTTTGTTTAGCCTATGATGTGGAGACCATGTAGACTTTACTAAACCATTTCACCTAGGTCAGTCCTTCTTTCTCCATGGCGTCAGCTGGGTTGTCCAATTCACCCTTCTCACCCTTTTCTCACCCATGCTCCCCCTTGGCATGTGTTCAAGCCAGTGTTGTTTACTGGACAGAGCATTTAGAGGGGTTAGCATTTCACCATGGCAGCTGTTGGCACCATGTGCCTCCCCCCAGGCGGCTGCTCGACAGCACGCAGGCCACCACTTCACACACCCTATAGCATCCCCCAAAGGACCTTTCCCTCTGGTCTCGTACACTTCCTCTGGCCTTGGCTAAACTTCTAGAAGCTTTGGCTATCAAATGTCCACATTAACGTGATTTTTTTTTTTTTTTTATCAAGCTATCATTGGTGTCTACATGTCAGTCACATATTCTGCTCTACTTATTTGTCTGGTTGGACCTAGATGTATAAAGACTTTATTCATTCTTGGGTGCCTCTATAATGTCTGTCATTGCCAGAATTAAAGGCTTCTGTCCAGCATTTCCCATGTCACCCCTCTAACGTGATTTGCCTGACAACTGTAACGACCACCCTGCTTGGGTTTCAGGGTCATGTTAAATATGACAGTTGCTGATAGATGACATTGACTTGGTTACAAAAAATGTATGTAGGTTAGAATTGAAGAATGTTCTGCATTAAAGGTGTGCTGTGTAACTTTTTGTTTGGAGATTCATCTCCAACATCTCCATGGAGAAAAGCATTTGATGGACCCTCCACCAGAAAAGTTACACAATGCCCCTTTAAGTAAGTGAAAATATTTACTGTAAAAATCAAACATTTGCCTTACATTACATCTTTGGCATTATAGCTCATGTTGCAGGATCGAAGTCAAGAAAGAAGATAACTATCTTGTACTTTATGGATAATCTTCTGCAACTCCACCCACAGCTCATCTGTGGGTTTAGGGAGAGTGCTCTGGACATGCAATGTCAGTATGACAGTTGTCCAATCCTCATCCATACCATTAGATGGAAAGTAAAAAGTAATACCAGCTGAGGTCACCTCTGTCACTCCTGGGGTTAATTTGGGACATTATCATTCACTTTGACCTGCACTGATTACTATTCAATTTATCACATAGTGAACAAGTACTAATTTTCATTTTGAACTAATTTCTCACTCTCTCACACATACTCTCGCACACATTCACACATGCTTGTTGGGTTTCCATGCTTATTGGGGACAAAACAGGACTTGACTTAACAGGTAATAGACTTACCTCTAGAAAATATGAAAATATAGTAACCATAACCACTACTTGTGTAGTGAATCCTAGCCATAAATAATTTTGCTCATAAGTTGTGATGTTGAACTTCCCATTGTCCTTCCCATTCTTTAGACTGTGATGTGTCAGCATTTAGCTTGACACCTGTAAATGATGGAAAAGTAAAAAGCATTATTGGTAAATTAAACAATAGCAAAGCAAAAGATTTATATGGGCTGGACAGTGCATTCCTGAAAAATCATAAAGAAACTCTGGCTCCAGTCATAACAGAAGTAATAAATCACTCCATTAAAGACAGTATATTTCCTGCTGCATTAAAATCTGGAATTGTTACACCTGTGTATAAGTCTGGAGACAAACAAGAGGTCAGTAATTATCGGCCTATTACCATCCTCCCTGCCATCTCCAAAGTGTATGAAAAGGTTGTAGTAGAGCAGCTAACTGAACACCTAGATACCAACGCTTTTCTAAATCCTTTACAGTTTGGTTTTAGAAGGAAATACTCGACAGAAACGGCTTGCTCCTACTTCCTAGAAGAAATTAAATCAAGTTTAGACCAAGGAGGGGTAGTAGGAGCAGTCTTCCTGGACTTACGAAAGGCCTTTGACACCGTAAATCACCGTACACTATTGCATAAATTATCAAGTTATAAACTGTCTAATCAAACAATAAACTGGTTTAAATCTTACCTGAGTGACAGAAAGCAGTGTGTTAGAGTAAATCGCACACTGTCGCCCTTTAAAGACTGCACCATGGGAGTTCCGCAGGGCTCTATATTAGGGCCTCTGCTTTTTAGCTTGTATATCAACGATCTCCCCTCGGTGTGTGATTCCAATGTCATCATGTATGCGGATGACACAGTCCTGTTTACTCATGGGAAAAATGCTGCAGAAGTGGCTGTGAGATTAACAGGGGAACTGAAGAAGGTGGCTGATTGGTTGCAAAATTCTAGTCTCACTTTAAATGCAGAAAAGACAGTTGCAATGTTTTTTACAAACAGATGAAAACTTCTAAATTATCCAGTCATTCATATAAATGGGAAGAAAATTAAAAATGTCAATGAATTTACATATTTAGGTGTCACGTTGGACTCAACATTGACTTTTAAAAACCATGTAAAAAAGATCAGAAATTCTCTCAAATTTAATCTGGCAAATTTGAGGTATATACGAGGATTTCTGACTATTGAGGCATCACACATGTATTTAAATTCCATGATTCTCTCTCGCTTTCTATATTGCATGACAAGCTGGTCGCAGGCATGCAAAACAGCCTTAAAGCCCCTTGAGTCAATTTACAAAAATGCTCTAAAGATTCACGACAAAAAGTCTAGACAGTATCACCACTGTCATATTCTTTCTAAATATAATTTTTTAAATTTTGATAACCAAATAATGTACGCAAACATCTGCCTAATTTTTAAAATTATTCATGGTATTGCTGCCCCTCCTATGAGAAGGTTTGTTACGCTGACCTCTGAAAAAACAACTCGAGTCACCAGGGCGACCTCTAGAGGAGAGTGCAGCGCTCCAAAATGTAGGACTTCTTTTACTAAAACTGCTTTTTCTTTTATTGCCATGAGTCAGTGGAATCGTTTGCCAAATGAGATTATAACATGTACAAGTTTTCAAACGTTTGCACATCAAACAAAGAAATGGCTAATATCAAAGCAAATTTGCACTCATTAGTAATGAATCTGTGTGTGTGAGGTTAGGACTGTTGAGTGTGTGTATGGATGTATAATGATGGAATTTTTTTGAATGTTTTAGAAATGGCATAGTGATGGTTGTAATTTTATCTGATATGTATGCACATATGTGATTATTCTTATGCACTGGTCTATCACCCATTTACAATCTCTGTCATAGTATATTTCATTAACATCAACCTGTCCCGGGACTACAGGTGGAAATTAGCATTTTTGCTATAACCTGGCACCTGCATCTTTCTTTTGTTTATTTCAAAGGTCAATGAAATGTTGTGCACTGTCCCTGTGCAAATAAATAAACCATACCATACCATAACTAAGGATTTACAACATGGGGGCCTTTGTCCTCATAAGGGAGGCAAGTCCCCATGATGTGAGTGTGTATACCTATCCCCCTGTGTTCCCTCTGCTCCATCATATTTCACACAGTATCACCCGCTTACTACTGCACTGACTCTGAGGGCCTGTCCCCACGACGTTTTTTGGAGGAAACGGGGAAGTTTGTGTGCGTTTGGGCCTGTCGTCCAGACGGCGCTGGTGTACTGTCAAAGTGAGACGCTTTGTCAGTTTAAGACGCCTCCTCGAGATGAGCACTACTGCGCAAGCGCGCATGATGTAATGGTTTAGAAACAGCTGAGCTACAGCTGTGATGTGAAAGCCGTACGCTTTCATGCGCTACTGCTTAAGTAAGTAACATTTTAACAGTCTATTGGTTTTATTGTATGTTTTAACCAATTAAGCATGTAACGAATGAGATGTGAATGTTAGATTTGCGGCAGAATACCTACGTCAGCTTTGTCACTTTCAGGCCCTGTCCCCACGACAACATTTTGTGGTGGATACGGGGAAGTTTGTCTTCGTCCACATGGTGCCGGCGGTTTTGGCGGGTGTAAACGGTGTTTATCAAAAACGGGTTCCAGAGTGGAGAAGTCGGAGAACGCCAGGGGTCGCGTTGTTGTGTGGGCGGCAAAAAACGCAACTGTTGGGAAAATGATGACGTCGCGCTGCCGTAATCAGTGACCAGAAGGTAACCCTTCGCACAGTACGCACGAGACACGAGTGTTTGCCAATTCAAAGCTAAACACGTATTTTAAAACTGAATCCCTAAGTACTTGAATCCCTGCTGCCAGGGACTATACTGGACCCCATGCAATGTGACTCTACTGTGCAATGATAGTGTAAATGTACATTTTGTTCTTCATATTGTTTTTCATATTGTTTTATAGCTTTACTTGTATATATTGTTGTAAATTGAACTCATTTTTTAATCTATTTTATTCTAAAATGTATTATTATTATTATTCTTATATACTGTGTCTATTATGCATCTGTTGTTGGTTGCTCCAAATGACATCTCACTATACTTTGTATAGTGACAATAAAGACTTCTATTCTATTCTATTCTATT